>JANZXR010000004.1:10862073-10872853 GCA_027575705.1 Erythroxylum echinodendron
TTTCTCACACTTAAACACTTAACACATGCTCATGCGTGTGACTCATACCCATGCGACTCAGACTAGGGATCAGCTGCCACTGTCTGCTATGACATGACTTTAATGCATGTACGTGACCCATGTTTCAGAAAAAAAAATTGCCCATATAAGATAGTACTTCTGGGCTCTGATACCACAAGTATCTAGGATTTGGAATATCTGATTTAATGAGACATTAAAAGAGTTTGGTTTCTCACAAAATTCAAATGAACCTTGTGTGTTTAAGAAGTTTAATGGTAATATAATTTTATTCCTTGTGTTGTATATAGATGACATACTATTAATAGGAAAAGATGTCTCAGTTTTACAATCAGTTAAGATTTGGTTATCCAAGCATTTCTTTATGAAAGACCTTAGAGAAGCAACTTATATTTTGGGGATAAGAATCTATAGAGATAGATCTAAGAAGTTTCTTGTTCTTTCTCAGGCTACATATATAGACAACATGTTAAAGAGGTTTCGGATGGAGCAATCCAAGAGAGGTTATCTTCCCATGATGCATGGGATTAAATTCTTGAAATCTATATGTTCATAGACACAAAATGAGAGGACTCGTATAAATTTCATCCTTTATGCATCAGCTATAGGATCAATCATAGATGCTATGTTATTTACGAGACCTAATGTATCATAATTTGATTGGAGAAATAGTTAGTAGAAATGATGTCAATACAAAGAAAGCACCCATTGATCAGAATATTGTTGATCCTCTAGCTAAGTTGATTCCTAAAAAGAGATATGATTCTCATGCACTTGCCTATGGTATTAGATACAAAGGCAATTAGCTTTAGTGCAAGTGGGAGTTTGTTAGAGAAGTGCTTTAAAGGAAATCACCTTTAGCAATTAATGTAAATCTTTATAAATAATAAAAATGCATGTTCAATAATTAGATTTTCATATTCTTTATGAATTGATAGTGATCTTAAATCAAATTAATGAAATCCTTGATACATTATATAGCATGAAGGAAATCATGATGAGATCATGATAATAAGATTCCTATGATGTGCAATTATATTAGTGTCCAAATAATCCCTAGTCATAGGATTTATGTGACGGGACATTATGAATCCGAATAGATTAAAACATGTTATATCCTAGATTAGATCAGGTAGCAGATCTCATAAGCTGTAAACAAGAGTTTTTTAGAGTTAACATATAGATGCTTGCTAAGAGTAGTAAGTACATTGGATGACCTGCTATAAGATAATCATATGGATAATCTATTCTAGTGTTGGTGATAGTCTCAACATAAAAATGGTGCAAATATCCTTAGACTTGAGGTGCTCAAGGATATCTTAGATATTAATCCTGTACTTTAACTCGATTCCTCATTGCCTCTCAGAGGTTGCTCATAGTGTGGCGATTAGGTACAGCCTAAGGTATTTGAAGATAATTGAGTAGCCAATAAAGGATTCACCACTCCTGATCGGAGAACATGTTACCTATGGCCTCTTGTTAGGGTTATTACTCAGGAATCTTTGGCCAAAGTAGAAATGTAACATCCCATTATCTTATGATTAGGGTTAGAACCCTAGGAAATTACATATGAGAGTTTATTGATAATTTAGAAGTGCATTTCATGCATTATATGGCATACACATGCATGTGAATAATGTTGTCACTCATTAAAATAATTGTACATTCATTCATTGACATTTTTTGGGTGTAAGAGATTTTTATATGATTAAAGTGTGAATTACGGATTAATTGTCTTAAAAAATAAATTAGTGTGTATTAGAATTAATTTCACATTTTGGAGACATTTTGGATATTTTGGAGATTTATTAAAATTTTGGAGTATGTTAGACTAAGAAAAATATAGAAATAAAGGATAAATAGAATTATTGATAAATCGACCAATTATGGTGTGACAAATGGACTGGTGAATGTGTGACAATTGGAGAAATTACTATGTAACATGTGGAGCAATAGCTAAGTGAAATTTGGTAGCTTCAAATGGATAACAAGTGTAGGACATGCATAGGAGACGTGTCAAGACACAAATGACAACCTAAGTCACGATTTGGGCAAAGAAGTTTCTGCAGCTCCCTTGTTGTTTCACCACTGAAAACATCATCTTTTTCCTTATTCTTCATCACCGAAACACTATCTTTGCTTATTTTTTTGTTATTATTCTTCATCACCGAAACACTATCTTTGCTTATTTTTGTGTTATTATTCTTCATCACCGAAACACTATCTTTGCTTATTTTTGTGTTATTGGCTTATACTCGATACATCTTGTAAAAACTTTAGCCTATATTTTGTTCTGTTTTCTTGACTCTTATTTTTGTTTCATACAACGAAGCCTCTTATTTGCTCTGCCCATTTCTAGAATTTTACTGAATGATTTGAAGTGAAAATCAAGTAAGTTATGCTTTAAGTTTTATGGTAGTGTAAATGACTTTTAATGATGATTTCATATGTGAAAATGGATGCATGTGTAAATGGTGTAGCAAGATGAATAGATGCATGCGTGAGTGATGTAGGAAGAAGCAATTATGACATATAAGTAAAGTGATGAAGGAGTTAAATTAGTAAAATATGTGCAGAAAGTGTATAAAGGATTGTGATAATTGAAGTTAAATGAAGATTAGTGAAGTGCTGAAAAAATGATATGTACAAGTATGAATTAGGTTCTGTTTTTGTATTATGATTATTCATGAACTTGCAAATTATGTATCGAGATTACTGATTAGAAATTGAGGTATAACTAAATCATCAACGTGAAAGGATAGAGAATGATAAAGAAGTAATAGAACATTGACAATGATTTGTGCTGGAGTATGTTATATGCAGTGTTTTACTGAACATACATCTTTTTTTTTACCATAACTTGATCTTTCAATATCTAAATTGGATGAACTTTGATCTAGAGTAAACTAGAGACATATGGATACATTTTTCATAAAGGAATCAAATTTTAATTCTGTCCTTAAAAGTCTCGAAATTTGTCTTGAAATTGATAATTAAATTCTATCGAGGTATGAGAAGCATTATGGAATATTTTGATTATAACTTGCATGATACTGAACCAAAATGTATGAATTTGATGTCATTAGAAATGTAAGACATATAGGAACATTTAATTAAAGGAAAGTGTTACCTGAAAACTTCTATTTCTAGGTCAAAAATGGCAAGAAAGAAGGAAGAAAAACATAGAAGTTGCGATCGCACATCTACACGATCGCGACTTTCTTGAAGAATGAGGGAAGTCGCAATAGTGCATTAGTATGATCACGACTCTAAAAAAAATAAGGAAAGTACCCGACAAGCTTTTTACAAGTGTAATGTTTTGGATGTTTTTCAACCCAATTCAAGTAAGGATGTTACCATATAAGGCATGTATGTTTAAATGAGCTCTTAAATGAATTTAATTGATGTTGAATGAAGGGATTAAAGTGAGCAAAGAGTATTAGAGATTAAAGAATGTTTGGAAGGTGTTGTAATCACTTATAAAGTATATTAAAGAAACATACCCAAAAAATTGTCATTGAACATGCATAATACATTATACATGAATGTGCTTATGATTAACTATTTATCTGAATGTGTCAATTTTGTATATGATTGCATTTTTATAGAAGAACACATTAATCAATCACTTCCAAACATTGTCGGGACTTTAAGGCAATAAGCTGAAAGGAGCAATTGTGAGTGACCTAAGATAGTCTGACCTTGATTCTTTGTTAAATTATGTACTGAATTATTGTGATGTGTATGTACTGAATTTCGGACATTCAATATCTAAGGTGTTTAATGCATGAATAGAACATTGGAAGTGTACTTGAATATGAATGTGATTGACTAAATGATTCTTAAATATCATGTTGAATTTCAGACTAAAAGTCCATTGACAAATGTGAATGAGAAAGAATGCGAATGTGAAAAAAATATGTATGGTGCGTTTTATTACAAAAATGCATGAAATATAAAGGCAGTTGTGACTGGAGTCACCAGTGAAAAAGAGCTTAAAGCTTAGACATATATGGCTCAATGTGTATAAAGAACCCTGTATCCTTAATAGATAAGGGACAGTATGATAGAGACAGTATCCACAACGGATACAGGACAGTGAAAAAGGCACTCGATTACAACGACGTAATTAAATGAAGTTGAGTCTCTTACATTGCATATACATATGATATGAGTAAATTGAATGATTGCAATGTTTTGAGGACATTCATTGTATAATATGTGTGATTGATTATCGATGATTATAATCTATATAATTGCAATGGAATGATGAATTGTATGGATTTTAAAATGTGTTCTATGTGAACTTGATATTACATGATGAAAATTGAAATGATGTGAATTATGTGTTGACATAAATTGTGTGTTGCATGACAAGAGTGAACCATCGAGGATGGTTACTCAACTGAGCTTGCAAAACTCAACCAAATTGTAACGTTGATATTTTCAGGTTCGAGAGAGTAAAGACCTAGTTTCTAAGATTGCTTAGAAAAGATTTTGCACAACTGTTAGATAGAGGACATGGCTCAAAGGTCGGTCAGCTAGGACTGAAGAATTAGTTTAACTTTTCTTTAATCTCTCGTGCATGTAGCATACTTTGTAGTCAGAGCTGTGACTCTAATAGGATGATATTGTATAAACATGGATGATCGTTGTAACATTGTAAATATGGTTTATGAAATGATAAGAGGAAATTTTTGGGTTTTAAACATTGTGTTATTTATAAAGTAGTTTTGATGCCATACTATATAGTAAAAGTGTAATAGTTAGCATACCATTTCTGTTAGGTATATGCACGTGCATTCGAATCGCCAATAGAAAGGTGTCTAATAGGGGTGGGGTGCTACAAGAAATGTCATGAAGATATTCTTTAGTGACATATCCAATTGATTAATGAGCCTTAGGGACAAGAACTAACACCATTTGGGCTAGATATGACGTAGTCAGTCTAGTAGGAGTTGACACTTTAACCATACTCTAAACCAAGTTGGGTATAGAATTGTGAAAGGAAGAATTGCACAGGAACATTGTTTATAGAAGGGTTTGTAATCACACCACTAACTTTTTGGTCAATTGGGGGTCATGATGTGTTGCTAGATACTACTCTTGACTTGCTTAAATTAAGTGTTAATTCAAATGGTCAACTTAGCAAGGAACTTAATGGGTCACATGCATTGGGGATCCAAGATATGAGAGATGCATGACTAAGTTACAAAAGTGTGGTAATTTAGGGTCATTTGATTGTGAATTATATGAAACATGTGAATCTTGGTTGTTAGGTAAGATGACAAATTTTCCCTTCAATAAGAAAGATGACAAAATTACCCTTTGAAGAAGGGGTAAATGTTTTCATGCTAAATTAAGTGGGATTAAAAGCTAATTAATTCCCACTAACCCTCCATTGATGTTGGGGGTTAGAGGGAGGCCAAAGGGTGTTAAAAACACTCCATTTTCGTGCAAAGGTTTTAAGAAAATAAAGTGTCTTTTTGTGAATTGTTCACCATCTTCTAAAATACCCTCTCAAAGAACACACCATAAAGCTAATAATTTATGTGTGTTCTAGCCATTCTTCTTAAGAGGTTTCAGGATTTTCTCTTCATGTGGATATCATTAGAGACGTCCTCCTTTGGTCATCGTGGTTTAGGACAACTCAAAGAGGTTAAGATAATGAAGAACGAAGGAGATTGTAAGGTACACATCTTAAGTTCATGTTTTTTTACTACATCTAGTGGCACATGTTTGATTCTGTATTTTCTAGATCTCGTTTTATTTTCCACTTCATATTCATATAGTTTTTTCATGTGATGCATGATCGAAACCCAACACAAATAGCTTACAGACCATTTGTTTGTAAAGTTTGAACATAAAGCATTGTAGGCAATCAAGATGGTGAACATGAACATAGATGATGGATAAAGGGAGCGCTTACTTCAAATCTTATAACTGGATGAGCTCCGACATAAGGCTTAATAGAATTCAAGAATCTACAAGGAACGAACAAAACACCTTCATGATAAGGGTCTTATAGGTAAGTCCCTAACACCTGGAATGAAAATTCTATTGTATAATTCTCCTTTGTGTTTGTTTCTAAGAAAATTGAAATCAAGGTGGAATGGATCATTCGAAGTAACAAAGGTTTTTCAGTATGGATCTGTGGAATTGGAAAATCCAAGAACAAAGGAAACCTTTAAAGTGAATGGCAACCAAGTAAAATCATATTGGGAAGGACCAGTTGAAAAGAAAATAGTAGAATCAATCACTTTGAGCGACCACATAGTGTATGAGTAGTAAGGCATCTAGTTACAGGACATTAAAGAAGCATAAGATAGGAGGCAACCAATATAATTGGAAAAAAATGTAAAAAAATGGTTATGTTAGGGAAACAAAGATCATATGCGTGGGATGAAGAGTCTCCCGCATGATCTCTCATCTTATGGGCATGATTTTTTCTTTAAAAAGTTTTTATCAACAGCCCAAATTTCAATCTCTTTCTTTTATTTATCTTCCTTGCAGTGTCATTCACCTCACCGTTGTCACTACACACCACTTTTAACATACTACCAAGGCTTTATCTCATAAAAAATAAGGCCAATTAGCTCACAATAACTCGCGGCCATATAAGCACTAGCCCATTTTCCTGGCCATACACTACACCGTAAGAGTTCCTCCTAGCTATGGCTCCACGAATGATACAACCAAGGGCTTCATCTTCCTAACCATATGATGATACTGACCAGACACCAAATTTAGGTATTCCATGCTTAAACTATTAGAAAAAAGAACAAAAGCAAAGGCATACAATTCTCAAAGACCGTTAAATTATTCTTGATAGATTTTTAGATTCCAGAGCAATTGATGAGTTAGGAATAGTTGATACAGCTAATGACTTGTTACAAAACGTCGATTGGGACAAGTTTTCAAAATTAAGAAAAATTCATATGTGGAATTAACTTTAGAGTTTCTAACTACTTTAGAAGTGGTCACTAAAAACACTGTTAGGGATACAATGGGTAGTTTAAAATTTCAATTGATAAATAAAACTCATGTAATCACTTTATATATGTTAAATTCTATTTTTGGATTTCCAAGTAAAGATTTATGTGGTTATCATGAGGATTTTCGGGCTAGACAATTTTAGGCCAAAGTAACTAATCTTAGGCAAGTTTTTTCTCTATGTTGATCCAAATCATCTGCATTAGTGGACCCTGCCCTTCACTATATCCATATATTTTTAATTTTTACAATATTTGGTAAAAGAGATAATAGTTGGTCTATTTCTAAAGCTTAATCATTTTTTGTGGTGTATGGTGCATTTAAAACCTTTTGGTGCAGGGATATGGTTTAAATGATGTGGCTAAGGCGAGTGCAGGAAAAACATTTGTCAGAGCATTTATGATTAAAATTGCAGAACATCTCGACTTACTAGAAGGGAGAACACCAATGTAGCTAGTTCCAGGCAACTCGAGTCTTGACTTGAACTTCATGGTGGCTATAAAAGTGTTCAAGACAGAAGGAGATTGATATGTTCTTCTCGATGATGACATGTAGGAGGCTTTGAATACTAAGCAAGCTCAAGTTGAGGAAGTTGAAGCTAACTAAGAAGATGATGTTCCGCCACCTAAAGAAATACATCTCTAATTGCTTCTGAGGATTAACACTCGCTGCTAGCTCAATTCAGTGCCTTCCAGGCCCAATTCTTAGATCATGTAAGCCAATCTAGAGCATTTAAAAGGTAAGAAAATGATAGGATTCACAACTTTAAGGCTGATGTAGTGGAGATTAGGAACTTCAAGGCTAATATGAATGCTAGCTTTAGATAGGCACCACACCCACCTTAGTATTGTATTTCTATCCTTTTTCTTTTTATTTCTTGATAGTTTTAACTTCTCTTAGTTTTAATTTTTCCTTGTTTGATAATTTTTTACATTTTAATTCGCTCTTCTATTTACTTATCACATTGGGGACAACGTGATATTTAAGTGTGGGGGAGTACTATTTTATTAAAAAATATGTGTGTTTTTCCCATTGAATAGCTATAGATGTATTTTCATGAAGTAAACTTGATCGGGCTTAGAAATTCAAAATATAAGCAAATAAGTATGCTTGCATGCTTAGGCTAATTGACTTGGATTTTGATTAAAAGGACATTAACTTATTATGATTGATGAATAACACTTTCTTTGCTAAGATTTTGAGCCTCTTTGAAATATTAAAAACCAAAATCAAGTGTTTTTTGCTGAGAGTGTTCTTTTATGATTAAAGAACTCTAGAACTTACTTGTGAATACTAGTTAAGATCACTTAATCTTATTCAAAAATTGAAATTACGAAGGCAATTAGGATTTACCCTTTTTGCTTAAAAGCCACCATAATTTGACCTTTAATGAGCTCCTTTTGAGCTTAACATGAAACTATTTTCTTTCTTTAAACCAAAAATATGGGCCTGAACCTTGATTATTTATCCTCGTCATTATACCTACCATAAAGGTGAGTTAAGCATTTGAAATGGTATGACTGGGTTTAGAGAATAATTGCTTGAATAAGTGTGGGAGAATCATGGCATACAGCTGGCTATTAAGTTAGGAATAGGTACGATTGTAACAACTTGTATCTCTCCTTTACATTTTTCTCTTTTAAACTAGATCTCCTTGTTACAATAAAAAAAGAAAAAAATGAAAAGAAAAGGAGGGAAGAGAAGACAACTAGAAAATGAAAAGAAAGAGGATAGATAAAAAAAGAGGGAGTGCTAATCTTGTCAAATGAAAGGAAAGAATTAAGTGTTTTATGCTTCGTTGTTCTATATTATTTTAAATGCTCAATTAATTATGTGATCTTAACCTTTGATTTTTCTTTTTCCTACCCTTATGCCAGCCCTATTATAACCAAAAATAAAGACCTTTATATTGATGTTTGTGTTTGATATGAGTGGTCGAGATTGGATTGGTAAGCAAGCTTATGGTAGTTGCCTTACATGAAATAGATGATGAGTGAATATGTCCTAACCTTGAATGCTTAAGAAGATGGAGAGTGGAGAGAGTGTCTATCTCACTTATTAATGGTTCTTTTAATTGAATTACTTGTTACTTTTGGCTAAAGTATAAGGAGAATAGCTTATTCATGGAGTATTATGAGTTTCAAGTTCTCGGGTTGTATTTATTAAAAATATTTTTGATATCTTTGACTATTACTAGGTTAAACTATTGTTTTCATTGTTTTTTCTTTCTATAGTTTAGTTTTCTTAATTTTTCTTAGTGACAAGCATAGTTTAAGTATAAGGGGCTTGTTATGTCTAATTTTTATTCACTTTGTTAGCTTTTATATTCTAATTTTGGTTAAAATTTTTTGTTCTTTATCCAAATTTGAGTGAAATCAACTTCTGCGGAGTTTTTTGTGAATATTGCAAGAAAAGGAGTAAAGAAAAATTAGTCCAAAAGTCACCTGATTGAGAGGATGAGTCACTCGAGTGTGAGGAGGTGTCACCCGAGTGCAAAGAGTTGTCACTCTCGTGTAAAAAAATTTCAAGATTGTAAATTACACTGAGAAAATCACGTGAATCACACAGGATTACTGTAACATCCCAATACCTTTGTGAGGTTAGAATAGTAAATATGAGTGATTAATGAGAGCTTAGAAATACATTTTTCATGCTCATGTATAATATGACATACGCATACAAGTGAATAGTGAAATATTGCACATTTAAAATGACTGTACATGTATACATTGACATTCTGGGTATAATTGATATGTGGAATGTGATTTTGTTAGGAATTGTGGTTTATTTGTATTGAAAATTGATTTGGAGAATGTATTTGTTGATTTAGAATTTTTTGGAAATTTTAAAATTTTTCTGAAATTAAGGTTAGTTTTGGACTAAGAAAAACGCCAAGTGGCAGAACAATTGATGAATGGCAGTAGAAATAAATTTCAAATGATAGTGAAAATTTTTATATATGATATTGGGATTTAATGAAAAATGTCATTGAATTTTGGAGATAATTAGGATAGAAATTAGAGTTAAATGGACTAGTTTTTAAAGAGGTCCAATTAGGATCATAGGAAGTGACAAGTGGCAGTGACAAGTGTCACCCCCACTTGCCACTCCTCCCCACTCACGACACTCCACTCTTTTATTTGAAAGACCAATTTAAATGTTGTCTTTCACTTGCTTCTCTTCTTCATTTCTTTCTATTTTAGTGACCTTCTCCATTTCTCCTCTCCTTCACAAATTTTTTTTTTTTTTTTGCTTCTCCAACCTCCATAGATGTTGAACCTTGCCTTCTTTTCTTTCACTTATCACTCCCATCTTGGCATCTTCTTCTTTACCAAAAGAAAACCTAGATTTTCCAACATTCAAGATGAAGATTGTGTGATGCTTGGCATCTAGGGGTTCTTGTTGTGTTTGAAGATTTGGAGTTAAATCAAGTAAGTTATATTTTAAATATCATAGGTATGGATAAATGAAGCTAGAATGATGAGTACATTAAGATTGATGACTTGATTATGTGAATTTTTATATGTATGTCATGGGTGATGAAAAATTCATGTAAATGTCTTTCTTTTGTAATTGTGTATGATCATTAATGACTCGTAAATTGTTATAGAGATACTGTTGAGGTAGAATGATCATTAGTATATGAGTGCAATGAATTGAAGAATGAATGGGTAAATATATGTATAGGTTCCATTTTGGTTAATGATCAAACATAGATCATGAATTGTTTGTGAATGAAATTGAGTTGAAATGGAGTGGAGAATGAAGA
>JANZXR010000004.1:10896088-10925649 GCA_027575705.1 Erythroxylum echinodendron
CCTTTCCTTCTTGTATCCTTTTATAGACACAAGGCTCATCTAGGTTTTGTATGAACTTATAGGTTTTGATAAACTTATCAAACCTAATGTTCCAAGACCTAGATGCCTGCTTAAGTACATAAAGGGAACTTTGCAATTTGTATACCTTATGCTCATTACCTAGCTCAACAAAACCTTCTAGTTGGGCTATATAAATGGTCTCCTCAAGATCCTCATTAAGAAATGCAATCTTAATGTTCATTTTCCATATTTCATAATCGAAATAAGCTGCTATAGCCAAAAGAATCTTGATGGAATTAAGTATGGAAACTGGAGAAAAAGCCTCCTCATAGTCTATACCCTCTTTTTTAGTATAGTCTTTAGCTACCAATCTAGCTTTAAAGGTCTCTACCTTTCCATCTGATCCTATTTTCCTTTTGTAGATCCACTTACACCCTATGGCTTTTATACCTGGTGGTAGATCTGTAAGGATCCAAACTTTGTTAGCATACATGGAATATATTTTTGATTCCATCACTTTAAGCCATTTTTCTGCACCAACATCATTAATAGCCTGTGTATACATAATGGGATCCGTTTCTTCTTAGTTTAAGATGGCAATTAAGCCTTCTCTTAGACCTAGATATCTATCTGGTTGTCTCACAACCCTCCCAATACATCTAGGCATAACTTGATGTTTAGGTTGCTCTTCTGATTCAACTCTTGAATCCATTTTTACATCTTGTTCTGCTATATCCAAATCAACTCTTGGTTTAGATGAAATAGCTAACTCTTTGAGTACTACTTCACTTCTTCCTTTATGATTGTTCACAAACTCTTCATTTAGGAAGGTTACATTTGTTGACACAAATACCTTCCTATCTTGAGGAATATAAAAATAGTACCCTCGAGTTCCTGTAGGATATCCTAGAAACAAACATACTTCTGACCTTAGTTCCATCTTTGTGGATTTAGGCCTTAAAACATGGGTTGGGCAGCTCCAAGTCCTTAAGTGCCACAATGAAGGCAATCGACCAGTCCACAAGTTCCTACGTGTTATAGGCACCTATTTGGATGGACCAAAGTTAAAAAGATATGTTTCCGTTTTGTGGCATATCCCTATAACGATTCTGGAAAGCTAGCATAAGACACATCGATCTTACCATTTCCAATAGAGTCCTATTCCTCCTCTCAACTACACCATTCTGTTAAGTTGTTCAAGGAGCTGACAAGTTGGAAACAATTCCATTATCAATTAAATATTGTTGGAACTCTCCAGATAAGTACTTACCACCTCGATCCGATCGAAGTTGTTTTAATGGCTTGTCTAGCTGCTTCTCAGCTTCGGCTTTGAATTCTTTGAATTTTTCAAATGATTCACTCTTTTTATGCATCAAATACAAATAACCATGTCTTGAGTAATCATCTGTAAAGGTTATGAAGTATTCATAATATCCTTTAGCTTGTAAGTTCATGGGCCCACACACATCTGTATGTACTAGGTCCAATGTAGATTCAGATCTGTTTCCTTTAGAAGGAAATGAGGCCTTGGTCATTTTTCCTTTAATACAAGATTCACAGGTGGGTAAATGATCATTATCCAAGCCTATAAGGATCCCATCCTTCACTAACCTGTTAAGTATTTTTTGATTGATATGACCCATTCTTAAGTGTCACAGATATTTTAAATTAGTGCTAGAGTTATTGAAATGTCTTGGTTTTATTACTTCTGTGGTATTTAGTGAGCCTTTCATAGGTTCTGTAAAGAGCAATCCCTGTTTAATTGTTGCATTACAAATAAAATCCTTATTCTCATATATTGAAAAAACTTTTTCAAATTGGAAGGAATAACCAGACTTTATTAAACAAAAAATAGAAATCACGTTCCTTACAATCATTGGCATGGAATAAACATCCTCCAAATATAACCTATGACCACTAGGAAAGTCCAAGATAACTACTCTCGCTGATTCTGCTAAAACATAGGATCCATTTGCTATCTTGACTTGAAACTGGCCTTTAGGGTAGTCTTTTCCTTTGCTGGAACCCCTGCAAAGAATTGCAAACATGGTTAGTGGCTCTTGAATCTAACATCCAAGAATCAGATAAATCTGCCACATTGCTAGTTCCTAACAAACTTAGGAAACCCATACCTTGTTTGCTTTTGAGGGACTCAAGGTAGACTGGACAGTTTCTTTTCTGGTGACCCATCTTATCACAGTGGAAAAACTTTCCCTTGATGTTCTCATTGGCCTTCTTTTTCATAAGTTAAGCTTTGACCCCTGTTTGGGCCTTCTTTTTCATTGGACCCTTCTTCTTTTTATTGCCCTTATCCTTGGGCTTAGAAAAAGATGCTACATTATCTTTTGGCCCATAAGCCTTGATATTTAATATCTCCTTTGTACTCTGAAGAGTATTCATCAACTCACTCAAGGTGTAATCCTTACTGTTGAGCTCATAGTCCAACTTAAACTACTGAAAAGAAGAGTTTAAGCTATTGATGACCATAATCAACTGCGTGTCTGCATCCATATTCGCCCCAAGCATCTCAGCCTCAGTGACCGTAGATATTACCTTAAGCATGTAATCCCGCACCGATTCACCAGGTTTTTGTCTGAGATTGTAAAACGTTTGGATAGCTTGCACCCTTGCAGACCTGGGCCTCACACCAAACATCTCATGTAGGTGATGAACCATTGCACTAGCAATTTTCATACAAGCAATTTGCTTTTGCAACATGCCACTAACAGAAGCTAGAATATAATATTTAGTAGTCTTATCAGCATTCTGCCATTGTTAATATTGTTGGACTTGCTCAGGAGTTGAATTTGTACCTGGAGGTGCGGGCTCATTTTCAGTTAATACCCATGAAATTCGTTCTTATTAAAGAACAATGTCTAGGTTACGTCTCCATTTATTAAAATTCTGTCCATTTTTCAATTTGTTATTTGTCAAGAGCAAAGTAAGTGGATTCATTTTATGGTAATTATATCTGAAAATATAAATTATTAAAGAGTAAGTAAACTAGTAAACAATATTGGAACTTTGTATAAAATCATGATGCATGTATGCATGATGATAGATTTAACAAAAACTAAAAAACAATTAAATCTTTATACAAGTTATTTTTCTTATCTATAATAGACTAAGTGACGGTGGGTCATCTTATCCATTAACAGAAAAACTGGGACCCTCCTACTCAAAAGGCTACCATGCCTAACTTTTTGAGAAACGACATAATTTGGTCCATACATTTACCAACAGAGCTACGGTGGGCAGGTTATTTGATAAACTATGTTGAGTATATAACCATTTGATTCATCCAATAAAGGTACCCGCAAATCATGCGTCGTTAGGAGGTCACATTTGTTACCAATGAATTGACTTATCCTTTAGGAGACCCAAACCATGCAAGATCTAGGATTTATGCCCTCCAGTGGGGAGTAACACTTCACCACATGCAAATGGGCCATCATTTGGAGACTGTGGACTCTCACATAAGCATCCACTCCCACTCAATCTTTTTGGGATTTAAGTTTTAAAAACCATCTTGTTTAGATGCAATTTATTAACCATCCTATATTGTTTCATTATATATCTCATACATAATGAATGCATGGCAAAGCCTAGGCTTGGCAATTTTCTAAATGACATGCAATCACATATTATTTGCATTCATTTATCCATTCATCACATGAACTAATAAGCCACTTTTGATTATCCATCCTAGAACATAAAAAAATTACAAGGCTTTTAGGCCCAAAATAATCTTCTTCGACTTGGATCTTCTACTTCGAACTCTTCGCTCACATAACCCAACCCATTTAGGAAAAAATGTGTAATAGCATTTTATAAAACCGAATTTTGTTACTTTGAAAACAAAAAATCCAACATTAGATTTTCATAAATCCGAATCTTTTTCATAAAAAATAAAAACAGTACTTATTTTCATTAAAACCAAAAATTATTCCATTAAAACAAAAACTAGCACTTTGTTTTTTATCAAAACTGAAACTTAATTCATTGAAACAAAAATCTAGCACTTGTTTTTACATAAAAATCAAAACTTGATTCATTGAAACAAAAATATAGCATTTTGGTTTTTACAAAACCTAAACTATGCTAATACACAAAAGGATATATCAAAACCATTACCTCTTCAATTTCAATCCATGACTGCTTCACTTTCATCATTACATCAATTTGTACATTATAAAATCAAAATAAACAGAAAATGAAGCCAAAGAGGAAACATGGTGATAATAGACCACCCTCCTTGTTACAAACCAAATGAAGAAATCTTACAAGGTAAATATAAATTCTATGGACAACCAAAAGAGCAAAACATAAACCGTATATATTTCTATCAAATAAAAATATGTAGCATACAAAACACAATTGACAACCCATGCATCACATATAGGAACTGAAATTATGCATAATAAACATGGCTATGATACCAATTGTTGGGTCGGAAAATAAAACATGCAAGATTTAGTTAAAACGGTAGATTTCAAAACTTTTTTAAAAATCGAAACATAACGAAAGCAAGATAAGTAAATCAACATGCCAAGCCATATATGATACGGTATATGGAAAATAATTATCATAAGAACAAGATGGAGATTATATTACTGACTTCTTTACTATAGCTTTAACTTCTCGTTGTGCTATCCTCTCCTTCTTCTTGTATCCTCTCCTAGCTTTAGCCTTGCTTTTGAATCCTTTCTTTTGTCAATGTATCCTCTCCTTATTGTTGTATCCTCAACCAATCCGATCTACCATTTGTTCTTCTTGGACAACTTAGTTAACAAGATGAGAAGAAATATTTGGAGGATATTTTTCTTAGAAGAAAGAAGTCGAAGATAAGACCTATCATGCAAATTTTGGCTAAAACTTGCAAGAAAGGAGAGAGTCTCCACATAATACAAGAACAGCTCTCTTACACCTTGTCAATTTCGGTTATGCGTGAAAAGAAAAAAGAAGTGAAGAGCATCCAATGCGTCACTTTATTCTTTAATCAAACATAAAAGAAGCCATTAAATGAGACTCTTCTCATTTGTTTTAAAATGGATAGATAAAAAGACCAATAACCTAAAATGACATGTCAATTTCACTTTTAGTGATGAAAGAAGGAAGATGATCCATCAAATGCACCTCTTTCGTCTTTAATCAAATGAATGCTAAAATATTACAATACATGCCATCATTAAAAGATAACCATTAAACCATTTAATGGGAAGATCATTACTGCATTTAATGATGATAAAGCATGATAAATACCATCTTTATTTAGCAATTCAATGCTAAATGTGCAGCTGCACATTTAGCCCTAATAAAACCGAAATTGCACCTTCCATTTCTTTAAGGATTTTGCTTTAATTTAATTAATCAAATTAAACCAAAGTCTAGCCCATTTCTAAATGTTCATTTGGGCTTCTAATTAACCATTAATTAGTGCAAGCCCAACATTCAATCATGGGCTTTAAAACCTCTATTTATATTTCTTACTTTGCTTGATAACCTTCTTTGAAACCAAGCGAGGAATATTATTGAACTTAGATAGTTTAAGATCCAATAAGCCCAGAATTAATTTAATCTCATTAGAATTAATTCTAGCTTATTAACTAAATATCATTCCAATAAAGACAATTAGTTGAACTCTTGAATTACTAAATATTATGAGAACACATATTTCAAATAAGATTTCCAATTGCAAACTCTATTATGAACCTTATTACAGTCATCCGCACAATAAAGGATAAAATTACCATTTTGCCCTTATATTGGTGTTTCCTTCTAGCTCTCTCATTTTACTCTATATGGTGATTAGCACACAAGATCTCATCTTGGTGTTAAGACTTAATGAGTAGCTAGTCCATCAAACTCCTAGCGCCAGTTTAATCACCAATCTCCATAAAACATCTAGAAGTGATGATATCACTATAAACTCTTTATTTGAGTTAATGTTTCCTGATACATATTTCAATTAATAATTCCAACATGCAGACGCTGGATTAATACTTTATAAAAATCCATTCCGATCATATCAAGAATTATAATGAAACACATATGAGTTCACCACTCATCAAGATTGTGATCCATAATAAGCAAATACTAAAATGAATATTTTAAGATTAAAGTAATGGCCTACTTTACTCATTAAAACATACGTGATTTCATATTCATTTAATAATACCATTATCGATAGTCGACTACTATCATGATATGAAACTCATCATTCCCTTTATTTACATGGAGATAAATCGCAACATTACAGTCTAAAGCATAATCAAACAACTAACTTGATTATTCAACTATGAATCAATTAATTTAGATTCTAATAATATACATGTTTCCTATACATCTTCATGTATATGTATATTATTAACAAAAAAATCTTGGTTCCTTATGACTAGTCATATTATGCTTATACAAATAAAACCAAACTCTTTTGTTTTATTAATAATAAATATTTTCATTACAAACTATAATTGGAAGAAGATTAAGTTACATGTAAATACACTTGCTTTCCAAGGCACTATATTTACATAACTCCAACCGTTGGTGTGATTATATAAAAGTTAAATGTAAATAAACTTGCTTTCCAAGGCACTATATTTACATAACTCCAACAGTTGGTGTGATTATATAACTTTATTAAATTCAACCACCTCAAAGGGTTCTCGTGTAACTATTCATCCTCTAACTATCCTCTTATTATGGCCATTTCCTAATTAACTGCCCATCAATACACAATTTTTGCAACATATGTTAATCATATTTCGACTATCTTGACTCCTAAATCCTGGACTTCCTTACTAATTTTCGTACTCAGGAATTCCTTAAACAATCTAGTTGAATTTTGAAAATCTTAAAAATTAAGTCATTTCATATTTAGGTCAAATAGGTTGAATTTTAGTCAGTTATCAACTGAAGTGACAAAATTTAAATAGGTTTGACATTTTGTAATTTATTGTTCCTTACCTTTTCTAATAACTTCTAAAGGTGGGGCTATATTTGTCTTTCAACTTTTTCTTACCTCTTTCTTTCTTTAGTATAGTCTCTAATCCTTTTTTGCCTCCTCCCTCCCCTCAAACCTTTCAAGTGAACTAGTGTCTACAATTAGCCAAAATGCCCTTTCTCTCTATGGAGAATATCACATTCCAATGGAAATCAAAAGCCCCTTTCTCTCAAAAAATCTATAAACCAATAAGAAGTTTCTTTTAGCACCTTCTAGAAGGATTTTATTAAGGACTCCTTTCATCTTTCCAAAAAAGTATAAATCTATGAACTCAATAATAATCGCTTATAAGTTACCTAGAAAGAGTGATGACTTGCCCTCCCAACTCTAGAGATGATTTACCCTCCTAACCCCAGATTCCCTCTAGTTTACATATAAACAATTTAATCTTAGGTATTAATATCTCTCCACCTAAAAACTTGGAGTTTGGTACTTTCCTAAAACTAGGTGATTTTTTGGGTCTTCCTTCATCTAGTCCCCAAGAAGTATTAAGAGGCTACTCTTATGGCTTAAGTTCATTACCTACAAAGACTAAAGTAACAGGTAAAAGAGGATGGAGGATGGTTCTCCCCCTTAAATCTCTTCATCCTTCAAATTGTTAGCTATTTAAAATACTATGGGTCTTAATAACCATAATAAGCAACTAATAATTAGAGATTTCATCTCTAATATAAAACTAATTGAATTCTTTGCATATTTTTTTGCAATCATTGATTAAGAAGTAAGAAGTCAATAGAAGCCCAAAGAGGTGCATATATTACTAGGATTTTGGAAATCAAAATAAATATTTTGTTCATCAAGTCAGCATCTTTAAAGTTTTTTAAAGACTTTCCTTTTGTCACAACATTTAACCACGTATTTAAATAATTTTTGTGAAAGGTGTTTATGTTGATATTATTGAGTCATTGCCTAAGTCATCGTATGATCATATATCAATTAATTCTAGAAATGAAAACTTCAATGCTCATTCATCATCTTTGAGGTCTTAAGGTGAAAATAAATTTCATGCATTTATATGTAGTTCACATTCTAAACCTAGAATATATAGTTCATAAGATAAAAATAGGTATAATTTTTATGCAAGGTCACACCAAAAGAGCATGCAATATTCATCTCATTCATATATTCCTCTTTAACATTAAAATGAGATGAAAGAAGCTCATTATCATCTTAGGCCTTATAAGAATCAAAGAAATATAGAATTTGCTCAAAATCAACATGTCATTTTTCTAAAAACGAATAATAACTAATTGATAGATGAAACTAAGACAACATTACAATGAGTTATAGTCTATTTTCCTATTCCCTTAATGAAAACTAATTACAAGTAGAAAATTTAAAGAAATAACCAAAAGAAAATACATATGCCTTAGTGAAAAGAAATAACCAAAAGAAAATACATATGCCTTAGTGAAATTGAAAATGAAATTACAAGCTCCGCTTCTCTTCATATGCATATATCGAGAGTGCTCCACATTTTTAGCATATATGCATCCTCTAATGAGATTGACAACTCTATTTGTAAACTAGTATTTCTCTATCTTCTTATATATAAATATGCGACTATTTCGCTCTCTCCATATGGTATATATGGTAATTATGAAAGTTGCTTTGTAGAGAGTGGGTTTCCTTTGCTTCAAGTTAGAAATGATCCAATTTAATTCTTGCTCCCAATTGTAACCACAAAAATTATAATGTAACATGTGTAAGATTCTACTGCAAATAGCTTTAGAATAAGGACATTGAAAGACCAAGTGATCCTTATCTTCAGCAACAATGCTATAAACTAAACAAGTAGTATCAGTATTGTCAAACCATTAACTCTTAGTTTGGACTCGATTCTTGATTGCAATTCATGAGAAGAAAGAATCCTTAGGGTTAACATCATTTCTCCATAAGAGATTGAACCAAGGCACGTCATCCATTTTAGCAGTAAGCAGTTATTAACAAAAGTGGTTGGAGAAAGTGCCATTCGTGTTTAAAAACTAGGAAATGACATCAACATTGTATGGATCATTAAGCCGTGGAAGGTAGCTTAATAAAGTCTAGAATCCCTTAAAATCTCTATGCCATTCACCATTCAGAATCAAAAAAGAAACTTTAGAGTTCAAAGGCTGTTTATTCCTTAGGTGTTGTAATTCAGGTATGTGGATTAAAGGGCTTATGTTAAGCCATTTGTCATACCAAATCCAAGTCCTATCCCTATTTCCAATGCTATATTGAATGTGATGATAAATGAGCTCCCTCAAACCTGTCATTAGCTTAAAAACAGGAGATCCAGCTCTAGTGCAGTCCAGCTATTAGAAATTGATATGTTTCAAGTAATGTTCATGGATCCATTTCATCCATAGTGCATTTTGATCAGTGTATATTCTCTATAATCTCTTGTACATTAAAAACTTTTCCATTATAGAGATTGAAATGATACCAAGCCCTTCCTTTTTTTTCAAGACAGTAACATCACTCCATTTAATTTTAGCTTTCTTGGAGTTATAAATGGTACCAAACCATAAGAAGGTCTTCATAATTCTGTTCATCTCCTTAATAGCTTTCCTAGGCAAACCTATATGTGCAGTCCAATGGATACGCAAACTACTAAGAATCGAAATGATGAGAGTTAATTTATTAGTATAAGGTAAGAAATTGTTTTGCTGAGCCATAACTCTACATTTCAATCTTTCAATTATAGGAATACAGTCAAGATATTTGGAAAATATAATAGGTACTCCCAAATAGCTGAAGATATAAGAGACTAAAGAAAATCCAATGAGTCTTCTTATCTCATCTAAATTCCTTACATCTGTAGAGAGAAAAGGCTACTTTTGCTTTGGTTATGCATGTGGCCAAACCATTGAGCAAATAAGTTGAATGCATGCATCATAATATTGATAGAAGAAAACATCTTCTTTACACAAAAGTAGAAGACCATTTGTGTAAATAATATGTGTAAGATTGATTTTGTTATAGTGGTGATCATTAGAAGCTACGAGCTTAGTTAAAAGCCAGGAAAAGCCTTCCATAACCAGAGTGAACAAGTAGGGTTTCCCTGTCGAATGCCTCTAGCTAGTTTGAAAGGTTTGGAAGGAATTTCATTGACAAGGAAACTCAAAGATGAGGTTTGTATGTAAATTATAATCAATTGCACTAGTGAATGAGGGAGTTTGAAAGCTTCAAGACAAATTCTTATGAAATCCTAGCTAATAGTATCAAATGCTTTGATAAATCAATCTTTATTACACAATTTTTGAGTTGTTTTTACCTAAATTATAGGAGATTGGATGAAAGTCACTTATGATAGAAAGTCTATGCTTCTTGGGTACTAAACAGATGTAAGTGTGATTAGATCCACTTTTGCTATGAATATCTCATCAATAATGTCCTATGTACGTTGAAAGAACAATGCAGTGAAGCCATTAGGTCTAGGGGATTGAGAGGGGTTTAAACTAAATAATATCCTTTTAATATCATGAGTAGCAACAAGTTAAGCGAGAGGATTAATGGTATCCTACTCAAGGCTACCTTTAAACAGGCTATGAGTGTTGGAAATTGGTGAAATAGCATCAGTTGTGACCATTAATTCCATGAAATATTGTCGAGCTAGCTCTGTGAGACTATCTTCAGCAATGTGTTCTCTTCCACTACTTTTAAGAAGCATTGGAATTTGGTTAACATTCCTACAACCAAGCAATGAGGAGTGAAAGTATTTAGTATTAGAATCTCCATCCTTCAACTAGTGTAATTAAGCCTTCTACATAAGGACTGAATTATGAAACTTGAGAGTTTCTTGATATGACTGTAGGGAAAGTACTTCAATATGTCTATTCTTAAGATTATAAGAATTCATATAGTAGGTTTGTTGAGCAAGGATAAGTTTTTCTTTCAAGGTATGCAAACTAGGTTGTTTGCCAAGCATAAAATTTTTAATAACATCCTTCACACATCTTAACTTGTACATGAATTGATAGGATTTGTAACTAGTGATAGGAGTGTGCCAATAAGTATAAACAAGATCAGAGAATCCCGTTATATCAGTTATAAAATTGAAGAATCTGAATGAAGCTCCCACAGACTTAAAAGCAGTGAGTTTCTGGATCAGCATATGTGAGTGGTCAAACATCAAGTTTTCCCCAAAATGCACAAATGAAGTGGGAATTGATTTAACCATAGAGTGTTCATAAGGGTTCTGTCTAGTTTCTTTCTCATAAGTAAAGTACCTTGTTGGTCAAGTAAGTAACCAACCTGTTGAGTGAAGATCAACCAGATCTATGTGCAACAGAAAGCTTGAAAGCTCATGAGTAAGTATTGTATGAAATTTCCTATTACTCTCCATTTTAGCTTAATTGAGTGAACAATTAAAATCTCTAGCCACAAGCCACGGATTATGTATGCTTTATTGTAAAAGTTACAACTCATTCCATAATTTTGTTCTTTGAAAGTTAAAATTTGAGGCATACACAAGAGTAAGATCAAAACCCCTATTCGGTTGTCTCATGTGACAGTGGAAATGCATCAACTAGTCAAATTCTTTAATAACAATCACTCTAATCAGATATGCATTAAATAGGCATATCATTCTTCCATTATAACATGAGTTGTGGTTTGAAAAAAGCTCCTAATTAGCACCCAATAATAGTGAACCAAAAAGTGTAAGAGGGTCTTTTATTTTAGTTTCAAGAAGGCCAAGAAAAAATGGTTTCTTGTCCCTCACCGCCTCCTTCACCATAGATTTTTTAAGAGGATCGTTCAACCTCTTATATTCCAAACTAAGATGGAGATAGATTAAAGGGGGAATCCCTTACAAATTGTTGTTTACCCTTCTTACAAGTAGAGTTCTCCTTGCATTCTTAGACTGTACTGTGTATTGCCCAATATCAAGATTTAAAGGATTTGATTTTGTTAAACAGTGGACTATTTGACCACCTTTAATGACTTGCTCACTGATCTCCTCTCAGATGTGAGTACTAGGACCATTGACTTGTACATCTAAGCCATTCAAATCTAAGTCAATTTCAAATTTTCCACTCTCAGCTGAAGGATTATCCATAGGATGAAGTTGTGGTTCAGTAACATTTACATTTGACTATTGCTTAATTACAACTTAAGGAGAGCTTGACAGACCATTATTGCTCATGGTTTCAATAGAGTAAGTTGCTAGCGCTCTGAAAGAACTACCTAAATCATCCCCTAGAATGTTGGATCCTGAACTTTTCTTGAAAGTTAAAATTATTAAATGAGAATTTGTTGGCGTTTCGTCATGAGTAAAAATCAGAATTCTTGAATTAGAAATTTAAGGAGTTTATTTATGAATATTTTAATTACATATGGTTTCATGGATTAAATGAAAGAGTTAGAATTAAGTTAAGGAGTTAGAAGACATTAGATTAGATATGGAAGGGTAAGTTTGTAAAGTTAGAAGTTGTCCTAAAATTTATAAGAAAAGAAGGTAAAGAAAGTCGTGTAAGAAAGAAAGAAAGAGAGAAATCGTAGAAGAGCATAGAAGAAGCTAGAGAAAGAGGAAGAGAGTCATGTAATAACAAGGAAAAAGGGAGAGACGTGTTTGAGAGGTTAGGAAAGAGAGAGAGAATTGTGAAAAATAAGAAAGAAAGAGAGGAGAAAAATGTAGAAAGAAGTAGAAGAAGAGAAGCAGAAACAGAAACAGAAAAAGAAGAAGAAGAAGATTCGACTGAGTTTTTTTAGGTAACCTCTATGTTTTCCTCTTGTTTTGATAGAATAAGAAAGCATAGAAACTAGGTTTTTATGTGCTAAAAATGAAGAGAGAAAGAAGAAGAACAAGAGATTTATGTTCTTAGTTTTTTTTATGAACTTTTAACTAGATCTTAGTTCTTCTAGTTAGATAAACTAATAGTAGATTAAGTCTAAGCTTAGTTTTGGATAATAGAGTTGTATGAAAGTTCTACTCGCATTTGTTGATTGAATGAAAATATGGTTGTTTGAAGGGAACCAAGAAAGTTGAAGGCAAGAACAAGAGGAAAGATAAGTTTGAGATTGGATTTATAAGTAAAGAGGTGGGTAATATGTTTATAGTTGTTATGTTGATGAGCTGAATTATTTGCTTATATGTGTACTTAAATGCTTGTTTTTATTTATTATGAAGGTGGGGAAAATATTTTGTGACTTTATCATGTTTTCTTTAAAAGAATTCTGTTGCTTTTATATTGATAAAAAATAGAAAATTTAAGGAGCATGAAAATATGATTATGATATGAAATATGTAAACATCAGAAATTTGCTTATATGGGCAAGAGAGATACTATTTCATTCGTCATGTGCAAATTGACCTAAAGCCTTCTCCTGGATGCCCACTTGTGGCACATGAACTCCAAAAAATGAACTCATTTTGTTCATGATGCAAACTTCGACTTCGTCATTCTATTTTATGGGATTCTCTCGAGCCATATTCTTTGTGCATTTTATTGTGATTTGCTCAGCATGATATATGATTGAATGATTTGTTTTAGTGGTTAAAAAATACATGATATGATTTATGTGATAGCATCTTTTTTTTATTATGTGCTATGTGAGTTGGAATTGTGGATATGTTAAAAAAAATTCTAGATTAAGGAGCTATATATGTATATATATGTGTGTGCTTGATTGTTTGTGGCTCATCACTAATGGTTATAAACGTATTACCTACTCAGCTTCACAGCTCACCCTATCATTTTCCACTTCTCAGGTGCAAGAATAAGCAGATCAACATTGAACCTTGCAAAAACTTTGACAAATCTCTAAGAAATATTTCATTTGTAGCTAAGTTTGGATCATTTTTGGTAGCTTTATAAGCATGTTAGGCATAAGCATCAATGTTGTATTTTTGTATTATGCTACTGATGTGGCTTTTTTGTATAACTGAAGCAATGTACATACTCTGTTTTTATTTGAGAAATGAATGACAATAAGCATCGCAGAACTTCTCTTTTGTATATATGCAGAAATTCTTCTCTTTAAGTGTCTATTGTGTTGGAAATAAATTGTTTAATGGATTTTATATAGATCTTCCTAAGCAAACGGTTAAAGTGGGAGTCTTATACATATGGATTGTGTGTGTTAGATTCGAGTCTTTTTTTTGTGAGAATATGTATTGACAGATGAGAGAGTAAGAGAATAAGGGGATAAAAGTGTGTTCTGAAACTTCAATAAATAAACTATATTTCTCTAGGCAGAATTTGACAAAATTGTCTTCATGAAAGTTGTAGCTCTTTCTTTTAGCTTTCCAACGATATAAAGTTTATAAATTTTTGGATTTCGGGATTGAAAGTTATGATAAATTGAAATAGGAGTGTGTAGTCGGAATGTCACGATCGTGCACAAGCATGGTCGCGACGAACCCCATTTTTCATGAAAGTCACGATCGTGCTTATCTGCGACTATTCACCACGATCGCGACACCCCTCTCTCACACTCATGAGATTTCAAAAATCACACTCGTGACTTTTTCACCTCTTCTTTTTCTTTTTATTTTATTGATTCATTTGTTTGTTTATTTGTTCAACTCCTAATCCAATTTATTTTCATGTCCATTTCATTTTATGTTATTTTATTTTAATTGTTTGTGCATTTGTTTTTACTCCCACTATGAATTATTTTTATCTTTCTTGTAGTGTTATTTATTTATTTTATTTTAAAAATCTCCTAATTTTGACGCCTTGTCGTCACAAAATAAGGACCGAGACCCGGGGCCAACATAGAAGCTCATCATTCCAACCAGTTTTAAAAACCTTATCAGAGGGAACCCATTTCTTGACTAAATTAGTAGGCTTCCAAAGGTACGTAACTTGTATCTTTGTTTTAACCGACTCCCCATTCTCTCCTAAACAGGGAATTGATAGACCATCAAGTAATGAAGCACATTTGGAAAACTCAATACACAGTTAAGCATAACTTATTCTTTGCATAGAGGCTGTCTGGAATCCTTAGAAATTGGCTATGTAAGCTTAATAAAGCCAATATTGTTTAGTCTTGACAAGTTATCCAAGATATGATACTTCAAGAAGAAATGGTCTGCAGTAGCTAATCATGTTGATCATCATCTAAGGAGGATAGTGGTTGCTTACAATTCCGACTTCATTAAGTTCATTCATGTTAGTACCACTTCAAAATTAATCATATAAGGGTAAGTATTGAAGGTAAAGGCAATGCTTAGATTACCTTCATATATGCATCTAGTTTTTCATTTCAAAGATCTATATTACAGAACAAACTGGTGAGATTGAAGTGCGATCTAAAGGAACTATGGCTCATATTAGGTGATTTTAATTGCATAATTAATATTTTGGAATTGGAAAGTATCAAATATGTTCTTAGCCATGTAGAGAATTGAGCTCTTGTTTTGCTAATCTTAAGATTCTGAATATTAAATATGATGGTACTTCTTTACATAGAATGACAAACAGGAGGGTCCTATTTCATAAGGGGAAAATTAGATAAAGCAGTTACAAACTTTGAGTGGATATAAGAATTTCGGGGTTTCAAAGCTTATTTCAATAAGCCCCTTTCCTCTAACCAGTCATCACTAGAGATACATAATCTTAACCCTTTCAGGTTTTTCAACTTCCTACGTAATGTTTAAGGTTACTAAGAGGCATTATAAGGGAATCAAGGTGAATTTCCAAGGATTTGCCTTTTATAATTTTTATAAGATGCTAAGATGGAGATAAAGAAATCACTTCTTAGATGTCATTTTGAGACTGGGAAAGTTATAGAACAAGAAAGGGGAAAACTTTCTTTATGCTAGATGTAGTTCTATAATAACCCCTTGAATCCTTCCTTGCTACTTAATGAGAAATATGCTCTTTCAATGTATAATAAAACATTGGAGGTTCACTCTTTAATAATTTCTCAGAAATCTATAGTGCAATGGATCAAGAAAGGAGATTGCAATAATAGCTTCTTTTACTGATCCTTTATAACTTAGAGACTAAGGAATAGAATAATTAAACTTTGGCTTGGGGAAGGGACTTTGATTTTTTGCTAGAAAGAGCTCTTATCATATGCTAGAAGCTAGTTTATGGATATTTTGGGATCTCCTTCAAGTATTAATCCCTTAGCTGATTTAGTTGGTGCTTGATTCTTGATCATTTATCTTTGTAGCAAATTGAACTCCTATGTAGACCCTTTACCATTGATGATATTGAGATGGTGGTCTTTAAGCTTAATCCTAATAAAGCTCTAGGGCTAATGGATTTAATGCTTGTTTCTTTTTAAAATGTTGGAGTTCCATCAAGAACTTTCCTTGTGAAGCTATTTTGGAATTTTTCTCCAACTCCAAAATGTTTTTCATATAGAACAACACTCACCTATTCCTTGTTCCCAAAACTACAAATCCAAAATCTAGTAAAGAGTTAAGTCTTAATTCTCCACCTTTTATAAGATCATTTCCAAAATGTTATCTTCAAATATTAAGCAAGTTCTACCATCTTTCATTAGTTATGCTCAGCTTGCATTCATCGAAGGAAGGAACATAGGCAAAAATATCTTACTTGCTCAAGAGTTGTTAAAAAATTACCATTTAAAGGGCTCAGGAAGAAATTGTGTCATCAAGATAGACATTCATAAGCATTTGATATGGTTAATTGGGACTTCATTCTCATATCTCTTGATACTATCGGTTTTCCAGGCCCCTTCACCTTACGAATTAAGTAATGGTCAATTACCACTTCTTATGGTGTGCTTGTTAATGGGGAAATTACTCATTATTTTAGGGGAGCAAGGGGACCCCCTTTATCCTTACTTGTTCACCATCTTTATAAAAGTCCCATCTCGGATAGTCCAAAGAAATGTTAGTCATATAAGAGACTTAAAATTCCATAAAAGTATAAGAGCATTTGTTGATGATTTACTCTTGCTCTTTAGAGCTAATCCAACATCTTTGGAATGTTTAATAGTCTTTGGGTTGTCCATCAGCAAAGGGAGCTTTCTAATGATTTCAGCTAATCATTCTTCTACAACTCACAACCTTATGGGAATCACTTGGCAATTAACCCCCTCCCCCTAATTTACTTGGGAATATCCATCTCCTCAAAGAGAATTCTTACTTTGTCTATTAGCCTCTTTTTGACATGGCTAGAAGGAGAATTGAGAATCGAACTTCCAAATTTCTCTTCATTGCAGGTAGGCTTCAAATATTGAATTCAATGTTAAATAATCTGCATACTTAATGGTTAGATCATCTTTGGCTTCCTAAAAGGTTAAAAAGGGACGTTGAAAATCTCTTCAGGAACTTTCTATGAAAGAGGAACTGAAATATCAAGCCTTTTCCAAAGATAATGGGAGTATAAGACCTTTTCTTGTCAACAAATTGTTTTTAGCAAAAAGGCTATAGAGATTTGTCATTGCTAAGGAATCCTTTTGAGTGAAATGAGTGAATGAGCACTATTTAAGAAACAAGAGCATTTAGACCATCAAGCTAAAGAGCGACTCGTTTTGGAGTATGACACAAATCCTAAAGCTTAGAGGAGTCATGCATCCTTTAATGCTCTACAGCTACCAATCGTTTCAAGTATTAGATTCCGCTATCTAGTTAATGCAATATTAAAGGAGTCAATCATTGATGCTAGGTGGGGATGTAACAATAGGCAAGCCGAATTTTTCCAAAGATGCTTCCCCTTTACTCCCCTAATGTTGGCATGAAGGACATAATTCACTGGATTGGAAATTCATAGGTACCTTCTCTAATAAGTCATGTATAAACTCCTTAAAGGAAATGGCTCCTAAATTTCCTTTTAATTTTTTAGTTCGGAATAACCTACAATTTCCAAAAAAACTCATTCATCTTATGGCTAACCTTGAGGGAAAAACTAAGTTATTATCAAAATATTATTAAGATATTGATTCTTATCAAAATATTATAAATATTACATATTACATTCTTTTATATTAATTTCTTTAACAATTATTTTATTTTATTTCATTGATAATTTTATTTTTATCATAAAAATAATTCATAATTATTTAAAATTAATAATTTTATAAATCGTTAAAATTTTGACTAATTATTTATAAAATATATAATATTTTAATTAATTATTGATAATAAATCATACAATAACTAAATATAAGTAAAAAAATTAATTATCATTTAATACCAAATATTAACTTTGATTAATTTCATACCAAATACTTATTAATAATAAGTAATTTCATTTCTATTTTGATTTCTACTTTTCATTCTTATTCCTTTTTTTTAATTCTGATTCTTTCAATACTAGTTATGAAACGAGACCTAAATATAGTCAACTAAATTTTAATTTTATTTTGTAATTCTACCAGGCCATGCATACTAATCTGATTGTTTTTGAAAGCATCTTGCTAATTATATTACCTGCAATACTTTGTAACGGTTTTGGGCTATAGCTTTACAATAATGCTCTTTAATTTCCAGAAGAAAATCAAGAATCAACAGAATAACCTTCCGACTTGATCTGCAAATTTAGGCGCATACATCGGAGTATAGAATCTTGAACAATCGTAAAAGTCGATGATCGGTGGCTTCCCGTCCATTTTTATAATCTCTTACCCTATAGTTAGCATGGAAAGAAAAATTAGCTCTTACCCCAATTTCTCACAGTTTTGAATCCTATACAAGTATATCCGCCAAAAACTCCTCAAAATCACATTTCTCATCGCTATAGTTATCCAATTAGTTTAGACTAAGACCCTTGCCGATGTTCGGCACACTTGTTTGCTGGCTCTCGTTTGGAAGGAGAGAGAATGATGGCTGTATCCTACATGGAACAAGAATACAGTTGCATGCTCAATTCATGCTCAATAACCATCAATTCCAGGATCGACCTTCCTGTGTTATTTAGTTCCATCCACTACAAACGTTCCATTAACAAAACTGACTCAAGCTACCAAGTTGGAGTAGGTATGGTTTGACAACTACCGCTTTCACCATACCAATAGACAGCCACAACGTTTCACTGCAATCTCGAACTCTTTATGTTTTGGCGTTCCAAACGTATCTGCAACATATATAGCCAATAAAATACCCATCTTTGCTATCGCGGATCACTACGGAATGCCACCGGTGTCAACCATATCTGACAATGGCCCCGTTTAAAATGAGTCCTCAGGAGTATGCAACACCAATACAAAATTGAACCAAAAGGGAACTAGAAGTTTTTCCATACAGGAATTAACTCTTTGGGGACGGATTCAGGCTGTCCATGCAAATTTAATATTGTGTTCAATTGATTGCCAGCGGTCGGCCGGTACTTTTTGTATTCTGTTACTACTGTGATTGTTATGTCCTATAATAAAAGTCTTCGTAAGGAGAGATGGGAACTCTAGATTGAAGCAATCGATACTCCTAAAGTTGAACTCTACCCCATAACCATTGGATCCTCTTGCAGTTCAGTGCTGGAATCAAGAAAAAGGGGAGAAAAATAGACAACTTGTATATTAACTACCTCATCTTGGTAATTCATGCATGCATGCGCTTACATCCATGCATGCGCTTAAATGCCAAAGTAAATATTGTCAGAGGAAATGAAACAAAATGCGACTCAGGATTGCATACCAAGGAGGTTTTCTGATATAAAAGATCAAGAATATTCAGTTCTCAAACTCTGTGTACAACTACATTATGGAACATGTTGAGCAGCTCCTCATGCTTGTTCATTGTCACAGTTAATTCCAGTGTTACCTGCCACATTTGTTGGAATAAAGCTCTAAGATTAGACGACAAATTAAGCTAAGAGAGAATGATCAAGCCCATAATTGGTAAAAGCTTATCTCAGGATGGTTTGAAAACCATATAATAGTATTTTTACACTTTGCAGGTTAATTTATATAGTGTTACACAAAAGCTAAAAGAACATAACCGCTCAAAGAAACTTAACCAGGGTTGCTACAAACCTTTGGCTTTGCTTATCAATCAAATTGGAATGCAGAGACTTCCCCCTATAATGACACAATTACTATGGAGCCTAGGAGGGTGAAGAGGATTGAAGTTGATACTGATGCAAAGGCAAATATCAATGATATCTGCAAATGACTTAACTCCTGCAGTCCTAGACACATTTTTGGAACTGAAATGTTGGAATAACTTTATAAGTCATGCAACGATGGGTTAGGGCACCTTCGCTTTTTTCTCCACGTAGAAACTCGTATGTTTCTTAGTCCTCTTCCCCATGTGGTGGATGTTTTTTCTTACAGTAATTACATTGAAAAACTTGAACTCAATGAAAACCTATAGCACCAACTTATTATTCGACCCAACAATTTATACAATTTCAATTTTCTTACAACTTCAATTTTCTTCTTCGAAATTGGCACACTATCTCCTTCCGTTCAAAAGATCAACTAGTTCTATTAGGTTCTCCCAAATCTTATTCTTATATCACCAATCCATCTAACAAATAAGATAAGATAAAAGTTTTCAATATTAAAATAGAAAAACAGATTCACTACTACAACTAAAATCAACATCAATGTCAACAACATCAACCTCAAATAATATATCGGTTATAGTCATTAGACAAGCAGAATCAGACTTCGCTGCTAAATTAGTATCTTTGAAAGTTTACCAACAAAGGAAACAAAAGCAGAAAAAAGAATGATGAATAATTTATGGCTGTCTTTAATTTATATATTTACTATTAGTTACTGGCATGTGCAGCAGGATAGTTATTATTTTTTAATTATTGTACATTTAAATCTGCTACTTTTAGGGGGGTTAGTTCTTGGCAGTTTTATCTGTAAACCTTAAAGGCAATTGGAGACAGCAATAATAGGGGGGTATTTCAAGTTGTCAATTACTTTTACTCTTGGAGATCGTTGGGTTCTCTCTAACGAGCCCAAGTTATCATACTGTAAAAATAGGTCATAAAGGAAGGAAAAATTAGAAATCTAGTGAACTACAACCAGACTTCAGCGTTAGTAGGCCTATAACCAGATCTAGAGGACTTGATCGTACCAATATCCTTGCGCAAATTCAAAACCCACATTATGCAAACCTCAATTTAAGCCCCATACCTCCTATCAATCTCAGAAGACAAGATAAATCAAGACAGGCGATGTCCACTAATTCTTTGAAATTTTGTGAAGAACCATAGTTTGATTGCAGCAACTACAATTGCGATGCTTCACAAAAATTCCTTTGTTGTGCAGAGGATGCAAAGAATGCTTTTGCAAAACTTAAGCAAGATATGTCCACTAAACCAGTGTTAGCTTTACCGAATTTTTTCCAACCATTTTTCGTTGAATATGATGCTTCAAATTTAGGATTGGGAGCAATTCTACAACAAGAAGGCCAACCAATTATTTACTTTTCTCGCCCCTTACATAGCACACATTTTAAGCTCCCTGCTTATGAGAAAGAACTAATTGGGTTAGCCAAAGTTGTTCAACATTGGCGACCTTATTTGTGGGGCAGAAGTTTTATCATTCGTACAAATCATTATAGCTTGAAATTTTTGTTGGAGCAAAGAAATATTACCTCTCCTCAACAACATTGGCCGAGCAAACTAATGGGGCTTGATTTCATAGTTGAGTATCGAGCAAGTAGAGAAAATATCATTGTTGACGCTTTGTCTCGCAAGTTTGACAATATTGTTGTTCTTACAGCAGTTTCTACTCCTCAGTTGATATATTCTGATGAAATTCAACCTGAAATAAATTCTACCACTGCTTTACAACAACTTCGTGATCAAATAGTGCAAGGCAAATTAATGGATGTTTGTTCATACAAGGATGGATTGATTTTTCAAAGAAAGAAAGGTCTATCTTTCTTCCAATTCACCCTTACAAGCTACTCTTGTCTCTGCTGAGCATCACCATTCACATGAAGGTTACCAAAAGACCTTGTGGAAGGGTATGAAGAAACAAGTTCATAACTATGTTCGTACTTGTTCTATATATCAAAGAAACAAGGTTGAACACCTCAAAACAACTGACTTATTGCAGTCATTACCGGTCCTTTTCCAAATTTGGTCACATATTTCTTTAGACTTTGTTGATGGATTGCCCCCTTCTTGCGGCAAAACAGTTATTTTAGTGGTAATGGATCGCTTTTCCAAGTATGCTCATTTCTTGCCACTTTCCCATCCATATACTGCTGTTACTGTAGCAAGGTTGTTCTATGATAATATTGTTAAGCTGAATGGATTGCCAGAATCTATTGTAAGCGATGGTGATGTCACTTTCACTAGTGTTTTCTAGGAGTTGTTTTGTCTCGTTGGAACCAAGTTGTCCTTTAATTCTTAACATCCACAGTCAGACGACCAAACGAAATTAGTCAACTATAATGTTGAGATGTATCTTTGTTGCTTTTCAGGCAATCAACCTAACCATTGCGTAGATTGGCTTGCGTGGGCTAAGTGTTGCTATAAGACTAGTTTTCATTCATCCTTGTGCGCTACTTCCCTTGAAGTTGTTTATGGTCGGCCAACACCACACCGTCTATCCTCCTACCCTGGGTTATCTCGAGTAGAGGTTGTAAATCATGAGTTCCACACTAGAGATGTAGTTTTGAAAGGATTACGAGAAAGAATTCTTCATGCACAAAATATAATGAAGGTCCATTATGACCCTTGTCGTAGAAATGTATCATTTTATGTGAGAGATATGGTTCTTTTAAATCGGCAGCCTTATTGCAAATTTCAGTCAGATCCAAGTGCAATCAAAAGTTATCTCCTCGATTCTATGGCCCTTATGCTATTATGGAACGAATTGGTGTTGTGGCTTACAAGTTGCAATTACCTACTAACTCGAAAATTCATCCTATTTTTCATGTCTCTTGCTTGAAAAGGTTTCATGGTACCGAAACTTGTTCTCCTACTTTGCCTCTTACCCACCACAATGTTCCTATTGTTACTCCACAAGCTTTGATGGATTCTAGACTCAAAGCTGGCCAATGTGAAGTTCTCATTCATTTGGGAAGGGCTTTCTCCAGCTGATGCTACTTGGGTATCTGCTAATCATATGAAAATTCGTTATCCTAATTTTACGCTAGAGAACAAGCGCAATTACCATAGGGAAAGTGAAGCTATAGTCATTAAACGACCAAAATCAAACTTGGCTGCTAAAGTAGTACCTTTGAAAGTTTACCAATGAAGGCAACAAAAGAAGAAGGAATGATGAATAGTTTAAGGCTATCTTCAGTTTATATATTTACTGTCATGTGCAGCAGGATAGTTATTATGTTTGAATTATTGTACATTTAAATCTGCTACTTTTAAGGGTGTTAGTTCTTGGCAGTTTTATTTGTAAACTTTAAAGGCAATTGGAGATGCAGAAAAGTTCTTGAGTACTTTTACTCTAGGAGATCATTGGGTTCTCTCTAATGAGCCCAAGTTATCATACTGTAAAAATAGGTCATAAGGAAAAATTAGAAATCTAGTGATCTACAACCAGACTTCAGTGTTAGGAGGCCTATAACCAAATCTAGAGGACTTGATCGTACCAATACCGTTGCGCAAATTCAAAACCCACATTATGCAAACCTCATTTAAGCCCCATACCTCCTATCAATCTCATAAGACAAGACAGAATCAAGACAAACATCCTCACATTCAACCAATAATCGCCCACAAACTATTGCCTATCACTCCCAATGTCAATATGAATAAACACAAATCAACATTAGAAACAAACCTGTAACAAGATTGTGGAATGCATATGACTGTTTCAGTTGGTAGACAAAACATTTATCATCAATGTAGAATGGAGAGCAATAATTGGGTTTCCATATAGTGACCAAAGTTTGGCTATCAAATGACAACAGCTGGACAGAATTTGTAAGTTAAAAACAGTTTTTAGGGCTTTGGTGTGCCCTTAGTCAACAGGAGTTATTGAGTGATTAAGTGTGGATTTGTGTTAAAAACAGAATCAGAGAGTGTAATTGAGGGCTTGATACAATCTCAAGACCCACATGGACTTCATATAGTAGTAAGAATCAACTACATAAGGAAAGTTTGATCTTATGAATAAACAGGAAATTATATAGATCTGACTCACTTTGGTGCTGCTAATTGTAAAGTTTACCAACCTCTTTGAGGATTGCAAAACGATAAGAATGGATCTGAAAATGTAAACGCACAAAGCCATACAAAGAACACATTGTCACTTTCATGCTGCTAACATTAAAATTTACCAACCTTTTTGAGAATTCTAAACAATAAGAATGGATATGAAAATGCGAACGAACGAAGCCTGTTATGTGCCCGTGCTTGGGATTGAGTCCAAGGACATTTCTCAGGAAGATAATCTCTTTCCCCTTATTTATGTTGGTTCCTTTCCTTGAAAAACCTATTTTTGGTGACGAAAACTGGCAGCACTTGTCAAAGATAAGGTCCGGCGAAATTGGGCTAAATTACTCTACTCCTAATTTGCTAATTTTTATGATAACTTCTTCCTTTATTGCATAACGTAATAGCCTCATATAGGCAAAGAAACACAAAAGTTCCACCTAAACTAGGACTCCTAGAAAGACTCCTATTCAAGCTGATTTAGGACTCTTAGAAAGACTCCTATTCAAGTTGTTTTTATTAACATAACTATAACAGGAACTAGTACAGAAATAATAGGGAAATAATTGACTTACTACTAAAAATAAAATACTCCTCTAATAAAATCCTAATAAAACACTCATACTCCTCTAATGGACTCCTAATAAAACACTCATCCATATCATCACTCCCCGACATCAAGCTTTCCCTAAAGCTCAAAATCAAGTTATGCCAATGATGTTATGCAAAGATATCTCCTCCTCTTCTTCCTCAGAATCTGCCACCTCAATCCAAAATAGTCTCTTACATTTATGCCCCACTGAATAAGACTCGTCGCAATTGTAGCACAACCCCTTCTCTCTTCTTTCAGCCATTTCCGCTCTGGTTAAGCGTCTTCCCATCAGGGGTGGAGTACTTGCTATACTAGAGGTTGTTGTTTTAGCCCCTGAGTTTATCTTACTTCCTAAAAGTGTGGCTGCACTCACGCTAGTGTTGTACTACTACTGTCTAGCTGCGAGGATGGCCATAGGGTGGTGTTTTGGCTGCCTCTTTCCCCTTGGGTGTACTGCATCTGCATACATTATAATTTTCTTTCATATGCTCTTGCTAAGTTCATTGCAGCCCCAAGATTAACAGGATATTGCATCTCCACCTCGATTTGCAACCCTTCTACCAACCCAGCCGTTGAATAGATTTACTTGTAGGGCTCGTGGAAGCCCTATGGTTCGAGCCAGCAGTGTTTAGAATTGGCGTTGATATTCTTCTACGCTTCCTGTCTGTTTGAGGTTTACCAATTCTCCTACAGGTTATTGCTAAGGTGAGGGCCGAATCTCATATTGCAATGGTTTTTGAAAGAGTACCAATGCATCCCTGGTTCTTCTTGTTCCAGTTGGAAGAACCACAGTTGGGCCTCCCCCGTTAAATGAAAGGCAGTCAATCTTACCTTCTCCTCCGTTGTTTGTTGACATAGGAAAAACTACTCACACCTGTGAAGCCAAATCAACGGATCCATCGAGCCATCGTACGTTGAAAATTCCATCTTAGTATATTTAGGCACCATTCTTGCCCCGCTGCCCCCATCGGTCCTCTCCTGCCGTGGTGGTGGTGTTGGTGCCTAATACTCACTCGATTTTGCGCCTTCCAACCTTTCAAGCATGCGGATAATCTCTGTATATTGAGCCTTTAATTCTTGCAGCCCCATCTGTAATGCCCTTATCCTTTGATCTATTTGCCAATCTACCGAAGATTGCTCTGTAGCTTAATGGCCTGTTTTGTCCTTGAACTCTTGCTCTGATACCAAATTGTTATGTACTCGTACTTGGGATTGAATCCAAGGATAATTCTTAACAAAGATAATCTCTTTCCCCTTATTTACGTTGATTCCCTTCCTGGCAAAACCCATTTTTGGTGATGAAAAACTGGCAGCACTTGTCAAAAATAAGGTCTTCCAAGATTGGTCTAAATTACTCTACTCCTATTTTGCTAATTTTTATGATAACTTCTTCCTTACTTTATTGCATAACGTAATAGCCTTACATAGGCAAAGAAACACAAAAGTTCCACCTAAACTAGGACTCCTAGAAAGACTCCTATTCAAGCTGATTTAGGACTCTTAGAAAGACTCCTATTCAAGCTGTTTTCATTAACATAACTATAACAGAAACTTGTGCAGAAATAATAGGGAAATAATAGAATTATTACTAAAAATAAAATACTCCTCTAATAGAATCATAATAAAACACTCATATTCCTCTACTAGACTCCTAATAAAACACTCATCCATATCAAAGCCATACAAAGAACACGTGACTATCACTTTGGTGCTGCTAACAGTAAAGTTTACCAAACTCCTTGAGAATTCTAAAACAATAAGAATGTATGTGAAATGCAAACGAATGAAGCCATACAAAGAATACATGACCGTCACTTTGTTGCTGCTAATAGTGAAGTTTACCAACGTCTTTGGGGATTCTAAAACAATAAGAATGGATGTGAAAATGTGAAAGCATAAAGCAAAGCAAAGAACACATGACTGTCACTTTGGTGCTAATAACAGTAAAGTTTACCATACTATTTCCGATTTATAAAACAAAAAGAATAGATGTCAAAATGTGAATGCATAATGCCATACAAAGAACAAATGACTGTCGCTTTGGTGCTGCTAACAGTAAAGTTTACCATACTCTTTGAGATTTCTGAAACAATAAGAATGGATGTGAAAATGTGAACGCATAAAGCCATACAAAGAACAAATGACTGTCACTTTGGTGCTGCTAACAGTAAAGTTTACCAACCTCTTTGAGAATTCTAAAACAATAAGAATGGATGTGAAAATATGAACACATAAAGGCATACAAAGAATACATGACTGCCACTATGGTGCTGCTATAAGTAAAGTTTACCAACCTCTTTGAAGATTTCACTATAAGAAACCTGTTTAAAGCCCTGAAATAACAACAAAATCCTTCAGTTAACCTGATAGAAGATAAATATAACAGCAAAATGTTGTATGCATGCAAGCCTCTTAATCAAAGAGACAAAACTATCACAACCCATCCATTCAAGAAATTGTTAGCGCAACAGGATGTCATGAATAGGACAATAAAATCAAAAGCATATGTAAATGGGAGAGAGAGGAAGAGATTGACCAATTTATGAAACAGGTGAAGAGATGCTTCATTTGATTCTCCAATTTTAGCACGAAAAACATGGATCCCAATAGACTGAATAGCAAAAGCCATCATCATCTTCACAGCTTCCTTCCCGAGTCCTTTACCACGACTATGATAGCAACAAATAATTTGTAAAAGAATAAAAACAAATGATCATCGACAGCAACAACTTGGCAAGAAAGCAAAAAAAAAGAAGAAGCAAAGAAGAAATCTGCTAATTTCTGTATGATACAGGAAATGCAAAATAAAACCACCGTAGTGCTTTTACATTGGCTAATTTGACTGTTGTGTATCTCATGATTAAATTCATATGTTCCTTTATTTGTTAAAAATATGATGCATTCTTGTAACAATTTGCTGAAGAAGGTTCTAAAGAACAATAACATATCAAAATAACAAACTTTGCTTCTTAGAGAAAATGAAAGATAATAAACAAAGTGTTTTAACTAGTAGTTTAGAAGTTGTTAACGCCACTCATCCATCATTTGCCCTTCAAAAAGGACATCAGAAACCTAAGAAAACAAAGACATAGGGACACAAGCCATTTTTAATCATACCATTTAGCCATCTTCATGAAATTTTTTTTAAAAAAAAAGCAATCTGAAAAGTACAGATAGTACCCTTAAACAGGGATGAGAGAATGGCATTCCCTGCATAAAGTTCAGCAGAAGTTCATTCAAAAGGTTAACTAAGAGAAGAGAAGAGATCTATATTTCAAATATAGAGGAAGCTTCCGAAAGAATATTATAAAGTTGAAGAGCATTGTAGCAAATACCTATACAAATGCAGTTACCCAATCTTCCTTTTTTTTTTAATAGAAACCATTGTAGCTGTTTATACTTCTAAAATACAGCTATATGCAAATATACAACTATCTGCAAATCATTTCCTGACCAACCAATTGTCTCTAATGGCAATCTTAAATATCATTGTTGCATGCACATGCAAGTAAACATTGAAGGAATGCATTACAAGACTATAATTATGTATTTGGCGTTCAAATACTCACACCTGGTGACTATATAAAAATGAAATCTAGATGTTCAATGGAGATAAACAGATTTATTAGGTAATTCTATCCATCAAGAAAGCCCATATTACTTTCACAACAAAACATGAAGAATTTAACATGGTTAAAGAAATACAATACATAAAAAGACATGAAAAGAAGGAAAAGTACCTTTTGGATTCAGCTATCATTATCTCAACCTCGGCCATTTGAGGATCATCCAAGTCATTCAAGTAAATATTTACATCACCGACCATGGCTGGGAAATAGCATATAATATTTAATTGAGATATTTAGGATGATTTATCAATTACCGTTACTTACTACACAAGCACAAGGGTAATTTTCTAAATTTGAATTGCCAATGCTAGTCACAGGACAGAAATTTTATGATATTTCAATGAAATGACATGAATGCTAAAGTCCTCGAGACATTTAAAATACGTTGTCTTTTTAAAGTGCCCTCCAATAGCAAATTATGGAAAACTTGTCCATTATCCACAATTATGAACAACATCCATCAATGGTAAAGAACGCCAAACAAACTAAGATTTCCGTCACACCGCCAAGGAACTAAGACAGACCTTCCACATGGGGCTGTCCATGAACAAAATCGCCTTCCACAAGGTCCTTATCCAGTATGATAAAAGTCCGCTCTGGAAAACTCATTATTACCCATCAAAACAAGCCAATTCACTCAAAGTCGAAAATAAATATAAAAAAAAGAAGAGGGCAAATTAGATGATGAGAGAAAGAAAGAAATGTAAAAGAAGCAAAAGGGAAAAAGAGAGAGAACTGAGGGGGTCTGGGGTCCAGGAGAGCTGCATACGGTACTCATCCTCAAAAGAGAGAGGCTCCGATCCGGTGGCCTGGAGCAGAGCCGGGTCTTGCATCCACTGATGGTACTTTGGAACGTGGGGTTCCATGTAGGGTACAAGTATCACTTTCTCTCCTTCAAAACTTCTCGCCATACTTCCAGCATCAGGGTAACGACTAACGACGTCAGGATCTCTCTCACTAGCGCACTTGCAGGCTGTTTTATTGTTTTCCTTTTCATAATTTATGATACGTTGTTGTATTTCATGATGCATTCTTCGACGTCAAAGCATAATAACACAAAAACACGATATACCTTCAATACTTTAGCGTATATTCTTGAGCTCTCTCTATTCTTAGTACAACCTATCAAAAGAAACCCAAAAGTCTCTGTGCAGGGCCGTTTTTATCGTTTTATAAGCCGAGGACGAAATTAAAAAAAGAGGCCCCGATAATATATTTAAGTTTACATGTTTATATAAGAGCACCTATATAAAATTAGAAGAAGTATATAGGTACAACAGAACACTAATAGCTTGACAATATATCATAAAGATATGTCAATAGTATTATACCTGTGACAGAGGAAA
>JANZXR010000004.1:10925749-10948718 GCA_027575705.1 Erythroxylum echinodendron
CGTTAACTTTGCTCTAACTATATTTATTACCCTTCTTGGATGAATAAATATAAATAGATTGAAGATGGGCCCTTCATTATGGTGGGCCCTGGGCATGTGTCCTGCTTGCCCATGCCCAAGGTCGGCACTGTCTCTGTGCATTAGAGAGCTAATCCAAAAAGACCCAATAATAAGATTTACGCATCCACACACACTATATATGTGACAATATCACTATATATCATATATTATAACATATTCTATCCTAAGAAATAAAATTGGTTAATTGTATCATTTTAAGGATGATATGTGATCGCAAGATTACACATGCTAAATTTTAATATTTATTAACTTTGATAAATTCTGCAAGCGCATATCATTCGCGTAGTACGTAAGATATTAATATCACGAGGAAGGCTAAACTAGTCCTAAAATCTAAGGTCGTATTAAACTGCAATAATTCAAAATAAATAAACTAATGCAAAAATTAAACTAATCAATCAATTAATTTCAAGATTTGAGTTGCAGAAATCTAAATAAGATAACTAGCCACAAAAACCTATCCTAAACCAACCTAGAGACTATCAAGTGAGAGAAAGGGAGTTTTAATCCGAAATTAACAAAAACCTAATCAATTGTGTAATTATTGAATAAATGAGTCTAGATGGTCCTAGGGTAAATTACTCTCTCTCGAGTTATAATTCTTAACCCTAATTGATAATTCCTAATTTAAATCATAGAATTGTGATCTCTCGATTCACAATTGACCTAAAACTTAAATTAGTTCTAAATTGTCTAAAAACCTACCGGGAACTTATGCTCGAGCTCTCGTTACACAATTCTACCAGTTTGATTCAATTCTCTACCTATCAAATCACTTAACTCTTGTTAGCCCAATTTGATTATTTTCACTCGACTCATCATCTCAGTTTATTGCCAAGTTATTAAGAGTAGAATTAAATCGCAATTAAATTGATAAAAACACAATCAATCAACTTTATTAATCTCAAAAACTAAAATCCTAAAGGTGAGTATAAACAACAACTCAACATTTAACACAACCTATTTTCAACACCTATTTCAATTCTATACATGAATAAAATTGAAATAACCAAAAAATATGTCAGGAACAGAATTGTGGAGGCAGTGATAGCGGAAAACTACCTGTTCCGAGAAGTACGTCTCATTAAGCTTCTTCTCCATGTTTCTCTTCCTTTGTCTCCTTTCTCAATCTCTCGATTTCTCTCTAATTTTTTCGGAATTGGCTAAAGTAAAATCTCTCTTTTTTAAACTCTCCCCTGGCTCTGCATCTGTCTCATAATGATGTATTTATACTTTGGACGCTCTAGGTTCAAGTTGGGGTCAAAACGGACCGAAAAATCCTACAAAACTTGAGTTTTTGCTTCAGCCCAATGCAAGCCACGATCGTGGCCCTCTACCAAAATCGTGGCCCTCTACCACAATCGTGGCCAATGCCTAAACCTTTATGTCACGATCGTGGCTCAATGTGCACGATCGTGGCCTGAATGGAAGCTCTCTGTCATGACCATGCCTCCATGTGCACGATCGTAGCTTGGCTGCTCTAGCTCGTCCCTCTCTGTCACTATCGTGGCCTGCTATGCCACGATCATGGGCTATGTCTTTGGCCTGAAAACTCCTCGCAACTTCTCCTTTCTTCGCCGTTTACCATGAAGCACTAGCAAACATATCAAGGTACCTCAAAAACATAACAATTAAGCTCAAATACTCATACTAACTCATAAAAACAATTAAACACACAAACTAACGCAATTAAAACCAAAATCCACACTCAACACTTAAATTTATACTAAATACATAACAAATTCAACCCTAAAACACAATGCAAATTACAACTATCAATATAAACTATAGTTTAATAGGTCAACATATAGTTATTAGGGCACTACCATATGCCTCAAATGCAATTAGTAAATTGTTAGCCATCCTATTATAGTTATTAAACATACGTTAGGCAATTCGATTAATGGTTATGTATATGGAATTAATATCATGATTTTATTAGTCCACATACATTTATAACATTCTCCCACTTCAATAATATAATCAAACCACCATATCAATCTCTATCATCCAAAAGCAGTTAAATAAATCATATGCAATATCATATCGACAGGATATATATACTATACATGATTTGGCCTTGGAGATGTTCAAATACCACAATAACCATTAAAACAACATGCATGAGTATAATAACTAAGACTTTGCATTTGTCTCCTTTTCTACCTGTCATTTCGTCAAATTACATAGATGCATCAACATATATATGTCACTATTAACAGAAATGACTGTAAACATCATTGTGCATGTTTTATATATAAAAGTCATTAGCAATTCGTACAAAGTGTTGACATGTTCAATACAAAATAGTAAACTCCTACTAATCTTATCAAGTTAGGCTCCTGACAATTTCATAAGGGAGACGTGTTCTGCAAACACACATATAGGCAAGCCTTTTATAAGTGGACCTGCCAACATGATAGCTATAACGTATATTCAACAGTAATGAGGGATTCAGTGGCTTTCTTTTTAACAAAATAGTACTTTATATCAACATGCTTTGAGCGAGAAGTACTTCTAGTGTTCTTGGAGAAAGCTACAGCTGCGGAATTATCACAATACAATTTCAGCGGACTTGAAATAGAGTCTGTAATACCCAATGCTGAAATAAAATTCCGCAACCATATTGCTTGACAAGCTACTTCATAGCCTGTCATATACTCTGCCTCCATGGTAGAGGATGTTGTGAGTGTCTGTTTGACACTTTTCCACGATACAGCTCCTCCAACCATCATAAACATGTAGCCTGAAGTGGACTTTTTATTATCCACAAATCCTGCATAACTAGCATCACTGAACCCAATTATATCAAGAGTGTCAATTCGTCAATTCATCGATAGGTCAACATATGATCTTTGCTACCCTAAAGATACCTCATAACTTTTTTAGTCGCTTTCCAATGGCTAAGACCAGGATCACTCAAGTATCTTCCTAACACGCCTACAACAAAATCAATATCAAGGCACATGTATACTTGAGCATACATCAGATTGCCAACAAGTGACGCATAAGAAACGACTTTCATTTCATCTCTCTCTTTATCATTTTGTGGACATTAGGCCTTTGAGAATTTGTCACCTTTTACTATTGTTGCCTTTCTAGGAGAACAAGAATGCATATTGAATCTTTTCAAGATCCGATCAATGTAATTCTTTTGAGACAATCAAAGAATCCCATTAGCGCTATCTCGGAGAATCTGAATTCCAAGTACATAAAAGGTCTCACCAAGATCCTTCATATTAAAATAACTAAATAACAGCTGTTTTGTCTCAAATAATTTATCAGTATCATTAGAAGCAAGTAGAATGTTATCAACATATAGTACCAGAAAAATGAAACTGCTCCCACTGAACTTCATATATATACGTTGATCAACTACATTCTCTTTAAAGCCATTTGCAGTTACAATCATATCAAACTTGAGATACCACTGCCTTGATGCTTGTTTTAACCTATAGATAGATATTGTGCGCTTGCAAACGATATGTTCTTTACCAATTATCTTGAAACCAATTGGTTGGGTCATATAAACATCTTCATACAGATCTCCATTCAAGAAGGCGATCCTCACATCCATTTGATTGAGTTCCAAGTCAAAACGAGCAACTCTAGCCATAAATATTCGTAGTGAATCTTTGGTAGAAACTAGTGAAAAGGTTACTTTAAAATCAATCCCTTCTCTTTGGCTATAGCCTTTGGCTACAAGTCTAGCCTTATACCTTTCTATTTGTTCACTTGAGTCATGTTTGATTTTATAAACCCACTTGCACCCAATGAGTTTGCAACCTTTCAGTAGTTCAACCAACTCCCAAACTCTATTTTTTGACATGGAACTCAACTCATCTTCCATTGCATTCATCAATAACGCAAATTGAGGATTGTTCATGGCTTCTTGAAAACTGACTGTTTTAGTATTATCTCCCATATCAAACTCATGTTCCTGAAAATAGACAATATAGTCATCAGGAATGGCAGGTCTACGTGTTCTTTATGATCTCTTGACAACAAGTTCATCATCCCCAGTATCAATGGCTTCATCCTGTTCTTGATTCTGAGGTTCATCATGAGATTCTACTAGAATCTGTTCAATCACAGGGTCATCAGTAGGAGTGAAAGTGACAGGTACAGGGACTATAATGTGTTCTTCCCTGAATACAATTTTCCTTAACTCTTGACTTGAACCAAATTCATCTTAAAAATAGATAGTTCTGTCTGATTCTATAATCTTGGTCGTGTGAGATGGGCAATAAAATCTAGAACCCTTTGATCTGACGATGTAGCCTATAAAGTAGCCACTAATAGTTTTCAGATCAAGCTTCTCAGATTGCGGATTATAGGGCCTCACTTCTGCTTTACACCCCCAAACATAAAAATGGCACAAGCTTAGTTTCTTACTTGACCATAACTCATATTGAGTCTTTGGGACTGATTTACTAGGTACTTGATTCAAGATATAAACAGCTGTCTTCAATGCCTCATCCCATAAAAATTCAAACAAACTAGAATGAATCAATATACACTACAATATATTAAGAAGTGTGCGGTTTGTTCTTTCAGCGATTCCATTCTATTGAGGTATTTCTGACATTGTATATTTTGCTTTAATACCACATTCCTGCAAGTATCTAGCAAAAGGCCCTGAATTCCTTCCACTCTCATCATAATGCCCATAATACTTTCCACCTTTATCATAATTAACTATCTTGATTTTCTTTCCCTTTTGAAGCTCAACATTTGTCTTGAAAAACTTAAATGCTTTCAAAGATTTAGATTTTTCACGAATGAGTTCCATATGACCATACCTAGAAAAATTATCGATAAAAGTGATGGAAGTATTTATAACCACCCATAGCAAGTGGAATAAATGGTCCACATATATCAGTATGAATCAACTCTAACAACTCTAAGCTCTTGTCTGTTTTGCTTTTTCTAACCTTGGCTATCAACTTTCCTTTAATACAATCAACACATGCTGTGAAATATAAAAAATCAAGATCCTAAAATTCACCATCTTTTACCAACCTCTCCATTCTGTCTCTAGAAATAGGGCTTAAACGTTTGTGCCACAACATAGAATATTTTAAATCCAACCTCATATGTTGGAACCAACAACATTATTAAGAGAAGAGGAAGAAGCAACAGTAAAAACATCATTCAACTCAAGTTTGCATAAATTTTCACATAAAATTCCATTTCCCACCAAAAGAGTCATGATACAAACTCAATTTTCTAGTTCCAAAAAGAAGACTATAACCCAGTCTATGCAAAATATATACAAAAATCAAATTCCTCCTAATAGAGGGTAAATAACCGACATCATATAACACTAAAAGATGTCCTGTATTTAACTGTAGTTCAACTGTCCCAAAAAATTCAACTTTGACTTTGTTATCATCTCCCATATATACATGTTGCTCAGAGCTAGTCGATCTTCTTCAAATTGTTAGTTTCTACAAGGAATTTGTAACATGAATTGTTGCTCTAGTATCTAACCACCAAGTATTTAAGGGTACGTCAATAACATTAGACTCTAAACAAACCATCATAAGACAATTACCTTTCTTCTCTAAATGAGCTTTGAGTTTTCAGCAATCAGCTTTCTTTTGTACAAAACTCTGACAAAAGTTGCACTTCCCTTTTAAAAACTTATTCTTCTAACTAACAGAAGATGTGCCCGCCTGTCCATTTCCTTTAGGACTGACAACTTTCTTTTTGAAAAGCTTTTGGTCATTTAAGCTATTAGAAGTGAACTTTCTCTTTTGAGAATTGCTACGGTTTGTCATTATGGAGAAGCTTCTTGCCCTTCCTTTTTTCATTTTATCTTCTTCCTTGTCAAGAATAACAGTCATCTCCCCAACAATCCATTGCTCTTTCTGAGCATTATAGCTTGATCAGATCGAAATTTAGAAGGAAGAATTCCCATCACAAATCATATCATATAGGCCTCACCAAAGTCCATATCCATAGCCTTAAGCTTATGATAGCAACACATGAGCTTATCGATGTGAGTCCTAATGTCACTTGCACCATCATAAATAGTGTGATGAAGCATGTTTAAGTACTCATTCTTCTCATTCTTTAAGAACTTCGTGTACTTCTTCTTAATGGTAGCAAGAAACCTTTGTACTATCAGCCTCGAGAATACTATCATGAATGGATTCATCCATGTGATTCCTCATAATCATCAAATAGTATCGGTTAGAGTATTCCCACTCCTCATAGGATTTCCTTTCCTTCTCAATAGCATCATTAGCAAGTTTTGTTGGTGAATCAATATTCAAGGCCAAGTCCATTCACATGATACTCAAATTCATCATGAGAGATTCAACCCACTACTTGTGGTTCATTCCATTTAGCATCAAGATAGCAGAGACTCTCAGATTTCTTAAAGCTGAATGAGAACCAAGAGCAATAACTATGATATGCATGTTAAAACATAATCATGCAATTCGTGCTCTTTTTCTCAAAATTAATTATATCATTTATACTAGAGTTCCTTAAACAAATGTAGAACTCATTTACAGGTAAGAACAATTTATTAAATATTACAACCAAATCATCCATATACTATCGAAAGGATAGAAAAATTATGCAGTTCATAATATTTCAATAAAATTTCTTAACCATATTAAGCATCCTACTAAGTAGTAATTATCGACAAGATAACTTATTACCAATAATTTATTTCCCGTATAGATCTTAACGTTATTTTAGAAGAACACAAAATTTTAAAACATACATTAATATTTTAAAAAAATCCTCATTATAAAGAGTTTCACATGCTCAATTCTACAATAGGTAAAAATAAGCACTCACTATTGTCCACAAAAACTATGTTTATGTCCTTTTCAAAAAAAACTATGTTTATATCATAATAAGATTAAAATAATTAGAATTATCAAATAAAAATTACTAATTAATCTTGTGTATAAATATATGAGAAAATAGAATAAAATGAAGCAAAAAACAGTAAAATTGGTCAAAAATGGCCTTGTATGTGTCCCCACGTGCGTGCAAAAAAAACTTTTAAATTAAAATAAAAATAAAATATAATGGGTCTGGTACGCGGGTTGACCTGCAAGCGACTCACGCACTCGGGTTGGGTTGTGCGGGTCGACCTGCAGATGACCCATAAAGTACTCAGGTCAGGACGATGCCGTAGGCGTCATCTCTGGCCCCTAACCTGGTCGACCCATAGACCTGCGAGTCTGATCCGTCGGTAACTCCCTCTCCCGACTTCCTTTTTCGACGATTTTTTAGTCATTTTCTTCCATTTTTCACACTCTATAGATTTCCCATATCAATTTTAGCCAGATATGCTCCGAAATTTGAAAACATTAAACTCATTTCAGCCATGGAAACATTTTTTTTTCAAAAAAGAACTTATCCAAAAATCGTGATTCCTTCTCCAAAACAAAGATGAAAGGCAACAATAACAACCAACAATCTTTTCTGAACTAATAGCACATCATTTCGAAGTTGTTTACATGAAAAAGCCGAATTTGAGCCCTAAAATCAAATGACAAAGCTCTGATACTAGTTGTTATATTCCATGATGCATTCATTAACATCACAAAGCCCAGATCTTATTCTATTTAGAGCATAACAACACAAAGAGAAGACATACCTCCAACACTTGGCATATAGTCTTGGGCTCTTTCCATTTTCAGCACAACCTATCAAAAGAAACCAAGAAGTCTTTGTGTAGTAAAGAGCTAAATGGTAGAAGACTCAATAATGAGCTTTAGACATCTACACACTATATGTGTGACAATTTCACCATATGTCATATATTATAACATGTTCTACCTTAAGGGATAGAATAGGTTAATTGTATCATTTTAATAGGTCAACATATAGTTATTAGGATATTATCAAGTGCTTCAAATACAATTAGTAAATTGTTATCCATCTCATTATGATTATTAAACATACATTAGTCAATTCAATTAATAGTTATGTATATGAAATTAATATTGTGATTATATTAGTTCATATATATTTCTAACATAATCCTCCAAATCTAACCTTCCACTGTGTTGTTGTGGACCTAACTAAGTCCAAATTTGTTGCATTAGGATAGACGTTTCAATTGTAAAAGGATTTTTGGTTGTGCAAAACGAAGAGCATAGTTAGGTCTAACATTTTGATACTGATGGCGATAGGCTTTCCTTCCTGCCTGCTATAATTCAAATTGATTATCTTTTTTATTCTTATCAGCTATGAAGATTTAAAAAATCTAATTGGAATATTTGATGATGTCGTGCTGGGTACAAAACGAATTCTCTATTGATGTTTTCGTAAGTGTCTAAACTCAAGACTGTGATGATGTGCATGGGAAATAAGTGGTCTAAGCTTTTTGGCTACGACTGAAGACTAGAAGTTACAACCTAAGTTAGCAAACTCAAGCCTATATAAAGTACATCACTGTTTAGCATAAGTTCATATCCCTGCCCAATCTTGTCAAAACGAAGCCTAACCAAACAAAATAGACTTGACCAGAGCCCAACTTAGGATAGAAATTCCAGTTTAACCCAAACCAAGTCAATATTTGCCCAAATTCAAATGCAAATCGTTAAGTAATAGCCTGTTTAGATTCCAATAAATTGGATTCAATTCATTAATTTTATTTAATTGAATTCAATTCATGTGTTTGAAATGCTAAAAAAGAGATGATTTGAATTCAACTACATAATTGAATATGATTTTCTTTATGAATTCAATTCACAGCTCGAATGATCCGATTTGGTGTGTGAATTGAAGAACCAATTCTTTTCAAAACTTTAAAAATTGCCTTTTAAAATATACACATCATAAATGTACAAATTACTACAAAACACACACACATTAAGTATATGCTATTTTTAGTTAAAGGAAAAACAATCATATGAAGTAGTTGAATTTATTTTTATTGTGTTTCAAACAATGTAATTAAATTAAATTTTAATATTAATAAATTTATTCCAAACAGTGTAAATCGAATTTAATTCAATCCTACAAATATAATTAAATTTAATTCGTCAATGAATCTAATTCAGAAACTTCCAAACAGCCTGTAAATGTGAGGTAAGGAAATCATCAAAGTCAATTCAGCCAATCATGATCATTTCTCAAAGCGTGGTTTCAAGATATAAAGAAAACGTAAATCATGTAACTAATTTCATGAGTTTACAAATCATCAAAATGAAAACTAAGTCAAACGAACTAAGAGACATTTCAAGTGTAATCATGCAATGTAACATTTTTCTTTTGTAATCTTATCTTAATACTTTCAAGGGATCAAAGTGCATGATCACAATATATTTTGAATTTAATACATTTTTCCCATAGTCAAGGGGCAAGTTGACTTTGAGATTTTTTGTCTTGATTTTCAAAATAATTTTTGAGCAACTTTTTAAAAATATTTAAATCAAAATTTTGTCAAACTATAAATAATTTCAAAACTCTTGAGATGTTCTCGCGAAACCATGCCCAACAAAGACCTTTATCTCAAACGGTTGTACAATGGGCTATTCAAAATGTTGTGGCTCTCAGTACGAAAACAACATGTTCTCAAATTGTTACAAGTCCTTGCAAACAAATGCTTTCAGGTAAAAGAAAAATAATGGGATAAGTTACTCACGAGAACGCCTTAAATGTTTCACACTAGTAAAATCAACGAGAGCTTGAGTACATTTTCCATAGAAGGAAACCCAACAATTGAACAATTGATACAAAAACTATATCTGACAAGAATCAACACTTTCCGCCACATAAGTCATAACATTTAAACTAGTAAAAAAGAGGGAAAATTAGTTCTCTGATCTTCTTGTATCACTACCTCAACGGAGACGCATAGTACATTTCCAACTGTATCTCGCAAGCTGATTTTACAACTCACTCAAGTACCAAAAACAAAATCCTAAAAAGTTAATCCAAAAACCTTAAACACAAAATTCCTTATATTTCTACCTCCTTACTTTAACTGGAACATACTATTGAAGAGAATGCGAAAATTATCTTCTGTTCATCTGTTCTCCAAATTATCTTCGCTTCATTTTCTTGAAAACCAAAAGGACCTTCTAGGCAGCAATTCCTGGACCAAGTCAAATCAAGAATCCACTAGAATTAAAAGAAATCAATGCATTGTTCAATGCAAAATGAAGAAATAAAAGCGTACGAGTGATGATAATGAGTTGCCAGCAAATATGCAGGGTATTTAAATTGACACAAAAGACACAAGTACTTCCACAGATGCAAAGCATGATTTGCTTTCATAATCTAAATCAACAATTGGGGAGTTCAAGCTATTATGCCGCAAACCAACCATGAAATTCAGAACAATAAATCAGATTTATATCACATATAGTTTTAAAATTTTCAAGAGGTGTTTCTATCAAAGAGTTAACAAAACAAGGTTCAATGTTGTGAAAGTGATATTTGAAATGATAAGCATTATGTACTGCTTGTATGCATATAAGATTACAAGTGAAATGAATACAGTTTGATGTTTGGGAAACTAACAACGAAGTTAAATGAACAAATCAGAAAAACAGAATATTCTGATCAACAGAAGTTGAAGTGAGACTTGGATTTGATGCAACACGTAAAGGTTCCAAATGTTTGTGAGTGTGGCTGTCTGTGCAGTTGTGTATTTGAGCACGTCTGTGTGTCCTCTCTATGCATATGATGATTATTACTAAGGCTACAAACTACAGGTTAAGGAAATGAAATAAATGGACAAAAGTGAATAAAACTTCGTCCTATAGTAGTTGTCAATCTAAGCATACATAAACAACAGAACCAAAAATAGAGCCTCTTTGTCAATATAGGGCGACTCAACATATACTTAAGCATTTTCACAACCAAATGAAACATAAACCTAAAGATCCCAGTTTTCCCTCTTGCATTTAACCATAGAGTTCTAGTCAAAATACATGTCTTGGTAAAAGAGCACTACCATGGACAGAGCCATCATGCTGGGGTATGTGTGATAACAGTAGGCAAATTTGCCAGTTGAAATACATTTCAATACCAGCAATCATGAAATGGATGAATTAAACACCAACAACAACCAACCATTCAAATCCAATTGATTAAGTTACATTTATGGATTGTAGACCAAAAAGACGTGAGAGAATCTGATGGTTATTGCAAGTGAAGACAATGGCTGACAAAGTAGTCTAAAAGAAAAAAGAAAAGGTATGACTAAGGAAAGTAAAATATTAAGGAGTCATCTAACAGATAGATAATATATAGGATCCATTTTTCTGTCATTTCATCAACATATTTATAGCATATCTATCCTTCATTTTCTGGGGCATTAAGTAGATTGATTTTGTCAATCTAAAACTGAAAAACGGTGCTTCAAAAATTAGAGAAAATACAACATGAAGTCCTAGCATCAGTAAGTAAAGATCTAGAAAACAAACAAGTGTAGTTTTAACTTGGCTTCACATTCAAAGGTAGGGATGGCAGTTCAGGCTCGGCCTATCCTGAAATGATATCATTTTGGTCAATTCCCAAGCAGGCTATGGTCGCATAGAGGGGACTGGGGGCTGGGCCCAATCCAATGCCAACCCTATCAGAAGGATAGCACCTAGGCCTCCTGAATATAACAGAACCGCAAGAATTCAGGTAGATTCAGTGCTTGATAGATGACATCTCCTTGAAAATTATTATATGACCCAATGCTGCTATTCTTTTATTTATATCCCAGCCAAAGAAGTCAACATGAAATTGTCCTATGTAACCTTGATTGTCATTCAATTTATAGAAATGTTAAATTCTTCAGCAACTGAACAAATGCCTGAACAAGATTCCATTTTCATGCCACAATCTAAAGCAACATTATTGGTCCAACATCATAACAATGAAATTGTTGCATTAGAGCAAAGTCAGCTATCAAAGTCTATAGTGCAACAGTTCATGAAATGGGAAACCAACCTAAATTTAACTCCTTAATGATTCAAAGACATAAAGGTTCTAATGAACATTTGGACATGATATTGCAACTGAATGAAAGTTTCTGGAATCCAACACACTAGCATAGCAGAAATCTTTTGAACATTCATAGCAGTTCATTTTCAATAATAAGATACCCCAAGTTCATAATATCGGGAGAAACAGAGAACATTTCATGAGTTCGTACCTCTACTTGACTGTCTTTTATTTACACTATAACCACCAACAAAACTAGGAGAACTTTTAACTGAAGCATTTGAAGTGGCATTCCCAAGTCCATAAGCAAAGGAATCTGATGCTTCTCAGTCCAAATTTGATGTTTGCCAAGTGGGTTCTGCATATTGTGAACCTCTACGATAAAGGTCAGCTAATACTCCGCTGGATGCACTATATGATGATTCCGGGGTCACAGTGTTTCCACTGGTCCTTCCATAGCCACCTGTGCCCAAATGTAAACTGCCATCACCACCACGATAGCCAAAAGTCAGACTGCTGGTGGATAAATTATTTCCTCCACCTTGTCCTGAAAATGGTGAAGAACCCCAATTAACCCCACTACTTCCAATAGTGCTTCCTCCAAAACTTCCACTTGCAGATCCCACACATGCACCAGAACCTGCAGAACTGGCGTTATAGTTAAGCCCCCCATTTCCCCACAAGTTCCTACTCACTGAGCTGAAAAACGAAGTACTACCTCCATTGCCTGCTTCAGATCCTACAGAACTAGAAAACCTATTCGCATTGCCAATATAGTAAGGGTTCACTCCTCGCCCATAACTGAGATTGTTGATAAAAGTTGCACTCCCCCCATAACTAGGGCACAGTGCTGGCTCAAAATTTATATCCATTCCATAACCAGAACCAAATGCGGGAAACCCACCTCGGCTAGCAGGCAATGGGCTGAATCTACCATCTATCCCAACTTCATAGCCTCCAACTGTACTAGGAATGTATCCCTGAGTGCAACCACTAAGGACACTATTCACCCTACTCAAACCATAGTTATATCCACCCAAGGGACTGAGACAAGGTCCAAGTGATAACTCTTTGGGAACTGCTTTCTTAACTTCAACTAATTTGCCATTCAGCTCATGAAATGTTTTTGTCAAGACTTTTTCCACTGCCTCCTCAGAATCATAAGTGATGAATCCGAATCCCCTTGGCCTCTGAGTGTTATGATCATACATCACTACAACATCTTTGATTGTTCCATAATGATCAAAATAGTTCTTGAAATCATTCTCTGTAACAGTAGATGCTAAACCTCCTACAAAAATCTTTCTTGTACGGACTGAGCTAGGGGAACCATGGGTGCTACTACCACTGTTTCTAGTCAGAAGGTTCTGGTCATCCCTGGGAACAGCCTTTTTTGCTTCAACCTGAGGGTGAAAATTCAGTCATGAAAGAGCTGAGAACAAGAATAAGCAATTTATGAACGTTAAAACTTGAGTTACATGAATGAAATCAAACTTAGAACAATAGGAGCAGAACAAAAGAGAAATAAATTCGCTGAAGTTAAGAAAGTTGATTTTTGGCTCAATTATACAGCTCAGTAAATGAAAGGCAAAACTATAACCTGGCTGCTATTAAAACATTGAGATTATGCCTTCACCCAAAATTTAAAAAAAAAAATCAGTAACCATTCATTACTTGTCAATCTACAGCTGTTGATCAAAATTTAGCAAACTCACCATCCTGCCATCAATGTTATGCTTTTCCTTTATGACTCTCTCTGCAACATTTGGGTCAGCAAAAACAACAAAACCAAATCCCCGGGTACGCCCTGTGTTTCTATCTTTCATAATGACAGCTTCCACCACCTCTCCAAACGACCCAAAATACTCCTTGAGCCGCTCTTCATTGGTGTCCCACGAAATTCCACCAATGAATAGCTTGCCATTATCAGATTGCATTATTGTTTTACCTCTACAGATTAAAACCTAAGCTCACTCAATAGCAAATCTTAGAAATCAATAACAAATTAGACAACAATTCATCTTATTCAAAAAGGCAATCATATATCCAGTTCAATGTAGTCTAAGTTTTAGGCTGGATCCAATTCATAACATAACGCATAAATTGGAGCAATATCGACAGTAAAATAACAAATGTAGGTGTTAAATATTAATTACAACAGAAAGAACGGAAACAAACATCCAAATAGAACACCTAATTACAAGAGTTTAACTACTACGTTCTGTCAGATACAAATGAGAACAGATCTTCCAACGATCAATCAACCGACCAAAACCCAAACCACCAAATATTGGGATGAAAGTGAAAAAAAAAACAGACTCAGCTACGAAATCCACTAAAGGTCCAGAATTAACAAATTAAGCAAAGATCCAAATCTAAACTACCATAAAACGCACCGATTAAAGAACAGTAAGATGCCAAATATCGTCAAAAATATAGGAATTAAGATCTAACAGGAGGCACAATATGAACAAAAAATAGTGGGCATGCTGATCCTCCTCTACAATATGTCTGCCCTCTTCTGCTTCATCAAATTGAGTCCAATTTTTATCTTTGATCAGGTAAATGTTAATTCAATTACCAAACAGATTGCACTTTGTGCATAAAGACAGTAGTGAGAGAAATAAAAGGGAATGAAGCTGTGGAGGTGATGGTTTGACAGAGAGTGAGAGAATGAAGCTTTTATAGAGTGTGGTGTCAAGAATTTGTAGGGATGTACTGGAAATTGGAAGAAAATGATTTTCTTTTTTCTTGTTCTTCTTTGTGACAATTTGAAAATTTTTTTTATAACTATTTTTCAAATAAAGATCAAAATGATATCGAGAAGATAATCTGTTAATAACCCTTTCCGTGAAGTAGAGGGAAGAGGTGCTTTTGTCCCACCATTCCTAACGCACATAACTAAGAGAAACGTCTATCGTTAGTTATTATTGTGCTCGCCTGTACAATTTTTATCTGAAGCGTGTATTTGCTTACAAGGAGGATGGTAGAAATGGTCTGGTTAGTTCTGATTCAATTTGACTGAATTCGAGTTTAGTTCTTGTTTTTTCTTTTTATAATTTGAATATTTGATTAAACTTACGTTCAGTCTTGAATTGCCTGACCCAAGATCTACTCGGACCCCTCTTGCTGTATTTCTCAACTAAGTCTTCCCATGTGCCTTGTCACTTGCCTCAAACTAATTTCTTATGTGTACTATCACCTTAGGTCCTCTTTGTTCCTCCTTTGGTCATCGATCGTCGCTCGTCTGCCTGTCGATTCTGTTTCCCACTTCTCTTCCGAAGTTATAACCAAACTATTTCCTAATTTTTAAGTTGCCACATATATTTGTATTTGATCAAAGGAAGCCTAACTAGTTTCGCTTTCTTTTCTTCCATTTTGCTTGATATTATGTTAATAATTGGCAAGCTTTTGTTAGTTTAATGTTATTTGATGGAATCACTCATTATAACGAGTCTTTCAATTTGTTTTTTGTTTGACATTAATTTTGTCGAACATTTGATGTTCATTTATTGGAATCTTATTGTTTAAGTTAAACTCTAGTTTTTACTAATTAGTGCTTAAAGTGGATGTGCATATTTGTGACCATTGCTTATTTATGCTGCTGAATTATTTGGGTTGTTACTATTGGCTAATAAATATTATTGGATGATTGTATACATTAGTAGTATTATTATTAAAGTAAATTTATGATGACCATGTTGTTGAATTTATTTCTGTAATGTTTGTTGGTATTCTAAGTTTTGTAAATGATTTTGGGAACCATTTTCTTATTTGATGTTTTAGAATGCATGTGATTTCTTTCAGAGGTTGAGCTTTTGCGATATCCTATATTTATAACAATGGAATTTCAGGCTTTTCAGGCGTGATCCAATGCAATCGAATTTCAATCTATTCAACCTTAATTAGATTTGATTAGGTTAGAGATCGGGCCAAATAATCTAGATCGAACTTGGTTTGACCTATTGTTATCCCTATTTATAAGACAATTTGACCATCAATTAATATTTCTTTGCTTGAAAATAACTTACAATTAAAAAACCAACATGATATATTAATATAAAATGATTTACTAATTTTGTATGAAATTGTCAACTTGATCTACCTTTATAAATTATTTTTTTACAAAATAAATGAATTGATTGAAAAGACAAGAGTACAAGTATCAAGTTTTAAAAAACAAAAGTGATAGCTAAAATACAAGATTTACAAAACTCAATCTAGTAATTAACAGATGTTATCCTCATCTATATCTTGGAAAACAATGAAATTGTCTATTCTGTATAGCACAAGGATTCACTTCAATAGATATTAGCCCATTCCTCTTTTGGTTGACTCATGAGCATTTGTTAATGGGAAGTGGAAATAGTTCAACAATTTGATCTTATAAGCTAATGTTTTGAACCTATCTCTTTGAGTGTTGTTTGGTAAGTTCGAAGCATAAGCCACCAGGTTGCTACAAAATCTTTAGACTTGATAAGTGACGAGTAATTCTCTAGTCTATAAAATTAATTTTGCAATGACTAGTTCATCGACCTTCTTTACACCTTAGAAAGTTCTGCAATTCCTTTCTTTCCATATTACATACAAAGAGGAACTAAAATCTATTTGAAAGATTGTTTATCCCTTTTAGCAACACCTCTTCCCTTTCTTAACTACTTTAGTATTTTTGTATAGTCATAGCTAGAGACATTAAAATGGGAAATTGATTAGATTTTGCTTCAAAGTCTAGATGAGAAGTTATGGTTAAAAAAATATAGGAAGTCAAAATTCTGGATGAGCTTTTTAGAGGCTACAAGTTTGAGAGATATTTAGGAAACTCAATATATTAAAAGTAGTTAGTCTTTGCGTGACCAAGAGCCATATAAGGAAGGAGAGCTTTGGAAGCATTTGCTTATTTCATATAGTATCATGCCAAGCTAGTTTCTATCCTTAAGTTTTGAACAACTCCTTACAAGAGGTGTTAGTAAAATTACTTAAAGAGTGTTTCAGTCATAGGTAAGAGTTTTTTGATAAGGGATTGGCACTATAATATAGAATAATGTGGAAAGTAGGAGATTGTTCAGTAAAACAACCTAACCACTCATTATTATTAATAATCACATTCACTTTGGAGTTCTCTAAGATGAAAAGTAATAAAACAAGCATTAGATTGATTCTGGGTAAATGCCTTATTTTGCTCCAATTATTAACATATAGATGATTCATTTCCTTCGCTAATTATACATTTGATATCGCTAGAGAGAAGATCTCTCATTTTAAGCTATTAGGAAATAAACCATAAAGTGATGGATTTATAATTTATCTCCCATAAGCTTATTCCCTTCAAATAGTAGCCATGAATCCACTCGACCTAAATAGCCTATTTTCTTGTCAGTAATCTCTAGATTCTTTTAGCTTATAGAACTTTATTAATAAATTTAATTAGAAGGATATCAAGACTACCCTCAAATTTAGGCAAGAAAACTTGAAACCTATTCACTTTGGTTGAGAATTTGTTACCATAAGCCTTGAACCATAATAAGCATCTCATCATCTTTTTTATGGCTTTAATCAAGGCCTTAGAGAGTAAAGTGTGAGAGGATCATTAAGTGTGCAAGGAATTGAGAACATATTTGGATTTGTTGTAATCTTTTAGCAAAAGACAAGGCTTTATTGCTTAATCTTCTTTATATCTTATCCAAAAGAGGTATGCCATACTTGTAATGTAGCATTTTAGAGGAAATAAGCAAGTCTAAATAGACGAAGGGAACATCTTTAAGTTGAAGTCTAGAAACATTAATAGCCAACTTGCAATATGTTTGATTACTGTAGAAACTATTAGATGGCTTTTAATTTTATTGACAGAGAGGCCAATTAATTCCTTAAAAGTGTGAATTGAGGCTATTAGATTGCTATTTTATTTTTCATTGGCACTGAACAAGAGAAGAAGATCATTAGCAAAAGAAAGGTTAAAGAATCTAAGCTTCTTCCATTAGTTATAAAACTTGAAGCTTGGATCTAGCTTGATATTTTGATATATCAGCTTTAAAAATGATTCCATATAAAGGATGAACAGATAAGGAGATAGTAGATTGCCTCATCTTAGACCTTTCCCTCCTTTAACCAGATTGATTGCTCTCTATTAATCAACACATTATAAGCAATGGTTAAGATACATAGCTTAATCTATGTTATGAACATTCTAGGGAACCCAAATGCCTCCATCATGTGCATCATGAAAATCTAACTTATGGAATTAACAGCCTTGTGAAATTCAACTCTAATTGCATAAATCTTAATAAAGTTTTCCCTACCATATGTGTTAAATAACTCCTGAGCTAGTAATATATTTTCACCAGTTATCCTACCTTTTATGAAATCACCTTGAGACTTATTAATTAGTTGAATAAGAACATTCTTCATCCTAGAAGCCAATAACTTGGTAATGATTTTGTATAGAGTGTTGCAGTAACGGATATGTCTGTAGTCTTAGATTGGGATTGGATTTGGAGTATTGGGAATTACATATATATTTTTTGTTTATCTCCTAAAGCATTTTCTCTTTCTCGAAGAATTCCAATACTACATCAGTGACTATCCTCTTGATGAGATGCATGATTTATGAAAGAAGTGGCCATTCAATCCATTAGGGCCAAGAGACTTACCTATGTTAATTTTTAAAACAACCTTATTTATATCTTGATTACTAAATGGTCTGTATAGTTCATTAACAAGTTCACTAGACAAATGGTTAGTGATAAAAGATCTTATAAGCTAAACTGAAGAGTAACCATCACCTTGGGAGCCAAGAGTATTATAAAAGTAATCAAAAGCTTCTTGATTAATTTCATACTAGATGAGAGCTAGTTCACCTTTATATTTTAGTAGTGAAGTGATCATTATAAGAAAATTAGTTTTTAGTGACAGAAATTATCAACAAAAAATAAAAATATTCAGTCAGGAAACAAATTTGGCAAAAAAAATTATCAAATAAAAAAGTCGTTGGAGAAACGACCTTAGGTAAAATTTAACGATGAATAAAATGAATATGTCGCAAATTTAGTGACAAAAATTTTTATATCCGTCGGTAAATTTAGCGATGGAATTTTGTATTTTTGTGCTAAATTAAGATAAATTTATCGACAAATTTAGAATATTTTTTTGCTAATTTGCTGAAGGAATCATAATAATTTGTCGGTGAATTTAGTAACGTTAAGTTCTACGTAAGTCACTAAATTTAAAGATGGACATAAAACATTTTATTGCTAAATTTACCAACGAAAAATTTTATCAGTTACTAAATATTTATCGACGGAATAGATTATTATGTCGGGAACTTAGCGATTGAGTTATATATCTATTGGTAACTTAGCATCCGAATGATATATTTCATCGGTAACTTACTGACAGAATATAACAATCCTTCGATAATTAACGACAGAATATTGTATTTCCATGGGACATTTAATTATGATAAATTTCAACTACCATTTCTTACTTCTTACCCGAGTTTTCTGTTGATAATCTTATGATTTTTTGTCCATTTAATTTCTGTAAATAATATATAACATTGATTGATAAATGTAAAGTAAACATTATCTTGAATGGTATAATAAAAAATTATAATGTACATGAATAAGTATTTTGAAATTATTGTCAATTAAGAATTTATACAAAAACTTAAAAGTAACAGACTATCATTACATTCACTTATCCAAAAGCTATACAGGTGGTGAAGGTGGATGCTTTGACTATTGCGGTGAGGTCCTGTCCTTACTCTTCAACTCATTCACCTCATTACGGAGCTGGATTATGCACTCTATCAGCCTCATTACTATGCTCTCAAGATGTAAGACTCTCTCATTTGATGCGGGCTACCTACTAGATCCAAAAGTAATGGACGTGGAGGATTGCAAATAACATGTGTTTATAAATGATCCTAAGCCAAAAATTGCAAAGAACAACACAAAATCAATCAAATTATAGACATGACTTAATTGAATGACTTACCTTGATAGACAGACAATGGCAAACTACAAAGAAGACAAATGGCGTTGGATAATTATTGACGTTTTTAACACAAAAAAACGACCTGCAAGAAAGACAATTCATTTATTCATTTATTTTTCATATTCTACATGTGAACAAAATAAAATTAAAGGCAAAAATAACAATAATTCACATATAAAGACATAAAAAAGCATACAATGTGAGTAGCATGATAAATAAGAACAATGAGAATAGGAAGAGGGGACCCTCTTAAACTAAAGAGACTAATAAGAACAAATTACAGGTAGCTCAAGTAAAATTAAGAAAGAAAAGATTAAGGAAGTCTTGAGATCATAAGTATGTACTAGTTTAAAGTCTTGAGTTACGAAAATGAAAACTATACTCTGGGCTCAAAAGAGTCTCAAAAGTGTTTAGATGTGTACATACATGATACTGAGATGATGAAGAATGAATTTTATATTATAAAATCATGCAAGAGTGTGGCTATTATTAGCAATCATAACTTAGGTTAATTAAAGCATAAGACTAAGACATTAAAGAAGGAGGCCAATTCTTTTAAGGACTCATTGTCTAAATCCACCAAGGAAGTGACAAACTACAAAGTATGCCAAGAGCATAAAGGAATTTCAATAATAGGTACGGGATTAAATATAATGTGGGCATGCATCTAATTATAATACTACATTTATCAATGGAAAACAATTTCAAACTGAATAACCTTTGCCTAAGATGAAAAATAAACATAGTGCATCAATATCTAAGCATACATATAAATCATATACATATGCTTCACCCAATAGGCCTTACTCTAAAGGCAAGTCTTATACATTCATGTATGGATAAAATTTAGGCATAGAGCTCAATATTATTAGGAAAAGAATAGTTATAAATTCTATGCAAAGACATAAGGTAGCATGCAATCTCATTCACGGTCATTTAGGACTCAACATTATTTTAGAAGCAAGAATCATGCTCCCACATATAATAGGCCTTTTATTAAGCATAATTCTATAGCACATATTTTAGAAGCATATCACATTTAGTTTTTATTTTTAAAATTAAGCCTACGAATATAGAAGAAGCACTTATTCATGAAAGTTAGAATTTGTTTCTTGTAAATGAAGAATCAAACTAACTTAAGAGATGTAAAATGTGGAATTTAATACCTAACTAAAAGACATGTAACTTTGACATTTCAATTTAATTTTAAGACTTAATATCTACTATAGGTATTGCATTTTTTTTTCAATCCCTAACCTCTAAGTAAAACTATAATTAATGTACAGTATAAACTAATTCTAAACCTACAGTATAAACATGCCAAATTCGTATCTATCCTTTGTTTTGCCATGCCATGAATGATTTATCTCATTTATTTACTTTTATTTCTAAAACTAATCAACTTATACTTAATTTATCATCATCATTATGGCTTTTTTCCTAACATATGTTTCGAACTATTGTTATTGTTAACAATTAAGGCCCTGTTTGGTTAAGGGGTTGGTAATTGAATGGGATGGAACGTAACACACTTCTATCGTTTGGTTGAGGCTTTTATAATGGAATAGAACAGAATGAGATGGAAGCAGAGGGTTTCATATTACGTCCCATTCCAACCTAAACAATAAAAATAAGAAACCTCCGATTCGGGGGTTTAGGATGGAATGTAAACTAATAAATACATACTACCTAATATAACATCAATAATTTTTCTTAATACCAATTATTTCTTCTAACCCTAACCCCCTTTTCCCCATACTCATTTCTTGATCCATATTCTTGCTCATGACACTAACTTTCCTCCTCAAGAATGTCATGATGAACAAGTATATGCCTAGATTTGTAGGTGTGAAATTTGAACATAGTTTGGTTCGTATAGTGGAGTGCCCATTTAAATTATTATGATGCAATATCTTACTTTTACAGTTCACTATTTCAACTCATATAGGCATTATTAGATCCTAATATGGTGAATGGCAATGTGGATCTGATTAATGATTTATTGAAACAATTTTGGCTTTATAATTTGATTTTGAATTTCTACATTCTCGATATAATTTTATGCAGTAGAACGATTAGAGAAGGCTTAGTAGCAAAAATTGTATATAATTAATAATTTTTTTATATTATTTCTCCTTACCCTAATAATAATATTTATATATTATTAATAAAAAATTGTATATAATTAATAATAATAATATAAAAATTTAATAATATTTTTGTTAATGAAAATATAAAAAGAATATAAATTATTCTTTATTTATTTTTATATGTTTATATATAAATAAATAATTTTTAAATATAAATCAAATATAATAGAATAAAATTTATTAAATAATTAATAATAATATTTATATAATTAATAATAAATTGTATATAATTAATAATAAAATAATAAAAATTTTATTAATTTAAAATAGAAAATATATAAAAAATTATTTGTCACAATTGTGACTTGTTAATTGGATATGAATTCTGTTTTTAAAATCATAGCGTTAAATCTCTTGCAACAACTATTTTAATATCAAGGGTATAATAGTCATTTATTATACATTACATTTCGTTCTATCCATCTTCCAAATAGCATTTCACTATATTACATTATGAACCCTTCCATCCCTCCCAAACAACTTTTCACTATATTACATTACATTATAAACCGTTCTGTTATGTTCCATTCCATTCCATTAATTAACATCTAACCAAACAAGCCCCGAGTTTTGGGAAACCATATATATACTAGTTCAATTATGTATTTGATATAAAAGTGTAAACACTGTATCTGAATCCTATTTGAACTGTATCTGAATCCACACTATATCTAATTATATTTAAATTACCATACTAAAACAAAACAAATTTATCCCTTTAAGCCTTTCAGCGAATACTTTATAGGCATATCTGTAACATCCCCTCACCGATTGCCATGAATAGGAGTGTATAAGTGTATAGTGACATATGCATGCATTCATATATG
>JANZXR010000004.1:10949212-10967324 GCA_027575705.1 Erythroxylum echinodendron
GATAAAGACACTTTCAATTATTCTACCCCATTCAAAAAGACCAAATTGCCCTTTCCCATAAGTGAGGGGATGTTACATATTCAACCTACTGACCTCTTCTCTAAGGTCGATATTATAATTTGGCTTCGAGGCTAGTGGAGGATCATGAGAATTCAACCCATCATTGTCATTGGCTCTTACATTCCTAGAAGGTAGGTTAGTGGAGGATCATGATAATTCAACCCATCACTGCCATTGGCTCTTACATTCCTAGAAGGTCTAAATCAATTAACTTAGAATATATCACCCTAGGTGTCCATAACTTCCCTTGTTGATAAACAAATGGTCTTCATTAGTAGGAGAGACTAATTGAGTTATCTATCAATTTGTCTCCCTTTCCAAGTCTCATCAATGGAATAATTTCAAATCTTGTTACATCTTTATAATCATGTAGAGCCTTGTAATACATGTCACACACACTAAAAAATAAGACCTAACTCTACATAACTAAATTTTTAGTAGTGTTGAGCAAGGATCTTATCCACAAAATGTGTGTTTTTAACTTTTTTAATAAATAAATCAATGCTTAGGATTAGGGGGTTTGGTTAAATGCGATGAACAAAATAAAGTAAAATTAAAATATTGAAGGTAATCAAATCAAATAGTACAAAAGTGATAAAATTAACTAATGGGTTTAAAATCCAATTCGCAGTTCAATCTCAACCTCCACATAAATGAGCATAATTAATTGTCATATTTTTCTCGTGTCTCTCTTTAAAACTATTAATTGTAGTCTAACAACAAACTCTATTAAATAATTAAAACAAGCTCTTTAATTAGGTCTAGTAATAAGACAACCTAGAATAAGCTCTCTAGATTTAATGTGACAACTATATTATGAAATAGGAAAACAGGTTGATCTAGGTAACAACCACATAAACTCGGGTTATTTAACCTATGTTATGTCATGTATAATGATGCACAAGCATTAGTTTACCACAAGTGAATCAGCGTTACGATGATTATATATTGCAATCTAGATTTTGGTAATGGGTTCATACATGAATAATCTATTTAAGATATCCAAATCAGTTATGCATAAATACCAAAACATCAATCATAGAAAAACGTAATCAATTATAAAAGAGAGTGAGAATAACACTACTGGAATAAGAAATGCCCAAATATGTTCGTCAACCTTGATATCCCCTTTGAGCTAGAAAGATTAAGGTGAGCTCCTCATGGCTCTCAAAAAGGTAAGAAAATTTCCCCATTTCATGTCTCTAAATTTTTCATGCCTCCTTTGGCCTCTTAAATTCCCTTTTATATTAAAATAGGGTTTCATCAAATTAAGTGACCGTGTGTGTGAAAACTAAAGAATCATGAACTTACATGTTTACAATAAGCAACACGACCACTTACAAAATTGTGTAGCTCACTTACATGGTTATATAAGTCAACATATCACCACATAAGCTACAGGAGTGGATGAAACTTCATCTTCAATATAACACCCCACCTCTATAGAGCACATGCTTAGACATCTGGAGGACATTCGAGAACATACCCTATGAAAGTAGCATGCTAGAGCAATCACATTCATTTAATATGAAATCATACATATAACATAAATATTCAAAAGATCAACTCCACATTCCATTTATAAAACATCATTTACACTGTAGCAATTTCACTGCATAATACATATATATATATATAATAAAAAACATATGAGATTTTACTACTCTTTACAACATATTCTATATGAAATGAGGAACTATATAAAAGTATTGTATCTAAACTTTTTAATATCAGATGACCGGACCTTTGAGCCATTCTTGATTCCCAAAATTTAGGAGAACTAGCTTTCTACTAGTTTACCTTAGGAGCTAAGTCGTCCTCGTACCTAAAAATCAACAATTGCAATTTTGATGAGTTTTGCGAACTCAGTGAGTAAACCATCCTCGATGTGCTCACTCATATCAAACACAAGGACAATTCACAGACAAAACATATCATCAAATTTTGAATATCACTTCACATTTCATCATGCTTTAACAAATACAATTAGTGTACACTATTTCACATTTCCATTTTAGAACAGTGTAAACAATTCATTTCAATCATTTATTTAATACATATTAAATTATATATGCCAATGCACATGTGACTCCATTTTCGTTGTTACTTTATTGTGACTGAGTGCCTTTTTACTATCCCGTATCTATACTGGGCTCATTAATAACTATCCTGTACCTATTTTGGATACTGGGCTCATTAAATGCTGAGCCTGTGACTCTTTATGTGCATTTATGAGCTTTAAGCTCTTTTTCACTAGTCACTCCAGTCACAACCCCTTTATCTAATCTTGCATATCAATATGATGAAATGCATCATTTCTCATTTTATGCAACCGATCACTTTAATTCATTACACATAGTCATTTTCATATAATCATTGGATCTAAGTTTGACATTCAACATATTGTTGAGTACAAATATTTTTTAAGATTTACATTCAATTAGGAACACTCCCAATACAATCTCAATTATCAAACTCCTCGAACTATAAATGTCCAGAATTATCATATTCACATCAATAACAGTTTAATAACTGAAATTTAAATAGAAACATGAGAAAACATCTAGGTTGAATCACAGTAAGCTCCAGATAAACTATTACCTTAACAAACTGACAATGTATGGATGTTGGTGTTTGACTTGAGCATCTAAATCATATAACACACACACATTGTACACATTACTAAGTTAATCATTCATATAATTATTTAACCATGCACATTATATATAAATCCTTGGTATTTATCCTTAAACATGAGTCATGATTATTTAAACATTATAACTTATATATGCATAGTTTGCACTTATGTTTACACCTCAAAGAAACTTGATTATTCGAAGTTTATCAATCATACATTCAATAATCCTTTTTTTGCATTATAAAATCACATAAAATCCAATTCTCATTTATTCATACCTGATTCACCTTACTCATATCCTTTGGATCACATTTACATTCATAAAAACACCTTCATTCCTATATCATTCATAATTTTCCAGATTTTATCAACAATCCATTCCTTAAGTTATAACCTAATTTAATAGCCTAAACATATCAAACACTTTATCAACTTATTCAACATCAAACTAGGTCCATTTCAAGCCTCAATCAAGTGTAGATGCACCAAAGTAAAGTAACTTATCATTAGTTGATTCAAAGATCACACAAAAGAGAAGAGTTCACATCCAATGCCTTTCCCACGATTTTGGAGGCATTCCCACGATCGTGGGTCATGTTATCTGAAAATTTCTCTCCATTTCCTTGCATTTCCTATGATCATGGAGGCCTTCCCATGATCGTGGAGCGTTCCCACGATTGTAGGATGGTTGATCCGTGAATGTGCCAGCCATTTCCTTCAATATTTCCAAATTTTAACACTTTCTTACAAAACTCAAAACATCTTATGCATAGTTCATCATTTTAGTTCAATTCCTCATCAAATTCACCTCAATCCTAACTCAAAATCGTATATACTACAATACATAAACTATTATTGATCATTTACACAACACAAAACATGAAATGTATACATTTATTCATCAACTTTCAACACTCTTCATACACCATTATCACCATCAATTTATCCCTAAACAATCATCATAAATATTATGCTACATATATCACAAGAAAGCTTCTTTAAATCATAAAATAAACCTAACTCTCCAAGCTTACACGATCATCACCATTTTAAGGAGGAAAAGGATAGGTTTTCATCATCAAGAAGGAGACAACAAAAGCTTGAAATGGCAAAGTGTAGGATTTTAACAAAACTCAACGTTATGAGTGTGGGGAGTGAGTGTTGTAGGTTGAGAGAAGAAAGAAGAAGAATAAAGCTTGTAGCAAAAATGAAAATTAAAGATGGTCTTATATGAGTGTGTATTGTGAGATAGATGTGTGGCAAGTGTTGTGACACTTATCACTTGCGACATGTCTCCTTCCTATAGTTCCAATTGTCTTTTAATCAATAGTCCATTTATCTCCCAATCTCCAAGCCATTTGTCACCTAATTGTCTAAGCCACTTGTCAATTATTCCTAATGTCGCGTGTCATTTCTTTCTACCGCCATATGTCAATTATTTCTACTACTATGTATCAATTTGTCTTGCCACTTGGCATTTTTCTAGTCCAAAAATACACATAAATTCGTAAATCTCTGAATTTTTTAACAAGTAAATTCCAAATCAATAATTGAAATCCATCATACCAAAAATTCAAGACATAATAATTCATAATTCACATCACAAACATGTTAAACATTTTATACCTTGGAATATATCAATTGAGTGTATATATAATCTTTTCAACATTTACAATATCATAATTCATGTGTGTATGCTAATGATAAGCATGTGAATGCAATGCACTTCATACATTCTCAATGTGATTTCTGATGTGCAATGATCTAGGTTCCTATGTTCTGACCCTTAGTATGGAAAAACGGGTTATTACATTCATACTCCTACATGCTTCAAGTGCGTTACGTGATCTCATATACAATCATGAAGTTGCAATAACTTCATTTCTTGCATTCTTTATCCCAACTTCACCTTAATTCCTTCTTGCTTATATAATGGCATATAAGAATGAAAATTTATAAAATAATCTAAAATATGTTTTTAGCTCATTTTGGTCCTTATTCCTTTATCTTGTACCTAAAACAAAATATAAACCAAAATAAGAATCTTAAACACAACATAGCATTAATATCACTAAGTATTATGGAGTAAATATATTGTTAATTAAGCACTTATCAAGTTCCCTCACATTTAGCTTTTGACTATCCTTAGGAAAAACCAAATTTAAAATTTAAAATTAAAATCCAGAAATCTTACTCTTTAACCATATTTCCTAAGAATATATAGCCATAAGAAAAGAGAAATAACTTTCAAAACCATGGTAAGAATTAAACATTATATTTTTTAATCATGATGAATCAACAACAATTCCCTTCAACAATTAAGAAATCTATGGGTAGACCTTGACAAGTGTTTAAAAATAAGATAAAATTTATGGTACACCTAAAGACCATTCATGATCAAGACATTCCATGACTTTGTATAACATTTCATAACATAATAACCTCTTATAAGATTTAGGTAACTATATGGAGCTAGTTCATACCTTATAGGAGAGGTTTCCAGTGATTGTAAGCTAGCCACCATCTCAATCAACTCATCTTCCAACTGAACATCATTAGTGTCTTTTGATTCTAGGTGCTTGGTTAAGACTAATTTTTATTGATCTTTGAATTTAATTTAAACATTTCCTGCACTAAGGGATCAATCACATCAATAAAGAAAATAGAATGATCATTTTGAGAGCTTTATTGCATCAAAAATATTGAAGTGAAACTTCCTTATAGAATTCCATTTCGAGGGTTCCTTCACAAACATTTATCTAAGTTTGGGTTATGTTAAGAAATAGTTTCCTTGGTAAGATAGGTATAAAATTGTTTGAGGTTTCAACATTCATATTCACTATGTAAAAATCTATAGGAAACACTAACTTATTTACCTGCACCAATACATCCTCAACTACTCCATCAGGGTAAGCATTAATATGGTCAGCTAGCGGTATGATAACATTGGTCTCTTTTAAAGGAAATACATTTAAAGAAGCATAAATTTAATGAGGTATAACATTCATTGATTCTCTTAAATCTAGCATAACTCTCTTAATCACAATGCTAGCAATCTTACAAGGAATGGTAAACACACCTAGATCCCTGCCTTTTGGAGATATTTTCTTCCTAAAGACTATAGAAATGTTCTCACCCATCATTGCTTCCTCATCACCTTTTAGCTTTCTTATATTGGTGCACAATTTCTTAAGAAATTTTGCATACCTGGGCACCTGTTTGATTGCATCTAGCAAAGGTATGTTCATTTATGCCCTTCAAAAAGTTTCCAATATCTCCTTATTTTTTCCTCTTTGTTCGTTTGCCAACCTGCTCGAAAAAGGCGGAGGACTAATCTTAACTATATTGGGACTCTCGAAGTTTAACTTTGTGCTAAAGGATAGATTTCCTTTATTTCCTGTCTCCTTCTCGATCTCATTTTCATTGGCCATCTTTGGTGGGGTCCACTTAGGAACCTTAAACTCCTTTCCACTGCTTAAGTTCATCATGTTAATGATCTTTGGATTGACCTTAGGTTGAGATGGCCATTTTCCTCTACTTTGTGATTCTTTGACATTGATAGCCACCATCATCTGACCCATTTGAATCTCTAAGTTTTGGATGCTATATCTTGAATCTTACAATTGAGATCTTGTATCTTGCTGGAATTGTGTCACATCCTACAGAAATTGTAGAGTATTAGATATATCTTTTAGAGATGTACCTGAGTTAGAGGAAGAGGTTTCTTACCTTGGTTGGAATTGTTACGCTTTTTATGGCCTATTCAGGAAGTAATTATGCTTCCTATTCCCTTCATAACTTAGGCTAGGATGATCCTTCCAACCTGGGTTATAAGTTTGGGAATTCTAGTTTTACTTGTTAGGAAAATTCCCTCCCATAGCATTGATGTATTCCATACTTCCCTTTTGTAAGTTTAGACAACCATTTGGCAGATGGTTTGCATTTACGCATATACCGCATTACCTTTACCTGTTCCTATACGATAATAATTTGTCTAACAAAAGACATTAGCTCATATAACGATGATCGGTGGATGAAACATTTACCTTGTTTATGCAACACACATCATTTAGGTTTCCAAATTGTTGGGTCTTCACGACCATGAGCTCAATTAAAGTTCTAGCCTCTATAGGAATATTTTCATATAGTGCCCAACCACTTAATACATCGATAAACTTCCTTTCCATACGTAAAAACCCTTTATAGAAGTATTGGATGAGGGTTTGGTGTAAAATATTATAGTGAGGATAGCTGTTATATAACTTCTTGAAGCGTTCCCAATACTCATAAAGGGACTCTCTATTGTGTTGCTTTATCCTGCATATTTATTTTCTTATGTTGGTTGTCTTTAAAGCTAGAAAGTATTTCTATAAAAATAGCTACTTCATTTCAATCCATGTGTTAATGCTTCTAGCAGGAAAATCAAATAGCCAGTAATTTGTTACAGCCTTCAGTGAGAATAGGAAAGCCCTTAATTTCATACTCAGAAAAACCACGTCATATTCCTTAAGATGCTTATGTGCATCCTCACTTACAAGTCTATGGAAGTTAGACAAAAGATGGATTAATGTAGACTTAAGTTCAAAAGTGATATGTTCAACAGAATTAGCAAAAGTAATGCATAATGGTCTTTGAGTTAAGTCTGGTACACCCAACTCCCTTAATGTTCTCGAATTGGCCATTGCTTCTTCAAATTAAAGCTCTTGTTGTACTTGTGGAGATGTTCTAGTTTCCCTTCATAACCTTTATAATGTCTTTCTGATTTCTTGATCAAATTGTACAAGTTCTCAATGAGGAGATCTCTTTACTACCATGCAGCAACACTAAAAAATTTGAAAAGATTAAGAAATAATTAAAAAATTGATTATAAAAAAATATATATACAAAAAAACCATTTGAAAGCAAAAGCAAAAGCATTTCACTCCCCAATAATGGCACCAAAATTCTTAATGCGTGTCAAACACACCAAAAAATAAAACCTAACTATGTACACTACAATTTATAGTAATGATGATCAGGAATTGTATCCATAAAGATTGTGAATGTAGCTTTTGTTATGAATTAATCATTGTTTGGGTTATGAGGGGTTTGGTTGAGATTGATAAACAAGATAAAGTAAAGTTAGATTATTGAAAATAAATTAAATGGTGGAAAAATGATAAGATTGATGAATGAAGTTAGAATCTAGTTCTCGGTTCAATTTTGACCTACACACAAATGAGAACATTTAGTCTTTATGTTGTTCTTATATCTCTCTTAGAGACTATTAATTGTAGATTAACAATAAGCTCTATGAGCTGTAATTTTTCCTTAGGTTGTGTTTAATCAAAATAAGCTCTTTAATTAAACCTAGCTATCAAACAACTTAAAATAACCTCTTTATATTTGGTAGGACAGTTGCATTATAAACTAGGAAAATAGATTAATTTAGGCAAAAACCATATAAGCTTGGGTCATTTAACCTATACAATGTTATCCCCAATGATTCATCACCATTAGTTTACCATAAATGAATCAAAAATACTAATATTACATATTGTATTCTATATTCTAGCAATGGGTTTATAAACAAATGATCCATTGAAAGAGTTTAAATCATTCTTACAAGAATACCTAAAAAAATAGTCAAAGAATAACTTAAATAATTTCTAGAGAGAATAAAAAATACAAGATAAAAAGATGTCAAAAGTGTTCTTTGGTTTTAATTTCCCCTTCGAATCGAAAGGTAGAAGGCTAGCTCTTTATGGATCTTAAAGAAGTAAGAGTTTTACCCCCTTTCATGCTCCAAAAGCGATTCATACCTTCTTTTATATCTATTTATAGAAAAAATTAGGGTTCTGGGAGGTGCACAGTTTAATACACAAAAAAATTTCCCAGTACATGTTTCTACACATTTTAGGTGAGATATATGACCCAATACACGATCATGTATCTCACTTACATGGCCATGTATGTACTTACACGATGATGTAAGTTGTAGGGTTTGCTAAAACTTTATTTCTTTCATTTTCTTGCACGAAGATGTAAGTTGTAGGGTTTACTAAAACTTTATTTCTTTCATTTTCTTGACCCATCTTCACCTTAATTCGTTCCTTATTATTCCATAAAGTTAAATAAGGTTGAACATCAAGAGGATGGCTCTAACGATGTGCTTTTAGCTTATTTTTGCTCTTATGCTTCCAACTTGTACCTAAATCCAAGTATGAACCAAAATGAGTATCTTAAGCACTTCATAACGTTATTCACTAAGTATTAAAGAGTGAATATATAATCAATCAAGCATGCATCAAATGTTTATTAAATCATACCATAACAACGTTGTTTGGTTCTCAATCCATCTTTCCTTTTTGGGAACTTAATGTATATGGATTCAGAAGTAGGAGTTCTTTTATAAGATGTGGATTGCTTTTAACTTACCACTAAATTTTTGTATGTATTTCAACTTACATCTCACCTCTAAATCCTTCATTTCTTGTATTATAATAAAATTGTCAAATTATTATGAAAACGTATTCTCTATTTAAAGAATCTTTGAAAATTAGTATATACCATTTGCTTTAATTTCTTTTTCTTCTTCTCTTTATCATCATCCTCTCTTCTGTTATCCCATTATATTCCTTTTATCTATCCCTCATCGATGTCTCCCTATGCCTCAAGACATCTTTATCAACTTTTTTAGGTCTATCATTGGTATATCAAGATAGTAAATTTACTAAAAAAGTTATCATTTGATTTAATTTTAATAATTTCACAACATGTACACATCTACCCTTCAATTGGAAAAAATAAAGTTTCTACCGTTGATCACTCACTATCAATATAAATAAGCATCCACCCATAAAAGGTGTTACACCTTTGCCCTCTAAACTTTTTCTAAACTTGTAAACATGTTTACAAAGATGGTGGAGGATGAAATGTCTCTGACACAACTATCAACATCGACAATGGTGTATTAAAACTATAGGCTTTTATCACAATTGACATTAGGATACAGAAAAATACCCAACACATATAAAAGAAATTTTTACTAGAACATTCCTATATCAGCACACCCCTTACTTTATTGAGCATTCACTGTATAATGACAGATGAATTATCAAATTTGTACTCCTCTTAAAGCCTCATCCCCTTATCCTCCTTGGCTTTTATTCTACCCGCCCTAATTTGGATTGCAAATCTATTAATATAGAACTCTTATAATCCCTACCATGTTCTCACCACTAATGTTATTGACAAGATGCTCTTTTATTCTTAATGTTAACTCTTTAGGATCAAACCATATATACAACCATTAACTTATACTTGCATAACTTGAACCTCCAAATCTCTCTCATTTCATTAAGTCGAATATTAATGACCCACTTAATATGCTCTAAACTAAGGAATTGCATTAGTTTAAATGCCTTCTTAAAATAACACCACATTTGACAACTCTATATAAATTGAAGTTGCATTAGTCATAATCATGCATAACAATTTTACTTTATAAACACATCATATTCCTATAGTTTTATTTCATGCAAATTTTAGACCTTGATATGAATTACCTCACTTCACTTACAAGTCTTTGTGGCATGAACTTTATCGTCGACCTATATTTTCAAGTTTCATATTAGAATAAATTTATATACACTTCATTTTTACATTAAATTGGTACCTCATTACTTCCTTTTTTAATTCTCGACCTTCTTCTTTGTTTTTTATCGAGGTAGAGGACACTCTAATAATGACTATTTTTCCTTTGTGGATTCTAACAATCGAAAGACGATTTATATTTTATTTACTAAGTATTAATTTATTATTAGTATTTTTTATTTTTTCTTGCTTCTTCTTATGGGTCATTTAGAAACAAACTCTCTACTAGTTAGGGGTAAAGTTGTGTACTATTGGACCTTCCTAGACCCTACGTGTCAACAAGATTTATAATAAGTGTTGTTGTTATTATTGTTGTTGACAATTAGAACATTAATGCCGAACTAAGCTAAATAGAAACTATAACAAAAAACATAAATTACAATAATATGATATCTCCTAATAAAACATCACCTAGATAAGCTACACATAGCATATATGAACTTAATATCGTGAAAACTACAAACCAACAAGACCATATTGTGACTATCGCCATACTAAACATATGCACTATAAAAGCAATAGAGCGGTCTTTGTTCTTTCAAATGGTGCCTTTAACATTAACAACATAATTAATCACATAGCCATATAGTTAATAATGTCAAACAATATATTAATCTGCATGGTTTAGGACATGATTATGAAACAATATGTGTCCTTCATATTGTATTATAAGAAAAGGTAACAAAAACATGTTTTAATCAAACAAACATGTAATTGTTTGTATCACAACTACATAGAAACAAGATAATGTATGAAGGCATGTGTTAATCTATTCCCTTAAAATTTATTCCTCCAAATTCCATAATAAGAACATGGTTCAATACATGACAGTGCATTTAAAAATGTTACTTAAATCCTGTAGTGAATATTGTACCCATCCTTATACTTCACATTGTCATTTCAAAATTTCAAACAATACTATAATTGACCATATTACTTATACAGTTAATTGTTTTAAACATATCTTATAATAGACACTATATAGTGCACTGGCATGCACTAATTTGTGTCCTTCATATTCAGGATGTGCATTATTTTATCTCGATAATGGAAAATCCAATTATTTACATATATTACTTAGTCGTAAGTTGCCTGTAAGTACTTTTACAAAATTATAATAAAAGTATAATCACATCTGGCATAGTTTGTCTTAAGACATGGTATAGTAATAATAAGCTGATGATATTCTCATTTTAAGGTGAACATATAACTTATGTATTATTGCTGGTGGTATTTTTGAAAAATAAGCATGTTATTTTATGTATGAGGTGTAGTATAATTTGTATTAAGGTATGGTATCTTAATATTAAAGTGATTGTATTCTCATTTTAAGATGAACATGTAACTTACCTATTATGAGTGGCAATATTTTTTCAGCATAAGCATGGTACTTTATGTCTGAAGATCAGGTATAGTTTGTATTGATGAATGATATGTTAACATTAAAGTGATGGTATTCTCACTTTAAATTGGTAAACATATGAATTCTATTATTGGTAGGGGATTTTTTGCATATAGATATGATATTAGATGTATTAAAGTCTAGTATAATTTTCATTGTGGCATGGTATCTTAACATTGAAGTGATGATATTCTCATTTGAAGGTAAACGTATGATTTATCTGTTATGGGTGGGGGTATTTTTGTACATAAGTGTAGTATTGAATGTAGGAATGTTTGGTATAGATTTAACTAAGCCATGGTATTCTTTGTACCTAATGACTATATTACCATTTTACGGTAAATATGTTACTAAAATGTTAAGGGTGGTGATATTTTTTTGTATATAAGTGTGGTAGTGGATGTATGAAGTCTAGTATAATTTTGATTTAGGCACGTTATTCTTTGTTCTCGATGATGGTATTCTCGATTTATGGTCACCTTATGATTTATCTATTATAGGCAGTGATATTCTTTTGTACAAAAGTGTGGTATTGGATGTATGAAGTTATAATATATTTTTAATTAAGCCATAGTATTCTTTGTAATTAGTATTGGTATTCTCATTTTGAGGTGAGTGCGTAACTTATCTGTTACAAGTGGTGTTATCTTTTCTACTTAGACATGGTATTGTTGTATGAATTTTTGTCTACTTTTAACTTTGTCGTGGTATGATTAGTAATCGATGATCATATTCTCATCTAAAGGTTAAGGTGTAAGTTATCTATTATGGGTGTTGGTATTTTGTGCATATAAGTGTGGCATTAGATGTATGAAATTTTGGTATAGTTTTTATTAAACCATGGTATTCTTCGTTTTTGGTGATTGTATTCTCATTTTAAGATGAACATGTGACTTAAGTGCAAGTTATAGTTAAAAGAATACTCTTTATTTGTTATGAGAGGTAGTATTTTTTGTATAAAAGCTTACTATTGGACGTACGAAGATTTGATGTAGTTTTAAATGACCTATAGTATTCTTGGTAATCGGTGATAGTATTCTCATTTTAAAATATACATGTAACTTTATTATTATTGGTGGTGATATTTTTTGTACAAAAGTGAGATATCAAATGTATGAAAGTCTTGTATAGTTTAAACAAAGTTGTATTTTTATACATGATGATGTCACTTATTTTTTATGGTGGACTGTGGAATTTTTTTTTTTACATATACATGGTATGCGATGTATAGAATCCTAGTATAGTATTTATTGGGGAATGGTATCTTTCTTACTTGTTCATCATATTCTCATAACCTTTATAGCTTGTTAATAAAGGTTCTAAGGTTCGTATAAACTCATTCATCAAAGATTAAGTTCCTAAACACATTTATGAAGTTAAAGGTAATGCAAGTTAGTGTTTCATCTTTATTGTTCATCATTGTCAATTGATGCATTTATCATCCAATAGAAAACAATGGTGTCTTTGTTCAATATCATTACACCAATATAAGTGAAAGTCTAAACATACTAGATTTAGGGGGTGCTTGGTTAGGTAGTATAGGAAGAAAGGAATAAGGTATGAAAAAAGATGATTAGTAATATATTATGATTGGAGAACAATATTTTTAATATCTCTTTTTGAGGCAATACTTCATACTCCCAATATAGTGAAGAATGGAAGCCATATTCATTTCTATTCTTCACTATATTCATTATAATTCATATTACCATTCCTCAAGCAAACTAAGCATACCCTAAGTTAATATTAGTCAAAAAAATAATGTTAATGTTATAGAATGTGGTCTTCTCATTTGCGAAGAATATATTTTTTTTTATCAAAATCACAACAACAAACTTTATTAAAAAAAAAAGAAACATACACTCCCTTCATCTTTTTGGCGGTTGATAAATCTATAAAAAGATAAAACATGATAAGCACGAAGAATAAAAAGAAAAAATATTGAAATATTAAAATTATATCAGTATAAAGAGTAAATTACCTATTTTCCCTTTCTATTCTATCGTAATACAATTAAATTTACCTGTGTGGCAAGTAGTTAGCAATGGTTAGTTGTTCCCTTGTTTGAAACAGCACGTCTATTAATTGCCGACTACTTTGGTATATTTGTTGCCTGGTTTAGTCAAGCGATGCTTTTGGCGCAACTGGATTTCACTTTGATTTTTGACGCCCAAACAAACTCACCCTACGAAATATTTTCAGAATCCATTTAGTGTAAGTCCTTCGCGAATTGAAATTCACCGAACCGATGCAACTAGTCACTTCTCCAAGTGAGTTCCTCCTTTTGCTTAGTGATCTACCATCCATACGATATGATTTCATACTTTGTTCCATGGTTGGTATCGTCTCTTGTCTCTTTGAAGTATTCTTCAACTGTAAATTCCTTTTCAAAGACAGGATTTCTTGTTCAAGGTTTTGAATTCTAGAGCTTGTGGACTCGAGCTCGCATTCCTTCCTAGAGGACTCTGATATCAGTTCTACTAGGTATTTTTGTTGGAAGATCCTTGATGATTTGTCCCCTGGCTCTTCTCCTTCTGTAAATGGAGTCTGGGTCTTAGAGGTGGCACATTTGGAGCTTGAAAGGCTTCCAGAGAAATCTCCACAATGTGCATACCGAAACGAGTCTGAACATTCCTTGAAAGCTCGTTGTGTATTCAAGTGTTGAACAAGAAGAGCTTGGACAATCAGGCGTAAAGGCATCAGCTCATTTTGAACTGCTTCAATACAAGCATCCTGTGATAGCTTTTGACAATTGAGATATTTGCAGATAGCCAGTTTCTCTTCTTGCGGTATATCTATGTGCACCTGTATTTCAATAAATTTGATTTCAGTTCGCAATTAAGTCAAGAGACTTCATCCTTAAGCATGCTGAGGCTGTGGAAGTTTACCTGCAGGAAAGTGCTTATGGCTCTGTATAGTTGATCATGGCTTTGTCTGTAAGATATTGGTATCCTTTCAACTAGCGCCATAAACCTTCTGGACTCCATTCTCGGATAAGAAGCAACAAGGGAGATATATTGATCCCATAGTTTCGCAACAACAAGGTTGCTGGCATTGGTTTCTGCACTGAATGATACATAACATGATATTATACTTTCCATTACTGCCAGCTCTGAACTGGAACATATTGAGTCTACTTCATCACTCTTGGGCACGAGGAAGTCTTGGACTCGGGCTGAAGGTAGCAAAGTTGCAATCTCATCCCTCAACCTTGCCCTGCAGCTGTCATTTTGCAGGCCAACATCAAGGGTTCTGGAAAGTAGTGCAAAGTAAAATCCAACTGGAATCCCTCTACTCGCCTTCTCCCTCAACGGCAGCAAGTCAAGTGTACCTTGTAATATCATTGCAACTCTGTCTTTTGCTTCAGCATCCTCAGCTGTCCCACCGTAGAATTGTCTTGTCACCTTATATAGAACCCATTTATTTGCATAGAAAATAATTATGGGGCTCACGTATTTTTCTTTCATACCTTGCCTCCTTAAGGATACTATAATTCTTTTAAAAAACTTAAATGGTAAGGAAATAAGATCCTTGATCCAAAGATCATGATTCAAGATATCATTCACAACCTCACAGCTCCATGCTTGATCAGCCAATGCGTCAACTGTAACGACCGGTACACCTCTTCTCCTTTCTGGGTCAAGAATCTCCATGCAAGCCATGAATGCTAAGGACTCGATGCAACGGCTTACCATCAGCAGCTCCTCAGACCATGGAAGTAGCATTTGACACCTTTGGAGTACGATCAATGTATCATCCCAACTTTGCAAGATAACTTGGCTTAGATAGAGGTCAAAACGTTCACAAAGATTTCCAGAGCAGTACTCTTCTTTCATCTCAAGAAACTCTGCCGCGCAACGCAGGGCAGCTACATTAAATGGGTCTATCAATGTAGAAGATCCATATATGAACAAAGCAATCATCTCAAAGGTTTCTGGTCCTCCGGGGAAATCGAGTGGCAGCTCAACCTCAGTAGTTTCCATTAATCTTTTCTTGAAGTATCCACTCTTCGAAAATAAAGGGTGCTGCAAGTTAAGAAACAATCATCTGTCAGCAGCGATTCTTGAGGCCCTTTATATACAGCTAAAACAATGGCACTTCTCATTCATCCCTTTGATCTATTGACTTTTACTTTAAAAAAAAGAAAAAATACCTTATGAAGGCTGAAGGTTCTTTCGCCAACGTAAACTCGGACAGAAACAGGAAAACCTGTCTTTTGGCTCCTGGGGAAAGAAGCAAAACGTGATCAGCTTTCAAGTTAATTTTGAGGCGTAATATAAATAACAATTGACCCTTTAAACTGATAACTCTATACCATGAAATGATGCTAATTTTAAGTAGTGCTCCAATAATAGGTGAAGAGAAAGCACTTGAGGCGACGGAACTATCTTTGTGGCTTGCAGAGATCTGTAACATCATTTGCGAAATGGAAGAGAAAATTACTATTGATTTCAGTGCAAGATCAAACAAAAGCTTCGAAGTACAGAGAAGTTTCTACATGAATTCATAGAATCAAGATATATTGACAGTAGTAAAGAAATGGAATGCAATGTAATGAAAGAGAGATGATTTTGACAAGTTTGTTCACAATACAACGGGTACACTGGTGCATATCTTTTAGTCGCATAGCTATAGTCAAAAGTCAAATGCACAGGAGCGAACAACTCATCGAAAATCCAAAGTTCGAGGCTTCAACAACGTTCCTCGAGTGCCACTTCCCTGCCTCGGCCAGTAAAACTTGGACTGGTTTTTGGAGTTTTCCCCTCACCTTTTTGTTTTCTTATTATCATATCCAAGGTCACCCAGCAAGTAAACGCGGAAACATGACTCAAAAGAAAGAATTCAAGATACCCCAATTTTCGCTCCCTTCATGAGGTCCATCAGGCATAATCGTTGCATGTGTTCCAGGAGAATGAATGGTAGGGAAAAGAAAAGGCAGAAACTTTCAGTTATTAATACCAAAGGTTGCTTGGTGGGGAAGAAACAGGCGTTTAGGATTATGATTGTATGTGGTGAGAAAAGTTTGTGTGCTAGTGGTGTCATTCAAATTTAGTTTAATGAAAAATAATTAAACTTGTAGTTATTTGATGTATATAATTATATGCGTTATAAGATATTAAAATGAAGGCAAACGGTGGAGGAGCAACTTTGGAATAACTATTTGGGAACAGTATCTCAGCAGACGATTTGGCGTATTAATATACATAGAGCGAATCAAACAGAACTTTTACAATGAAAAAGAAAAAGGCTAATTTAAATTAGGAACCTTATCTTTATCTAATCGAATTTTTCATTCTTTTAACCTGGCCACGTTTAATAGATGTCCATACGTCTGGTAAAGAGGAAGGATCAATAGTACAAGTGATTAAAAAATAGTGGTCAAAGAAAGCAGGACGCGATAAATAAAGTACGGAACAAGCATTTAGGGTTTGCTTTTTGTGGGTAGTTATAATGTCACTCCCAAGACGGCACGGCTTCTGAAAATGAAGGAGTGGTGGAGGCTTTCCCCCGCCAAATCTCAATCCCCAGAAATCTCGGACTTTTCATTGAAGTACAAGTAATCTGATAAGCTAGGACCATTATTGGCTCATGCTCAATAAACTTGCGCTTAACTGCTAAGGTTTTTTCCAGGCTGGATCAGTTGAGATATAGGCTGTCATTGCTATAAACAAATGTAAAAAACATAAGTTTGATTATAGCATTTTTATCATATTTTATTAAAACTCATTCATACATTTATATAGACCCTATATAAATACATAGATGAAATTTTATATAACATAATAATTAGGACAAAATTTAATGAACTATTTTTGTGGGAGTTTGTATGATTGCGGGAGAGGTAGCAAAGATCTCATCAGCCTTATTAACTGAGCCCCGATAATTAGATATTATATTTTAACTTAAAATTTTTAAATAACAAATTATAAATTATATTTTTATATATAATTTATTTAATTCACTCATTTTATAAATTACTATTCGTTAGGCCAAAGGAATCTTTATCAATAGAGGGAACAATGAAAATATTCTCTCTTTAAAATCTCTAAAAGGTTAAAGAGAATTAACTAGATCTCTTTTTTTTAGCTTGTCCTTTTTACTATTTTTAATCATTTTAGATAACAATTTCACATAAGATTTTTTTTGTTGGGAATTGGAATCTAGTTCCTTTCCCTTTTTTGGAAAAGAATCAAACATAGAATGTAACGTCCCCTCACTTATGAGAAGGGTATTTTGGTCATTTGGGATTGGATTAGGATTATTGAAAGTGTTTTTGACATATTCATGCATTCATATATACACATGAATAATAAATAGTGAATTTTTGCACATGAAATGATTGTACATGCATTCATGACATTTTCCCGGTTTTTAAT
>JANZXR010000004.1:10970222-10980875 GCA_027575705.1 Erythroxylum echinodendron
GGTTCTTCAGGTTGAAATGAATAAATGGATAGTCGACGAGTGGAGTTGAATTAAGAAGGAGAGTTGTTGAAGGCAAGCATGAGTGATGAATATGCAAAATAGGTATGCAACAGTGGTGACACCGGATAAGAGAAGATAAAATGATAATGGTTAAGGTGTTTGCTTTGAGAGATAAATTCACATATTAGTTATGTTGCATGCAAGTTGGACTTCAGAAATGGGGTCTAACACTGTTGGTATCAGAGCAAGCACGAGTTAAACTCCGGAGACGGGGTTCAACATGCATCATATACATGCAATGCAGAAAAAAAAATTGTTCCAGAACTTTCCCAAAGTCCACAATCTATATGCCTATATAAGAAAATACCATTAAACCTAGGTAAAAGTTTCCCAATTCACATTCATGTTCATAACACATATATATATAGGAATTCATGGTATTTACACAAATCCATCATGCATATAATAAACATGTACCTTGTGAGTAGTCGCCTTCGTTCTTCGATCTTCTACTCGGGTTGTCAGAAATCACAACGACAAAAACAGACTGTCTTCAACGGTATCTATGGAGAGATCGGAGAAACTAACCAAATCAAACTCATTAATCCAAAAATGGCTAGAACAAAGACAAGAGTGCTAGCTCCTTTCTTTTTCCTATAGAGAGCAAAAACCCTAAAGTAAATGGAGAGGAAGAAAATGAGAAAAACAAAGAGAAATAGATGATAATCGTGAAGAAGAAGCTTGTTTTTTAAGCACTCTCACAATTATTAACTTACTTCTCTTTCTTTTTGTCTTTTATGGTTTTGTCTTTTATCAATAAAAGACATTAAATGACTCACTTTAAAGACTCCTCACTTCTTCTTCCACGTTGCCTACACCTTTTATATATGTATATATACTGAGGTGGTCCAGTCACACTAGGATTGGTCCTACCAGGTTCCGATTATGGAAAAAACACCAGACACTTATTTCAGCAATATGGATGTCGCGATCTCATTGGGACATATCCCATTCTCATCGGGATCCATTTGGTTCTTTTTCTCTCCAAATAATAGATCTCTATCCAAAACCATTTTACAAATACTCAGAGTCACTCTTATTCATATGACCCACTAGGTTCCCGGTTATGTTGGTTACTTAGATTAACACTTAATCCAAGCAAGTCATGAGCGGTGTCTAGCAATACAACATGACCCCCAATTGATTGGAAAGTAAGTGGTTTGACGAACGAACCCCTGCTCATCACGAACCGTCTCACGAACCCTCCCATAGACGGTTGCTATGAATTCGTCCTTTCACCGTGCTATACCCCACTTGGTTATGAGTATGGGCAAAGTTTCAACTCTCACTAGACAGACTACTTCAAATCTAGCCCAAGGGATATCAGTTCTCATCTTGCGACTCATTACTCTATATGTCAATGAAGACATTCTTAATGAAACATGTACTCTGGCCAGAGATTTCCAAGTAATGACCCCGATAAGAGACTGTGGGTATCATATTCTACTATCACAAAAGTGGTGAATCCTCTATTGGCTACTCAATTACCTTCGAATGCCTCAAGCTGTACCCAATCACCATCCTATGAGCAACCTATACAAGGTAACAAGGAATAGAGTCAAAGCACAGAATCAATATCCAATATATCCTTGAGTACCTCAAGTCTAAGGATACTTGCACCATTACTATGATGAGATTATCACTGACATTAGAATAGAACATCCATGTGATGATCTCATGGTAGGTCATCCGATGTACTTACTACCTCTAGTAAGTATCCACATCTCAACTCTAAACATTTTACGTTTATAGTTTCTGAGATCTACTGCTTGCTCAAATCAAGGAGTTTGACATATGCTAGTCTATCCAGATTAACGATGTCCAGTCTCATTAATCCTATGACTAGGGATAATGTAGATATTGACATAATTGCACATGATAGAAATCTCAGTAGTATGATCACATCATAATTTCCTTCATGTTATGCCATATATCATGGAATTCATTAATTTGCTTATAGATCAATATCAATTTATAAATAATGAATACCAAATTAATGAAATATGCTTTTCTTTATTATTGAAAATAAAGTCTGTATACAACTTTGTACAAAACGCACTAAAGGCGATCAAACAATAATGTGGGAACCCTCCTAAGCAATATCGAGTCTAACCTAAAGGAACGGGTCATGGCCATCACTCAGACCCAGGAAAAGGAACTTGAACATGTGAAGGAAGCCAGAGATAAAGGAAGAGGACAAGTAACTATGAAATTCCTTCTAAGTGAACTCGTAATTGAGCAATTCAAAGAACATGAACTTGAAATTACATATCCTATTCTATCTCATTGGAAGTCAATTTCAAGTAGGAAAACAAGGAATCTTAGGGAGGTTTAATTAAACAAGGTTGACGACATAAAGGAATAACTACAAACAAGGCTCATAATAAAGGAATTAGTCAATAAGAAGGTTAAGAAGCACATAGCGAAAGAAAACCCTAACATAGCATGGAAGAGAGAGGACCAAAGAGATTTTCACATTCCTTGCAGTATCAATAGAGTCAACATAGATAGGGCATTCGTGGATTTGGGAGCAAATTGATCAACGGTTTAGTTATGCTCAGTTTTAATATTTATAACCTCGATAACGCCGCAAGCAAATGAGTCGTTCATGTAGTACCTATGATATCAATCTCACGAGAAGGGGTAATTTAATCCTAAAATCTAAGGCTTGACTCAAATTCACAAATAAATCAAAATAACAAACTAACACAAAAAGTAATCAATCAAGCAATCAATCTCAAAAATTAAATTTAGATATTATAAATAAGATAACAATTTGTATAACCCAATCAAGAATCAACCTAAGAACTACCAATTGAAATAAAGGAGGTTTTAACCTGACTTTAATGAAAATATAATTAATTATAAAATTATCGAATTACCGGGTCTAGACGATCCTAGGGTGGATTAGTCTCTCATGAGTTATACTCTTTAACCATAATTAATAATCCCTAATTAGATTATAGAATTGCAATCTCTCAATTCACCATTTACCCAAAACCTAATTTAGTCCTGAAATTGTCTAATAACCTACCAAAAATCTATGCTCGATCTCCCGTTACACAATTTTACCAGTTTGATTTAATTCTTAATATATCAAACTACCTAACTCTTGTTAGCACTCGGTTCACCCTCTCAGTTTATTACTGAATTATTAAGAATAGAAATTAAATCACAATAACTCAATAAAAACACAATAAATCAAACTTCATTAATCTCAAAGATAAAGATCCCCAAGTTGAGTTTAGATAACATCTTCAACATTCAACAATCTATCATCTATGGCTATCTTAAATTCTATACAATTGTAATAATGAAATAAACCAGAAATAGTTCAAAATGGGTGATAATAGAGACAGCGACGATGGGAAAGCACCTATTTCAGTAAGTACTTCACATCAAGCTTCTTCTCTGTGTCTCTTTTCCTTTGTCTCCTTCCTCAACTCTCTCGATAAGCTCTCTAGGGTTTCAAAATTTGGCTAATGAAAAAAGCTTCTTTCTTTTTTCTTTATGTTCCTTAAATACCTTGGAAGCGCTGGGGTTCATTCGGGGTCAAAACGGTCCAAAAAGTCCCTCAAAACTTGACGTTTTCAGCGCCTAACCTTCTCTATCACGATCGTGACCAAAGTGTCACGATCGTGGCCTAGTTCTGGCCTCTTTGTCACAATCGTGACCAAATTGTCATGACCGTGGCCTGGATCCTAGTGTCTCACATCTTTTTGTCACGATCCTGGCCTATTGTGCCATAATCGTGGGCTATAGTTTTGGCCCGAAACTTCTTCATTCTTCGTCGTTAACCCTGATGCACTAACAAACACATCAAGGTACCTCAAAAACATAACATTTAAACTCAAAAGACTCATACTAACCCATAAAAACACTTAAACACATAAACCAACATAATTAAAACCTGAACACACACTCAATACTCAAATTAACACTAAATACCTAACAAATTGAACCCTAAAACATAATGCAAATCACAACTATCAACATCCCCTACACTTAAACATTTGCTTGTCCTTAAGAAAACAAAACAAGAACACACAACAAACACACAACACACAATGCAATAATGAGGCAGTGGTTTCAACTTCATGAGATAAATTTAATTAACAGTCATAAAAGTTAAATCTAATCATTAGCATGCAAAATCTGAGTCTAGGAGCTTTGAACTAAATATACAAATTAATCAATATCTAAGTGTTATTTTATTTACCCTTTTCAATTGTACACACACATTAATAATTTTTTGTTTCTTCAGACTTTGTAATTGTTCCTAAGTATATTTTCATGGAAAGTCAAGCTTATTACAAGCCCAATAGGTTTTAATTAAAAAAACAATTTTTTCCATTTATTTATTTAAGTAAGGACTTAATCTTTTACTTGGAGGCAAACATTGGTGATGAATTTTGATTCGGTTACTTGACTAAGTCATATTTATTAAACAAATTGGCTAAAATGTCATTATTGCTTTTTGACGTAAAGGCACACATTTGTGATGCGTGTCGATCTGGTTACTCAGCTATATCATATTTTCAACTAGCTACTAGCTCTATTCATAACCCGAAGGTTAGCAGAGTAGTGATTTATTTAACAAACACGTTTTTTATTGCCTACCTTGTTGTTTAAGCTACTCATTTCCATGAAAAATACTAGTTAAGGTACTTAATTTGAAAGGCCTCAAATTATGAATGAATATGACAACCTAGAGGGAATTAAATTTACACTAAATCCTAATTAAGCTGTATATTTATCCAAAGACCCCTAATTCACTAATTTTTTGAGCTAATGATTAAGCTGTATATTTATCCAAAGACCCCTAATTCACTAATTTTGTGAGCGAATGATTATTCATAACCTTATGGACTATGTTCAAAATTAAATAAATTTCACTCCATCTAAGCTATTGACACATTCAAACAATTCATACAATGCAACCTAGTGACTATCATACAATATGCAAAATCACATTCAAAAGCAAAACATATGATTCCTCCCCACACTTGAACTACACATTGTCATCAATGCAAAAAGGGAACAAACAGCACATAAAAGAAAAGAAAAGATAGAAAATAAAATGGACATAAACATAAAAGGAAAAATATAGCTGAAGGTTAAATTGAAAAAATTTTGGAAAAATTGGGTTAGACATAAATGTCATAGAGATGGAGTTGGTGATGGAGTTGGAGGTGCCAATTAAATGCTTTAAGCCTCGAAATATCTATGGATTCGACAGATATCCCAGCTCTGGCGCCATTGTGTCCTGACCATCTCCTTTATTATTTTGGTGTTCTTCGCAAGTGTTTTGTTGGTTTTGGAAATTGCATCCAGAACTTCCTTCCAGCCATGTTCTTCCTCTTCCTCAGACTCTTCACTGGTAGAGCCCTCTTTTACTTTCTACAGCCAGTTGAACTTGAGCTCACCTAACTGGCCTCAATTCTGACATATGTCTTTTGGCTGATATCCCTAAGTTTGATATTATGAGACTTAAGGATTTCAACCCATCATAAGTGGTGATGGTTTAGGAATTTAAAGAGATGAACAGTTAATCCACTTCGGTCCACGCCAAAATATTCCACAATGGCAGACATTATGTACCTTATTCCAAAATTGTTGCTCCTCTTAGGCAGAGTTGCAACAATAGCATTTACACATGTGTGGATATGCATACTGGAATATTGTGGTCTATACACCACAACATAAAAAGTTCCTTTGTAGAACACTTGTTGGTTTCTGTTTTGTCAAAAACTAGCTAACACATAAATTTGTGCAGTAATAAGTGTTCGTGGGATTATATTATGTTGCTATGAGCATTCTTGTCATGAAAGTGCCCTATTCCAGTAATTTCATTCTAGTATTGAGAGGGATAAAAATCATCATGCTGATCGATGATAGAGGATTCAGGGAATCCACACATATCATAAATGAGTTCTACATTCAATTCCTAAGCTCTTCCTCTCAACCTAAACCACAATTCCTTTGGTTTCCTAGGGTCCTAAGTCAGTGAAGTGAAAAATTCCAATGTGAGCTCCTGATCGACAGAAAATTAGAACCGTATAAATTAGGCACATTGGATTTTTCAGCTAAATTTTTTACTCTCTCACTCAACTCTATCCTATTAAGTGTTTCAAAATCAAAGTACTTAAGAACTACAATTTGTCTAGCATTTAAAGCTCGGAAACGAATACCTTCCTCCTCTTTGTAGATCAAAAAGGGCAAGCCAAAGTCTACTGCCTAGTTTCTTCTTCCACGTCCCACAACTTGAATTCGTCCTGATTGCTCTCGTTGGGCTAATTGTTTAATACACGTCATAATTTTTAGGAATTGAATAGAATTTGGAAGAAAATTGGAAGTTTGAAATTTTTAAAGAGAAGTGAGAGTGTTTGTAAGCTTCAAGTATAAAGAGATAAAATGAAAATGAAAGTGAATGTGAATGTAAAACTGAAGTTCAAACTGAATATATAGGTGGTTAAAAGGGTAAGATGGTAAAATTTTCTTAAAAATTGGGGGCTCCCTCTTTATTGCCCAGACGCAGGCCACAATCATGGCCTAGGGTTTCCCATGCTACTTGATTTTTTTCTTCATTCGTTCTTTCCCAAATCTTTTCCATTTCACTTCTTAATACTTTTGTGGACCCTTTTTACCTCTCTTTTCTTAATTGAAGATTCATCCTCTTTATTCTAAAATCCTATTCCTTCTTGATTTTGTTCAAAAAATAATCCTAACTACGAAATTCAAACGTTCTAACAAAAATAATCATATAAACTAATTTTCCATAGGTTGCCTCCCATGCAGTGCTTCTTTTAATGTCGGTGGCTCGACGCTCCTTTAAGCTCACGATGGTCAGAATGAATGGTGTAATGGTAGCGTAGTCATTAATCTCAATTTTTGAACTTTACCTAATGTACTATAGTTTCCACCTTCCTTGTAATTCTCTTTTCCTAGCCTTCTTCTTCATGACAGCTTCTTTCGGAATACATTCTTAGTATCCTCGATATCCTCCCATTCACCTTGAGGTTCAAGTTATTTACTATTCTTTAGAGGTCAAGGAGATCCGTAATCTTTCTATGACACTTAGAAGGTTATTTGCTCTTTTCTTATCCTCAGAGTTAATTCGCCCCTATCAACGTCAATGATTGAACGCGCAGTGGCTAAAAATGGTTATCCAAGAACTATCAGGGTCTCCATGTCTTCTTCATTGTCCAATATGTAAAAGTTTATGGGAATGGTATATTTATCAACTTTTATTTTCACAACCTTTATAATCCCCATCGGTTTGTGCACCATTCTATCGGTCATCTTTACTAAAAACTTAGTGGGTATTAACTCTCTTAACCCTAACTTCAAACTAAAGGTGTAAGGCATCATGTTTATACTTGCTCTTAGATCCATGAATGCCCTGTCTATGATGATTCTATTGATCCTACAGGGGATGAAAAAGTCTCCTAGGTCCTTGTTCTTCTATGCAATGTTGGGGTCCTTTTCTGATATTCACTCCTTAACCTTTGTCTTGACAGATTCCTTCATAGTGAGCTTTGTCTGTACTTGTCCCGTCACTTCCTTGATCTCATTTGATTCAATCTCCTATAGGTTCCCCGCGGCCCTCTTTGCATATAAATCCTACTGAGCCAAAATGGGGAATGGAAATACACATCAAGTTGACCTAATTGACACGATCATTGGCTCACTTGGAAGGTCTTCTTGACCTTTCCTTTTATCTCCTTCTTCCTGCACCTATTCTGGTTCCTCATCCTGTGTCTGATTGATAACTGTGATACGTTCCTTCAAGTTACACTCGGTATTGCTTAAAAGAGTTGCAGCATTTCATGTAGGCATTGCATCTACTAATTAGCCCACTTGAACTTCTAGATTATGTATAGATGAGGCGTGGTTCTTCGCTACTTGCTCGAATTTTCTTTCGATCCTCTTATGCACATCCTATATGACTCTAATCTTATCCAAAATCTTTTTTAACTTCGATTTCATTGAGCTTGCTTTATCTTGTTGAAACCTGATTGTCCTTGAGACCTGAACTGTCCGTTAGTGTTGTTTGACCAAGAGAAGTTAGGGTGGTTCGTCCACCCTGGGAGGTAAGTGTTGGAGTAGGGATTGTTACCCCCTCCTCGTCTATATTATGCTCCCATCTAGTTTACTTGCTTTTGATCGTCTTCCTTCATTAAGTAGCAGTCCACGGTATCACAGTCTAACTGCCCACAAAGCTTACACTTTAAAGGTATGGCCTTCACTGGAGATGAGGACGATGATTTCATACTATTGAGTTGTCGCATCAAATTGTCGATCTTTTCTTGCATCTCAGTTATTTGATCGATTGCGACCATTCCCTTCTATTCTTTGAAAGTAGCAGGTTTCCTTATTCGTCCACAAACAATTATTGCTTGCCATCTCCTCTATCAACAGCTTTGCTTCATCGACTATCTTTTGCATTAAAGATCCTCCTAAAACTACATCGATTATGCCTCTTGTCGGTGGGTTAACTCTATTGTAGAAAGTTTGTAGTAGGAACTCCTTGGGTAGGTTATGGTGTGGCACTTTCTTTGCAAGTCCTTATATCTCTCCCACGCTTCATAGATTGATTCACCGTCACCTTGTTGGAAATTGGTGATTTCCTTTATAATCTTGGTGGTCTTCACCAACGAGAAATTCTTGTCTAAGAAAGCACGAACAAGTGGATCTCATGTCGTGATGTTAGCTGGGCTCAGTGAATGGTACCAAGCCTTTGCTCTATCTCTAAAAGGAAACAACCTGATTCTAACTAAATCCTTCAACATCTGATGATACCGAAAGGTATCACATATTTTAAGGAAGTTAAATATGTGCGCATTCAGATCCTCATTAGCCAATCCATAAAATTACACATTTTACTGAAGCATCTTCAGAACTGTAGGTTTAATCTCGAAAGAAACTGCTTAAACAGACGGCCTAGTTACTCCTTGGTTCACCGCTTTGAACCCTGGCCTTATAAAGTCTATTAAGGTCCTCTGTTGCCATCCTTGGTTTGCTCTATGGTCCATATTTGGCTGAAACTCCTTGGCCATTATTGATTTTTCAATCTCTTCTTCTTCTTCTCCTTGAGCTTTCCTAAGGGTTCATTCCAGTCGAGTGATATCCAAATATAAAGTTTCCGCCACATGACTCAAACCTTTTATGACTCTTGTATTCAAGCAAGAGCATAACTTCTAAAATAAAAATGAAAAAAATAAAAAATAAAAAATTAATATAAATGCTTTAAACTATATAACTAAATTATTGCCTCCCCAGCAACGACACCAAAAACTTGATCAACGGTTTATGTATACTCAGTTTTAATATTTATAACCTCAATAATATCACAAGCACAAAGGTCGTTCAAATAATACCTTATATTTGTCAATTGCATTGTGTTTAAGGTTTAATTTGTGATGTATTTAAAGTGAAATTGAGTGTTGAGTGTGTGTTTAGTATGTTAATTGTGTTAGTTTATGTATTTAAGTGTTTTTATGGTTAGTATGAATCTTTGGGCTTAATTATTATATATTTAGGTACCTTGATGGGTTTGGTAGTATTTCAGAGTAAACAGTGAAGAATAGAGAAGATTCGAGGAGTTTTCGGGACAAAGACATAGCCCACAATGGTGGCACAACAGGCCACGATCATGATAGACAAGGATGAGCTAGACCAGCCAGGCCACGATCATGCACATGGGGGCACAATTGTGACAGAGAGCTTACATCTAGGCCATGATAGTGCATATGGGGCCACGATCGTGACAGAAAGGTTAAGGCGTTGGCCATGATCGTGGCCTGCATTGGGCTGACAGAAAAACTCAAGTTTTGTAAGATTTTTTAGACCATTTCAACCTCGACTTTGGCCTAGAGCCTCAAAAGTATAAATAGAACATTACAAGTCAGAGGTAGCAATCTTTAGAGAGCCTAGAGAGTCATGTAAGAGAGCTCTGATTCATCCAATTCCGAGAGAAAAACCTAAAGATAAATCATAAGATTGAGAAAGGAGACGAAGGAAGAGAGACATGGAGATGAGCTAGACATGACGTACTTCCCAGAACAGGTGGTTTCTCATTGTCGCTACCTCCCCGACTTCGTTCCCGACGTATTTTTCATTTATTTCAATTTTATTCATATATAAGATTCAAATAGGTGTTGAGAATTGTTTGTGTTGAATGTTGAGTTTATATTTATACTCACTTTTGGATCTTGATTTTTTAGATTAATAAAAATCGATTGATTGTGGTTTTATTGATTTAATTATGATTTCAATTATGCTCTTAATAACTTGGAAATAAATTGGAAGGGTGAGCCGGGTAAAAATAATCAATTTGGGCTAATGATAGTTAGGTGAATTGATAGGTTAAATTGAATCAAACCAGTAGAATTGTGTAATAAGAGATCGAGCATAGGTTCCCGGTAGGTTAATAGACAATTTAGAACTAATTTAGGTTTTGGGCCAATTGCGAATCGACATATGTAACATCCCGTTTCCAGAGAACGGGTCGGACCAAAGAAACGGGTCCAGATGTGGTAAATTACCACATCTCATGCTCATGCAGTAATGAATAGTGCGTTATGTGCAGAT
>JANZXR010000004.1:10995571-11018776 GCA_027575705.1 Erythroxylum echinodendron
ATTAGAAAATTAAAATTGGATTAATTTCTGATTGATACCGGGATAGTCATGAACATGCATCGTACATATTTTGCATCGTTTAATTTCTGATAATTGTGCATTATTAATGTGTGTGCAATAAATTACACAAAATGACTGTGCAGGTCAAAGTCTCCAGTCGGACGTTCCAGGCAAGGAAAGCTAAACTGGAGCGTACTGTGAGTGACCTAGATGGTCCTACTCAATCTAAGTGTTTTATTTATTTATGTTTTATACAATTGTGGAGAAACTACATCACATAATAATTAATCAGAATATCTCCTAATTAAGAATGCCACTAGCACTTGGTTGTTCATCCTAACCTCTCCACACTTGTTAAGCCATTGCAACTTATAAGGACTAGAATGCTTAATGAGAAGAAGCCCCAATTTCTCAACCAAAATCGTGCTTGCAACATTAGTGCAACTACCTCCATTAATTATTAAACTACACATCTTACCCTTAATTAAACATCTGGCGTGGAATATTTCCTCCCTTTGTTCATCAAGTTCTATCTTTTCTTGTGCATTGAGAGCTTTCCTCACTACTAGGTCTTTGGCCTAGAGTAGTTGGTCAACTTCCTCATTAATGCAATCCGCCAACTCAGGCATATCACCTCTATCACTATCTTCTGATTCAATTACCCCATCTCACAAATACATGATCTTCCTATTGGGACATTGGTTTGCTTTATAACTTGAACCTAAGCACTTGAAGCATTTGATGTCTCTTTGCTTAATGCTAGGATTTTGATAATTATATGTAGGCGCACCTTTAGAGGTTGTCCACTTTTCCTTAGACTTGTCTTTATTGTCATAGGACTTATCCTTGCTCTTTTCCTCCTTCTTGGTCCATTTAAGACCTAGGAATTTGAAGGTCTTGAGGTGTTGCCCTTGCTGAAGCTTTTTCCCTTCAATTGCTTCTCAATCTTCATCGACATGCTTACCATGTCCTCCAACTTCAGGTATTGACGAAGCTCTAATATGTTGGCTATCTCTTTGTTTAGACCAGCAAGGAACCGAGCCATTGTAGCCTCTCTATCCTCCTCTATATTAGCTCTTATGATAGCTATCTTCATCTCCTTGTGGTAATCTTCCACGCTCTTCGCGCCTTGTTTCAATGTTTGGAGTTTTTGATGCAACTCCCTATAGTAGTAACCTAGCACGAATCTCTTTTTCGTGATATGTTTCATCTCATCCTAGGTTTCAATTAGTCTTTCTCTAATTTGTCTTCTACTAACCATCAATTGATCCCACTAAACAGCAACATTATCAGAGAACTCAACTGCTTCTAGCTTCACCTTCTTCTCCTCAGAATAGTTGTGGCAGGCAAATATCATCTCTACTTTCCTTTCCCACTCCATGTAGGCATCTTCATCATTCCTTCCTTGAAATGGTGGCATTTTCATTTTGATGCTGCTAATGTTTCTATCTAACTTTTCAGTCTCTTCCTCCTCTCTGCCTCTTTCATCTATTCCTTTATAACTACCTCTATTTCGGCCTTTATCTCCTTTTCCACCTCTTGTATTATTTCAGCCTCCATACCACTCTTCCTTATCAAATCCATCTTCATCTTGCTCCTCCTCATATTGATAAAGATTATGAACTAGAGGGTTCTCTCTTCTTCTTGTCCCATTAGTCCCTGAAGATTCGGCTTGAATAGTTATGATAATCCTATCTTATCTTTCAAACTTTTTATCTTGCTGCTCAAACTTGTCTTTGACTTCAAAGAACATAGTCTCTATTATCTTGAATTAATTTTGCATTACTTCAAAAGAAAAGAACGTATTTTGTTGGTCTTCTTCACTCCCATCACTGTTTCCATCTTTATTGCTATTATAAGAAATGATTAGTTCCTACAAGAATATGTTAGAAGCCTCACAACACTCCCTCACGTGTTTCTGTCTAGAATAAAATTTCCCACTTGTGTTTTACCAATAATATGGTTTTCCACTATATAATCTCACACTCTTTCCCTTTTCCACTCAAGTGCCTCCTTTATTGTTACTCTTTAGGATCACTTCAACAAGATCAAGAAAATCATCAAGCAATAAGTTCAAGTAGAAGCACAAAGATAACGACCTTAACAAAGAAAACGAATAAATGAAACAAATCTAGAAGTAAAATATTGTACAGATGGAAAATAAATCAAATTGCCAATACACAGATGAAGGGTAGTGCAGGCAATAATTCTTGTGTCAATTTAACAATTATGAGTGCAACAATTGTTCAAATCAATGTAGAGAAACAAAGATAGGTATCAAAACAAGAAATAAACCAAGAAAAAAGCAAATAAAAAATAATATGACAAACTCACCAAACCTGAGACCAAATTATTATTATTATTTTTTTATTCCAATCTGCCAAAATTCCAAAAATTGAACAAAAGATTCAAAGAAAACGTTTCTTGATAGGTTCTTGAATGAAAGAAACACAATATAGATGAATCTTGAATGAATAGAACAAATGTTGAATGAAAGATCAAACAAAGATTCAAAGAATCACAATCTTGGATGTTTCTTGATCAATTTTGAAATTTCTTTTCATTTCTTTTCTTTTCTAATTTCTTTTTTTTAAGGATTCAACAAAGAAAACAATGAAAGATATGCATGAGTTCAATAGAATTAAGCCAAAGCTTTGATACCACTTGATATGGAAACCCCAAGAAAACAAGGTTCTTGAAACCCACTAATCCTATTAAATCAAATCCCCAATCTTTCTATTCTAAGAACATGCTAGTTCGAACCCAAAGAAAATAGAAGAATTGAACATGCCACAAGCGATTACCATGATAAGTGATGCAATACTTGAAGTAAGAACAAGAAGAACACACCTTTCTTGTAGAGAATATCTCTTAATTTCATTAATTAACCAATCCAAAGTTTACAAGGATAAAATAAGGTATTATACCCTTGCTAACATCCTAACCCTAAAAGGAATAGGTTACAGACCCATTTAATGCAAAAAAAAGCCTAATCCTAGCTAGTTTAGGAGTTATTGCTCAATAATGCAATCTGATCCTAATCCACTTAGGATTGGGCTAAACTAACTTAAATAAGACTAAAATAAATTAAATAAACCTAAGGGGGAATGGGCCTAATGGAGCACTCTACTTAGGCCCACACTCTTGGTTGTCCAAAATTATTGTAAAATAAACTACGGCAAGCTTACAAATAAAATATCCAGTCCATAACAAGTCTTTTGGCCCTAATAAATAAAGGATAAATATCAAACCCAATGTATTAAATTAAGCCCATAAGAACAATTGAACTTGTCTTGAAATTTGACTAAGAATTAGCCCCTCCACATGCCCTCTCTAGAAGAATCATAAGCTTGACTACTCCACTTAAATTTTCCATGGATGGTTCGGCCTTGTTATCAAGGTGAGATGTAATGTGACTTTGAACAAACCCTTAAAGTGCTTACTTAAGCCTTGGTGCATGTTGTCTTGTAATAGGTCCGTTTGGCAAAGTAAGCCTGTCTTTGCGTGTGGAACCTTGATCTTCATTACTGCTATGGCTCTTTGTATCACTTAACATAGCAATTGAGACAAGATGGTCAAAATTAGAGCTCATAACTTCATAAACAAGGATAAAGCTTTTTCACTCTTTAAACTTTAAGCTTAAAAGTGCACCAAATTTGCTCAAGGAACCCATCTAACATCAACCATACATAAAAGCAACATATCATGTTAAAGAGAGTAGTCAAAGATCTTTTGAATGTAGCCTTGCCTTTACTTTTCCTTTTTACTTTTCCTTTTACTTTTGAATATGTGAATTTTCGTATGCCATGTCGAACCACTCATCTAACTCTTTAATTTCGAGTATTCAGTTTTCACCTATAATGTCCTGGTTTAAGTTAACAAACTTTGAAGCTAAAAATGATTTATGCTCTAATATTAAGGATAAGATTTTGCATAAACTAGCCTTAATGATGTGCTACAAAGGACAAAATTTTCCACATAACAACCTCTAATTAAGTGCTCCACGATCTTTGTAGTGTGCTTTTCAGTTCTTTGTTAGTGACTTTAACTAGTCCTCTAATCTAATGATGATAGATATACTTTGTGTAACCAAATATCATTTAAAACATCTATAAAATATTGACTAAAAAGTTCTATACTTATAAGCAATTACTACTTTAGATATGTCAAATCATGTAAATAGCTTCGTCAAGAACTTAAAAAGTACCAGAGCATTAAAAACTGCTAAACTTAATCTTGCTATTGAGATAAGATGGTCAAATTTATAGCTTATAACTTCATAAAGAAGTATAAGGCTTTTTTTTTCCCACTAAAGTTTAAGCAAAAAGGAGCACCAAATTTGCTCTAGGAATCCATCTAACGTCAACTTTACATAATAGCAACATATCATGTCAAAGAGAGCAGTTAAATATATTTTGAAGTGAGCTTTGCCTTTTATTTTTGAATATGTGAATTTTCATAAGCCATGTCGAACCAGTCATCTAACTCTTTGATTTAGAGTATTCACTTTTCACCTATAATGTCTTAGTTTAAGTTAAGAAACTTTGAAGTAAAAAATGGTTTATGTTCTAATATTAACGGAATGGACAAGATTTTCCACAAACTAGCCCATTAATGTGCTAAAAAGGACAAGATTTTCTATAGACCAACTTGTACTTAAGTGCTCCACAATCTTTTCCAGCATCCTTTTTGGTTCCCTATCAGTGACTTTCACTTCTTCACAAGTCTAATGATGACAGATGCTAGCCATTTCGTGTAACCAAATATCATTTAAGCACATCCATAAATTATTAGGTGCAAAGTTCTATACTTATAACAATTATTACTTTTGTTATGTAAAATCATGTAAATAGCTTCGTTAAGAACTTAAAAAGTACCAAAGCAACAAAAACTACTAAACTTGATCCAATGATTGAGACAAAATTGTCAAAATTAGAGCTGATAGCTTCAAAAAGAGGGATAATGCTTCTTTGGTCATTAAATTTTAAGCTAGAAAGAACACCAAATTTGCTTAAGGAATCCATATATCATCAACCATATATAAGAGCAACATAACATGTTAAAGGGAGCAGTTAAAGATCTTTTCAACTTAGCTTTGCATTTTATTTTGGAATATGTGAATTTTCGTATGCGATGTCGAACAACTCATCGAGCTCTTTGATTTGGAGTATTCACTTTTCACCTATAAAGTCTCTGTTTTGGTGAACAAAATTTGAAGCTAAAAATGGTTTATGCTCTAATATTAATGGGAAGGACAACATTTCCCATAAACTAGCCTTAATGATGTGGTGGGAAGGACAAGATTTTTCACATACCAACCTGTACTTAAGTGCTCCACAATCTTTTCCATATCCTTTTTGTTTCCCATTTTGTGACTTCCACCTGTCCACTACTCTAATGATGATCAGTGTTAGCCATTTTGTGTAATCAAATATCATTTAAACACATCTATAAGTTATTGGTTACAAAGTGTTGTACTAGCAAGTAGTTATTACTTTAGTTATGTCAAATCAAATAAATAGCTTTGTTAAGAACTTAAAAAGTACCTTAGCATCAGAAACTACCAAACTTAACCTAGCGATTAAGACAAGACGGTCAAAATTAGATCTCATAACTTCAAAAACAAGAATAAGGCTTTTTTGCTCAGTAAACTTCACGCTAAAAAGAGCACCAAATTTGCTCAGCAAATCCATCTAATTTGAACTTTGCATAAGCAAAACATAACATGCCAAATAGAGCAGTTAAAGGTCTTTTGAAGTTAACCATGCCTTTACTTTGTCTTTTATTTTTGATAATGTGAATTTTGACACAAAACTTCATCATGATATTTTCCAACAGAAAATGCAATCATCATTTATTTGGTGACTTTCACCTCTCCATAATCATTTGGCCATTGCAATTTATATGGTCTAGGATGTTTCAAAATAGGCAAATTAAGCTTCTGAATAAGCAAAGTGCTAGCAACATTAGTACAACTTCCACCATCTACTATCATGCTACAAACTTTACCATTAATGAGACACCTTTTATGAAAGATGTGCTCACATTGCTCTTCATCAAGATCTTCTTTGGTTGGATATTAAGAGCACGCCTAGCCACAAGGGCTTCACTAACTTCAACATTATAATCAAAATCAGAAGCATCCGTCAATGGAGGCACTTCATCAAAATCAACGCTGTTACTACTTTCACTAGCAACATCACCATCCTCAAGCAAAATCATAGTTCTTTTGTTAGGGCATTGCGAACCAATATGAACAAAACCTTAACTTTTAAAGCAATTAACTTTATAAGAAGGATTAAAAGAAGAAGAAGAGGGTTTAGAGTCATTTTTGCCCTTAGGATTTAGAGAAGAGAATTTAGTCTTACTTTACTTCTTTGGCTTGATGTCTCCTTTGGATTTGAAGAAACTTCCCGACTCTTTTAAGCTTTTCTTCCAGGAACTCAATCCAACACCATTTTGGATCTTTAATTGCTTTTCTACCTTGATGGCCTTATGCAACAACTTATCTATGTCAAGGAAATTTTGCTGCTCTACAATGGAAGCAATTTTAGGTCACAAACCATCAAGAAATCTTCTCATGGTAGCTTTCATGTCTTCCTCAACATTGGCCCTAATCATAATGATCTCCATCTCTTGGTGGTACTCTTTAACACTCATAGATCCTTGCCTCAATCTTTGCAGCCACTTGAATAAGTCTCGATCGTAATGACTTGGAACAAAGCTCTTTCTCATGATGGCTTTCATTTCTTACCGTATGCGTATTGGTCTTTCATGATTCTGCCTTCTATTTACTTGCAATCGATCCCACCAATTACTAGCATAGTCAAAAAATTCAATAGTATCAAGTTTTGTCTTTTTCTTTTCACTATATATATGACACCCAAATACATGTTCTATTTTCCTTCTCCCACTTTAAATACAATTTAGGATCATTTTTCCTTGAAAAGAAGGGATTTTTAATTTTATGTTTTCACGATGAGGTTGTCTGCCTCTCCTAGTGTTAGGGTCTTCATCCTCAAATTGCACATTTTCATCTTCTGCATGGAACATCCTTCTAGGACCTTTGGATTTTGACGTGGATTGGATGTCATCCAACCTAGCATTCAATCTCCGAAATTGATCTTGCACTACCTTCATAAAGACATTGAGATCTTGCCCATATGATTCATCTTCTTGAGACATGTTTATAAAATTGAAACAAAAAAAAGATGAATGAGGCAAGAAATAAAATAGGAAATTAAAGGCAAAATAGGAAAGTAAGTAAGTTCGATGCAATACAAAATAGGAAAGTACTTGCAATTCATGTTCAAGTAATAGGAAAGATGTTATCTTTACTTGATTGCAATTAGGAAAGTAGCAAATTTGGACTCCCCTTCTCTAGAAATTGCAGCACACATACTCTATTTGTTTTCTTTTTTTCTCTTTGACAAATTTCTTGTTTTTTTCTCTTTTTTTGATGTATTCTACTTCTTTTTTTTTTCTAAAAGCTAGACACTCTCAAATTTCAACTTAGTGTAACTTGCTCTAGAAAGCTTGGCTTTGAATGATTCCAAAATGAGGAGAAAGAAGAGATTTTGAACTTGAAGAAGTACCTATTAGTCAACCAAAAACTCAAGAAAAAAGTGAACAAAACAGTGGATAAAAAATGGATAGAGAAGAGGAACGAAAACAAACAGCAAAAGGATAGTTATTTGAGATCTAGCAACCAAACTGCTATAATACCAAATGATGGGAGACCTAATAGGAACTTGTCCTAGAGAACCTTCAATAAGATGAAACTATGCCCAGGAGCAACTTGAATCAAGCACATATGAAAGCACAAAAACAAAATTGAAAAGACAGAAATAGAACACAAAGAGAAAAGGGGTTAGAAGAAATTTGGTCAATGGAAAGAATCCTAAGAGAACTTGTCTCTTAGAACCCTAGCAAGAATGTGGGTCAATGGAAAGAACCCTAAGAGAACTTGTCTCTTAGAACTCTAACCTTGGGATGCCATAAGGAGAGACCACTCCTTTGATAAGTCAAGTATTCTCAAAGAATACAAAGAAAGTAATAATACTCTCAATAATACTCAATAGCATTTCTAAATGAAAATCCCCTTCCAAAATACATAGAGGGTGCCTTTCTATAGGAAAACTTCCTAACATAATGTTAGAGAACATATATTGGACCGACCCACAGAGAGAAAACGACATGGTTGAATATCATTAGTGATTCTCAATATGGTTTGACTTTAGTGCTCAGAACAGAAGCCATCATGGTTCCCTACATGAGGTAATTCAGTGTTTTGACATTAGACTAAGTTATCTTTAACCGGATAACAAGTAGTCTTATGTTGGACATTAAATGAATGATGCGGAGGGATGTGAATGACATAGATGGGATTTGCATCTCTCTTAAATGAGAGAGATATCATTTGGGCCTCTTGACAAGTATGATTGAAGAAATGCATGGTCATGCTCAAATGAAATGATGAGTAGTCATCAATATCATTTATTGTATTCAGTCAACATAGGAATCTAGAAACTATGATTAATCAAAGGTTGACATGTACCATGCCTTGTGATTAATCTTGATATCGTGTTACAAAGGGACTGAGTTTGTAACCATGGTTATAGGTTAAATCGGATTACTGATCCTCATTTAATTTAGGTAGTCGTAATGTCTTGCTAGAGGCCGCTTATGACTTATGGGTTTTGCAGTGTGATCAAGCCCATTACAAACATCAAATGAGCCTACAGGGTCGCACATAAAGCGTGATGTGATTTGGGCCTAATTTATTAGGCACTAAATAAATATATATGGATATATTTATTGGGCTAAATTGAATTAAGTTGTCTGGCTTTTATTATATGAGATATAATATGGGCCGAAACTTATTAGGCTTCCATAATCCTAATGGGTTTTGGATTATAATATTCTTATTCCTAATAGGAGTAGGGATTAGTTTTTCTCTATAAATAGAGAACTTAAGTCTCATTAGAGACGATACAAAAACCCTAGCCACCTAGACCTAGCTGTTTGTTCTTTTCGAGAGAAAAATTATACGACGTTCTAAAGTGTTTTAGAGTGTGCTAGCACACATTAGCCACTTCTTGGGTCATTCATCCTCATATGGATACCGGTAGAGGATGTTTGCATGTTGCAGCATCTACAAATCTGAAAACAAACACCAATCCGCATCAAGAAGTAATTTCTTACATATTGTGAAATTTTGATTATACTTTTTATTGTGTAATATGGTCCATTCCGCTGCGTATTGTGAATAACTAGGCTATAGGCGATCCAACACTTAATGTCCTAAAGAAGAAACTAAATAAAAGGAATAAATCAATCCCTAAAAGGAAAGAAAATAAACTTATAAAGTTGTTGACTAGATGACCTTCTTTCAAGGAAAACAAAAAGGAAACTAATTAAAATATGATCTAAACATATTGGACCTTATAGATCATCCTTCTCCTTATTTTTAAGTGGCACATGGTTGTCACATGGAATTTTAAGTGAATTCTCCCAATTAGACTTCATGTGGAACTTTAGACACTTCATGTTGGACTTCAAGGAGTAAGACAATGCCTCTTGGACCTTTATGAGATGAAATCTGACTCAACAATATGGGTTCTATCTTTTGAAGGTCTTAGATAAAACAATTCAATCTTACTTCATCGCTTTGCACCTAGATCTTGTCATTGGCCCTCCAACATCTTGTAATGGATCTTTAGGAACATTATACTTGAATGTTGGGCCTTGGATATGGGAATTTCATTTAGCACCTTGCCTTGCACATTCAGACCTCAAATCTGATCCAATTTTTTCTCCTAAGCCTCCTTTTACAAGCTCGTGTCCTTGTAAGTCATATCATACGCTTCCTTGAGGCAGATCACACCATGTATGCTTCTCTTCTTATCTTTCACATGCCCATGGCTTTCCATCAGAACCGCTCATCTAACTCTTTGATTTGGAGTATTCAATTTTCACATTCAATGTCTTGGTTTAAGCTAAGAAACTTTGAAGCCAAAAATGGTTTATGCTCTAATATTAATGTAAATGACAAGATTTTCCATAAAATAGCCTCAATGATGTGCTACAAAGGACAAGATTTTTTGTAGACCAACTTATAATTAAGTGCTCCACAATCTTTTCCAGAATCCTTATTGGTTCCCTATTAGTAACTTCCACTAAACTAGTATAATGATGATAGATGCTAGCCATTTTGTGAAACCAAATATCATTTAAACAAATTCACTAATTATTAGCCGCAAAGTTTTGTAGTTATAAACAATTATTACTTTTGTTATGTAAAATCACAAAACAGCTTTTCCAAGAACTTAAAAAGTACTAGAGCATTGAAAACTACTAAGCTTAACCTAGCTATTGAGACAAGATGGTCAAAATTAGAGCTCATAGCTTAAGAAACTAGTATAAGGTTTTTTTGCCCATTAAATTTTAAGCAAAAAGGAGCACCAACTTTGCTCAGAGAATCCATATAATATCGACCTTACCTAAGAGCAACATATCATGTCAAAGAGAGCAGTTAAGGATCTTTTCAAGATAGCCATGTCTTTACTTTTCCTTTTATTTTTTAATATGTGAATTTTCGTATGCCAAGTCGAACCACTCATCTAACTCCTTTATTTGGAGTTTTCACTTTTCACCTTTCATTTCTTACTTTAAGTTAAGAAACTTTGAATCCAAAAATGGTTTATGCTTTAATATTACTGGAAAGGACAAGATTTTCCATAAACTAGCCTCAATGATGTGGTGCAAAAGACAAGATTTTTCGAAGAACAGCCAGTAATTAAGTGTTCCACAATCTTTTTTATCTCCCTTATTGGTTCCCTATTAGTGACTTCCACTTGTTCACTAGTCTAATGATGATAGGTGCTAGCCATTTTGCATAAACAAATATCTTTTAAACACATCCCTAAATTATTAGCCGAAAAGTTCTATACCTATAAGCAATTATTACTTTTGTTATGTAAATTCATGTAAATAGCTTCTTCAAGAACTTTAAAAGCACCAGAGCTTCTAACGCCACTAAGCTTAACCTAGCTATCGAGACAAGATGGTGAAAATTAGAGATCACAACTTTAGAAGCAAGTATAAGGATTTTTTCCCATGACGATCTTTTGAAGATAACCAAGCCTTTACTTTGCCTTTTATTTTTCAATATGTGAATTTTCATATGCCATGTTGAAGCACTCTTAACTCTTTGATTTAGAATATTCACTTTTCACCCATAAAGTCTTTGTTTAAGTTAATAAACTTTGAAGCTAAAAATGGTTTATGGTCTAATATTATTGGAAAGGACAAGATTTTCCCTAAACTTGAAAAATACCAAGGCATCAAAAACTACAAAACATAACCTAGCAATTGAGACAGGATGGTCAAAATTACAACTTATAGCTTCAGAAGCAAGGCTAAATCTTTTTTGCCCGTTAAACTTTAAGCGAAACAAGCCCAAAATTTTCTCAAGGAATCCATCTAACACCAACTTGAAAGTTAGAAATGCCTTTATTTTGCCTTTTATTTTTGAATATATAAGTTTTCATATGCCAACTGGAACCACTCATCTAACTCTTTGATTTGGAGTATTCACCACCTATAAACTTTTGGTTTAAGTTAACAAACTTTGAAGCTAAAAAAGGAATATGCTATATAATGCTAATGGAAAGGACAAGATTTTCTATAAGCTAGCTTCAATGATGTGGTGCAAATGATAGGATTTTCCACACACTAACCTGTACTTTAAGTTCTCCACAATCTTTTCCAGTATCCTTTTTCGATCCCTATTAGTGACTTCCACTTGTCCAATACCCTAATGAATGATAAATGCTAGCCTTTTTGTGTAACCAAGTATCATTTAAACACAACCATAAATTATTAGCTGCAAAGTTCTATACATATAGGCAATGATTACTTTATTTATGTTAAATCATGTAAATTGCTTCGTCAGGAACTTAAAAAGTACCAGAGCATCAAAAACTACTAAACTTAACCCAAATATTGAGATAAGATCGTTAAAAGAAGAGCTTATAGCTTCATAAACAAGGATAAAGCTTTTTTGCTCATTAAAATTTAAACTAAAAAGAGCACCAAATTTGCTCAAGGAATCCATATAACATCAACTTTACATAAGAGGAACATATCATAATAGAGAGAGAAGTTAAAGATCTTTTGAAGTTTTTCATGCCTTTACTTTGCCTTTTCTTTTTTAGTTTGTGAATTTTCATATGCCATGTTGAACGACTCTTAACTATTTGATTTAGAGTATTCAATTTCCACCTATAAAGTCTTGGTTTAAGATAAGAAACTTTGAAGCTAAAAAAGGTTTAATGGAACGAGCAAGATTTTCCATATACTAGCATCAATGATGTGGTGCAATGGACAAGATTTTCCACATACCAACTTGTACTTAAGTGCTCCACAACCTTTTCCAGTATCCTTTTTGGTTCCCTATCAGTGACTTCCACTTGTCCACTAGTCTAATGACGATGGATGTTAGCCATTTTGCGTAACCAAATATCGTTTAAGCACATCCATAAATTATTGGTTGGTACTTTTCGGCAATTATTACTTTGGATTTGTCAAATCATGTAAATAGCTTCATCAAGAACTTAAAAAGTACCATAGCATCAAAAACTACAAAACTTAACCTAGAAGTTGAGAGAAGATGGTCAAAATTGGAGCTCACAGCTTTAAAAACAAGGATAAAGCTTTTTCACTCTTTAAACTTTAAGCCAAAAACCGTGTTAAATTTGCTCAGGGAACCCATCTAACATCAACCTTACATAAGAGCAACATATCATGTCAAAGAGAATAGTTGAAGATCTTTTGAACTTATCCATGCCTTTTCTTTGCCTTTTATTTTTGAATATGTTAATTTTCATATGCCATGTTGAACCACTCATCTAACTCTTTGATTTGGATTGTTCATTTTACACCTATAACGTCTTGGTCTAATTTTAGAAACTTTGAAGCTAAAAATTGCTTATGCTCTAATATTAATGTTAAGGACAAGATTTTCTATAAACTAGACTCAATGATATGCTGCAGAGGACAAGTTTTTCCACATACCAACCTTTAGTTAAGTGCTCTATAATCTATTCAAGTGTCCTTTTCAGCTTCTTTTTAATGACTTTCACTTGTCCTCTAGTCTAGTGATGATAGATCCATTAAACATCATTTAAAAACATCTATAAATTATTGACTGAAAAGTTCTGTACTCATAAGCAATTACTACTTTAGTTATGTCAAATCATGTAAATAGCTTCGTCAAGAACTTAAAAAGTACCAGATCATTAAAAACTACTAAACTTAACCCTGCTATTGAGACAAGATGATCAAGTTTAGAGCTCATAGCTTTATAAACAAGTATAAGGTTTTTTCCAAATTAAATTTTAAGCAAAAAGGAGCATCAAATTTACACAAGGAATCCACCTGACATCAACCTCACATAAGAGCAACATATCATGTCAAAGAGAGCAGTTAAAGATCTTTTGAAGTTAGCCATGCCTTTACTTTGCCATTTGTTTTTGAATATGTAAATTTTCATATACCATTGAACCACTCATCCAACACTTTGATTTGGAGTATTCACTTTTTTCCTTTAATGTCTTTTTTTAGTTAAGAAACTTTGAAGCGAAAAATGGTTTATGCTCTAACATTCATGGAAACGATAAGATTTTCCATAAACTAGCTTCAACGATGTTATGCAAAGGACAAGATTTTGCGTAGACCAGTCCATATTTACGTGCTCAACAATCCTTTCCGATGTCCTTATTGGTTCCCTGTTAGTGACTTCCTCTTATTCACTAGTCTAATGATGATAGATGCTAGCCAATTTGTGTAACCAAATATCATTTAAACACATCCATTAATCATTAGCAGCAACGTTCTGTTCTTACAAGCAATTATTACTTTTGTCTGTAAAATCACATAAATAGCTTTGTTAAGAACTTCAAAAGTACCAGAGCATCGAAATCTACTAAGCTTAACCCAACTATTGAAACAGATGGTGAAAATTAGAGCTCAAGGCTTCAGAATCAAGTACAAGGCTTTTTTGCCTATTAAATTGTAAACAAAAAGGAGCACCAAATTTGCTCAGGGAATCCATCTAACAACAGCCTTATATAGGAGCAACACATCATGTCAAAGAGAGCAGTTAAAGATCTTTTGAAGTTATCCATGCCTTTACTTGCCTTCTATTTTTGAATATGTGAATTTTGATATGCCATGTTGAAGCACTCTTAACTCTTTGATGTGGAGTATTCACTTTACACCCATAAAATTCTCCGTTTAAGTTAATAGGCTTTATAGCTAAAAATGTTTTATGCTCTAACATTAATAGCAAGAACAAGATTTTCCCTAAACATGAAAATTACCAAGGCATCAAAAAATACAAAACATATCCTAGCAATTGAGACAAGATGGTCAAAATTAGAGCTCATAGCTTCAGAATCAAGGAAAAAGTTTTTTTGCTCATTAAACTTTAAACCAAAAATAGTGCCAAATTAGCTCAAGGAATCCATGTAACATCAACCTTACATAAGAGCAACATATCTGTCAAAGAGAGCAGTTAAAGATCTTTTGAAGTTAGCTATGCCTTTTCTTTGCCTTTTATTTTTGAATATGTGAATTTTCGTATGCCAAGTCGAACCACTCATCTAACTCTTTGATTTGCAGTATTCGCTTTTTACCTCGAATGTCTTACTTTAAGTTAAGAAGCGTTGAAGCCAAAATTGGTTTATGCTTTAATATTAATGAAAAGGATAAGATTTTCCATAACCTAGCCTTAATGATGTGGTGCAAAGGATAAGATTTTTTGTAGACCAACAAGTACTTAAGTGTTCCACCTTCTTTTCCAGTATCCTTATTCGTTCCCTATTAGTGACTTCCACTTGTTCACTAGTCTAATGATGATGGATGCTAGCCATTTTGCCTAAACAAATGTCATTTAAACACATCCATAATTTATTAGCCGCGAAGTTCTGTACTTATAAACAATTATCACTTTTGTTACGTAAAATCATGTAAATAGCTTCATTAAGAACTCAAAAAGTACTAGAACATTGAAAACTACTAATCCTAACCTAGCAATTGAGACAAGATGGTCAAAATTAGAGCTTACAGCTTCAGAAACAAGTATAAGACTTTTTTGCCCATTAAATTTTAAACGAAAAGGAGCACCAAATTTGCTAAGGGAATCCATCTAAAATCAACCGTACCTAAGAGCTACATATCATGTCAAAGAGAGCAATTAAAGATCTTTTGAAGTTAGCCATGCCGTTACTTTGCTTTCTATTTTTGAATATGTGAATTTTCATATGCCATGTTGAAGCACTCTTAACTCTTTAATGTGGAGTATTCATTTTTCACCCATAAAAGTCGCCATTTAAGTTAAGAAACTTTGAAACTAAAAATGGTTTGTGCTCTAATATTAATGGAAAGGACAAGATTTTCCCCAAACATGGCATCAAAAACTACAAAACATATCCTAGCAATTCAGGCAAGACGGTCAAAATTAGAGCTCATAGTTTCAGAAACAAGGTTAAAGTTTTTTTGCTCATTAAACTTTAAGCCTAAAAGAGTGCAGAATTTGCTTAGGGAATCCATCTAAAATCAACATTGCATAAGAGCAACATATCATGTCAAAAAGAGCAGTTAAAGATCTTTTGAAGTTAGCCATGCCTTTACTTTGGATTTTACTTTTGAATATGTGAATTTTCATATGCCATGTCGAACTGCTCATCTAACTCTTTGATTTGGAGTATTCACTTTTCACCTTTAATTTCTTACTTTAAGTTAAGAAACTTTAAAGCCAAAAATTGTTTATGCTCTAATATTAATGGAAATGACAAGATTGTGCACAAACTAGCCTCAATGATGTAGTGCAAAAGATCAAATTTTACGTAAACCAAACTGTACTTATGCTCTCTACAATCTTTTCCAGTATCCTTATTGTTTTCGTATTAGTGATTTCCACTTCTTCATTAGTCCAATGATGATAGATGCTAGTTATTTTGCACAACCAAATACCATTTAAACACATCCATAAATTATTAACCACAAAGTTCTGTACTTATAAGCAGTGATTACTTTCGTTATGTAAAATCATGTAAATAACTTCATCAAGAACTTAAAAAGTACCAAGGCATCGAAAACTACCAAGCTTAACCTAGTTATTAAGACAAGAAGGTCAAAATTAAGCCACATAGCTTCAGAAACAAGTATAAGGCTTTTTTGACCCTTAAATTTTAAGCGAAAAGGAGCACCAAATTTGCTCAAGGAACCTATCTAACATCAACCATACATAAGAGCAACATATCATGTGAAAGAGAGAAGTTAAAGATCTTTTGAAGTTAGCCATGCCTTTACTTTGCCTTTTGTTTTTTAATATGTTAATTTTCATATGCCATGCCGAAACACTCATCTTAACTCTTTGATTTGGAGTATTCACTTTTCACCCATAAAGTCTCTGTTTAAGTTAAGAAACTTTAAAGCTACAAGTCGTTTATGCTCTAATATTAATTGAAAGGATGAGATTTTCCCTAAACTTGAAAATTACCAAGGCATCAAAAACTATAAAACATAACCTACCAAGTGAGACAAGATGGTGAAAATTAGATCTTATAGCTTCAGAAACAAGGATAAAGCTTTTTTGTTCATTAAACTTTAAGCGAAAAAAAGCACCAAATGTGCTCATGGAATCCATCTAACATCAACCCTACACAAGAGTAACATATCATGTCAAATAGAGCAGATAAAAATCTTTTGACATTATCCATGAATTTACTTTGCCTTTTGCTTTTAAATATACGAATTTTCGTATGCCATGTCGAACCACTCATCTAATTCTTTGATTTGAAGTATTCACTTTTCACCTTTAATGTCTTCCTTTAAGTTAAGAAACTTTGAAACCAAAAATGGTTTAAGCAATAATATTAACGAAAATGACTAGATTTTTCTTCAACTAACCTCAATAATGTGGTGTACAAGACAAGATTTTTCGTAGACAAACTTGTACTTAAGTGTTCCCCAATATTTTCCCGTATCCTTATCGGTTCCCTATTTGTGACTTCCATTTGTTCACTAGTCTAACGAGATGCTATCCATTTTGTGTAACCAAATATCTTTTAAACACATCCATAAATTATTAGTCGCAAATTTCTGTACTTATAACAATTATTACTTTTTTTATGTAAAATCATGTAAATAGCTTTGTCAAGAACTTAAAAGTACCAAATTTGCTTAGGGAATCCATCTAACATCAACTTTGCATAAGCAAAATATCATGTCAATGAGAGCAGCTAAAGATCTTTTGAAGTTAGCCATGCCTTTACTTTGGCTTTTATTTTTGAATATGTGAATTTTCGTATGCCATATCGAACCATTCATCTAGCTCTTTTATTTGGGGTATTCACTTTTCACCTTTAAAGTCTTAGATTAACTTAACAAACTTTGAAGATAAAAATGGTTTAGGATCTAATATTAAAGGAAAGGACAAGATTTTCCATAAACTAGCCTCAATGATGTGGTGTAAAGGATAAGATTTTCCACATACCAACCTCTACTTATGTGCTCCACAATCTTTTCCAATATCCTTTTTGGTACCCTGTTAGTGACTTACACTTGTCCACTGCTCTAATGATGATTGATGCTAGCCTTTCTCTGTAAACAAATATCATTTAAACACATCCATAAATTGTTAGCTGCAAATTTCTATAATTATAAGCAATTATTACATTATTTACGTCAAATCATGCAAATAGCTTTGTCAAGAACTTAAAATATACTAGATCATTAAGAACTACTAAGCTTAACCCAATTATTGAGACAAGATGGTTAAAATTAGAGCTCATAGCTTCATAAACAAGTAGAAGCCTTTTTTGCCCATTAAATTTTAAGCAAAAAGGAGCATCAAATTTGATCAGCGAATCCATCTAACATCAACCTTACATAAGAACAACATATAATGTCAAAGAGAGCAGTTAAAGGTCTTTTGAAGTTAGCCATGCCTTTACTTTGCCTTTTATTTTTGAATGTGTGAATTTTCATATGCCATGTCGAACCACTCATCTAACTCTTTGATTCGGAGTACTCATTTTTCACCTTTAAAGTCTTCGATTAAGTTAACAAACTTTGAAGCTAAAAATGGTTTATGCTTTAATATTAAAGGAAAGGACAAGATTTTCCATAAACTAGCCTCAATGATGTGGTGTAAAGGATAAGATTTTCCACAAACCAACCTCTACTTATATTCTCCACAATCTTTTCGAATATCCTTTTTGGTTCCTTGTTAATGACTTCCGCTTTTCCACTACTCTAATGATGATAAATGCTAGCCTTTTTCCGTAACCAAATATCATTTAAACATATCCTAGCTGCAAAGTTCTATACTTACAAGAATTATTACTTTAGTTATGTAAAATCATGCAAATAGCTTCGTGAAGAACTTAAAAAGTACCAGAACATAAGAAACAATTAAGCTTAACCCCGCTATTGAGACAAAATGGTCAAAATTAGAGCCCATAGCTTCAGAATCAAGAATAAGGCTTTTATGCTCAAGAAATTTTAAGCTAAAAAGGGCACCAAATTTGCTCAGGGAATCCATCTAACATCAACCATACATAAAAGCAACATATCATGCCAAGGAGAGAAGTTAAAGTTTTTTTGAAGTTAGCCATGCCTTTACTTTCCCTTTTGTTTTTTAATATGTTAATTTTCACATGCCATATCGAACCACTCATCTTAACTCTTTGATTTGGAGTATGCACTTTTCACCCATAAAGTCTCCGTTTAAGTTAAAAAACTTTAAAGCTCAAAGTGGTTTGTGTTCTAATATTAATGGAAAGGACGAGATTTTCCCTAAACTTGAAAATTACCAAGGCATCAAAAACTACAAAACATAACCTACCAATTGTTACAAGATGGTCAAAATTAGAGCTTATAGCTTCAGAAACAAGGATAAAGCTTTTTGGCTCATTAAACTTTAAGCCAAAAAGAGCACCAAATTTGCTCAGGGAATCCATCTAACATCAACCTTACATAAGAGCAACATATCATGTTAAACAGAGCAGATAAAAATCTTTTGACATTATCCATGAATTTACTTTGCCTTTTACTTTTGAATACGCGAATTTTCGTATGCCATGTCGAACCACTCATCTAATTATTTGATTTGGAGTATTCACTTTTCACCCTTAATGTCTTACATACTTTAAGTTAAGAAACTTTGAAGCGAAATATGGTTTAAGCAATAATATTAACGAAAATGATAAGATTTTCCTTCAACTAACCTCAATAATGTGGTGCAAAGGACAAGATTTTTTGTAGACCAACCTATACTTAAGTGCTCCCCAATCTTTTCCTGTATCCTTATTGGTTCCCTACTTATGAATTCCATTTGTTCACTAGTCTAATGAGATGCTAGCCATATTGTGTAACCAAATATCTTTTAAACACATCCATAAATTATTAGTTGCAAATTTCTGTACTTATAACAATTATTACTTTTTTTATGTAAAATCATGTAAATAACTTTGTTAAGAACTTAAAAGTACCAAATTTGCTCAGGGAATCCATCTAACATCAACTTTGCATAAGCAAATCATATCATGTCAAAGAGAGCAGTTAAAGATCTTTTGAAGTTAGCCATGCCTTTACTTTGCCTTTTATTTTTGAATATGTGAATTTTCATATGCCATGTCGAACCACTTGTCTAGCTCTTTGATTCGAAGTATTCACTTTTCACCTTTAAAGTGTTTGATTATGTTAACAAACTTTGAAGTTAAAAATGGTTTAGGCTCTAATATTAAAGGAAAGGACAAGATTTTCCATACACTAGCCTCAATGATGTGGTGTAAAGGATAAGATTTTCCACAGACCAATCTCTACTTATGTGCTCCATAATCTTTTCCAATATCCATTTTGGTATCTTGTTAGTGGCTTACACTTGCCCACTAGTCTAATGATGATTGATGCCATCCTTTTTCTATAACCAAATATCATTTAAACACATCCATAAATTATTAGATGCAAATTTCTATAATTATAAACAATTATTACATTAGTTACGTCAAATCATGAAAATAGCTTCATCAAGAACTTAAAATGTACCAAAGCATCATAAACTACTAAGCTTAACCTAGTTATTGAGACAAAATGGTCAAAATTAGAGCCCATAGCTTCATAAACAAGTATAAGCCTTTTTTGCCCATTAAAGTTTAAGCAAAAAGGAGCACCAAATTTGTTCAGCGAATCCATCTAACATAGACCTAACATAAGAACAACATATAACGTCAAAGAGAGCAGTTAAAGGTCTTTTGAAGTTAGCCACGCCTTTACTTTGCTTTTTATTTTTAAATATGTGAATTTTCATATGCCATGTCGAACCGCTCATTTAACTCGTTCATTCGGAGCATTCACTTTTCACCTTTAAAGTCTTCGACTAAGTTAAAGGAAAGGACAAGATTTTCCATATACTAGCCTCAATGATGTGGTGTAAAGGATAAGATTTTCCACTGACCAACCTCTACTTATATGCTCCATAATCTTTTCGAATATCCTTTTTGGTTCCTTGTTAGTGACTTCCACTTGTCCATTACTCTAATGATGATAGATGCTAGCCTTTTTCCATAACCAAATATCATTTAAACACATCCTTAAATTATTAGCTGCAAAGTTCTATACTTATGAGCAATTATTATTTTAGTTATGTAAAATCATGCAAATAGCTTCGTTAAGAACTTAAAAAGTACCAGAGCATAAAAAACAATTAAGCTTAACCCCACTATTGAGACAAAATGGTCAAAATTAGAGCCCATATCTTTAGAAACAAGGATAAGGCTTTTATGCTCAAGAAATTTTATGCTAAAAAGGGCACCAAATTTGCTTAGGGAATCCATCTAACATCAACCACACATAAGGACAGCATATCATGCCAAAGATAGAAGCTAAAGATCTTTTGAAGCTAGCCATGCCTTTACTTTGCCTTTTTTTTTAATATGTTAATTTTCACATGCCATATCGAATCACTCATATTAACTCTTTGATTTGGAGTATGCACTTTTCACCCATAAAGTCTACGTTAAAGTTAAGAAACTTTAAAGCTACAAGTGGTTTGTTCTCTAATATTAATGGAAAGGACGAGATTTTTCGTAGACCAACCTGTACTTAAGTGCTCCCCAATCTTTTTCAGTATCCTTACCAGTTCCTTATTAATGACTTCCACTTGTTCACTAGTCTAATGATGATAGATGCTAGTCATTTTGTGTGACCAAAAATCTTTTAAACATTTCCATAAATTATTAGCCGCAAAGATCTACACTTATAAGCAATTATTACTTTTGTTATGTAAAATCATGTAATTATCTTCGTAAACAACTTAAAATTAGGTGATCAAAATTAGAGCTCATTCTGTAAAAACAAGTATAAGGGTTTTTTGCTCATTAAATTTTAGGCAAAAAGGAGCACCAAATTTTCTCAGAGAATCCATCTAGCATCAACCTTACATAAGAGCAACATATTATGTTAAAGAGATCTGTTAAAGATCTTTTGAAGTTATCCATGCCTTTACTTTGCCTTTTATCTTTGAATATGTGAATTTTCATATGCCATGTCAAACCACTCATCTAATTCTTTAATTTGGAGTATTCACTTTTAACCTTTAATGTCTTACTTTTAATGGTTTAAGCTCTAATATTAGTGGAAATAACAAGATTTTCCATAAACTAGCCTCAATAATTTGGTGCAAAGGACAAGATTTTCTGTAGACCAACTTGTACCTAAGTGATCAACAATCTTTTTCAGTATCCTTATTGGTTCCCTATTTGCGACTTTCACTTGTTCACTAGTCTAATGATGATAAATGCTAGTCATTTTGAGTAACCAAATATCTTTCAAACACATCGATCAATTATTAGTCGCAAAGTTCTGCACTTATAAGCAATTATTCCTTTCTTTATGTAAAATCATGTAAATATCTTAGTAAAGAACTTAAAAAATACCAGACATCTCAAACTAATAAGCTTAACCAAGATTTTGAGGCAGGATGATCAAAATTAGAGCTCATAGCTTCAAAAACAAGTATAAGGGTTTTTTTCCTATTAAATTTTAGGCGAAAGGGAGTACCAAATTTGATCAAGGAATCCATTTACCATCAACCTTACATAATAGCAACATATCATGTCAAAGAGAGCAGTTAAATATCTTTTGAAGTTGGGCATGCCTTTACTTTGCCTTTTATGTTGAGCACCATTTTCAAAGCCCAACATTCATGCTCTAATACCAAACTTGTTGGACCCCGTGTTCAGAGTCTAACTTTCGTACTCTGATACCACATCTGTTGGATCTCATTTTCTTAGCCTAACGTTCAAAATCATCATAAAACGCGAGTTTGCATATTACCTTGAGGCTTATCTCTATGAACCCGTATTAGCCATTTCCACAAGAATGGTGTGCCCAAACTAATCAATCACAAAAATCATAATTGAATTCTTCAACACAATTGCATCTCCAAACCTCTAGTTATGTTTTAGGTATAAAAGAATGTGTTATGAAGCAATTGCTTCAAGAATCACTTCATTTGGTGATCGGACAATAAAGTTGTGGCCAAAACATTTAAACAATGTTTATATCCTCACTCATATTGTACCTATATTGGGAGAATTGGCATAACTTTCTCTATCAATCTTGGAATGAGACCCCTCTTAGACCATTTAAAACAAGACTTCTTTATCTAAAACTTTCATGAAGACTAAAAAGCGAGATTATACTTCAAAAATGGTTCAAAATCCTAATTTACTGAAGTTATCCCGAGAGTGTCCGCTCAACGGACATAATGTCCCTTCAAATGGACATAGCGGGCTTGGGAGCCATTTTTCACCCGAGAAGGTCCACTTAGTGGACATGATGTCCCTCCAAAGGGACAAGAACTGAGCTGGGATATTTTCTGACCCAAGAAGGTCTGCCCATTGGAAATCAAGTCCGTTTAATGGACAGCTACGGGTCAAATTTCATATTTCCAACTCCTTAAGCTACCTAGGACCCATCTTATGCATATCTAACATTCCTAACTAATTTTCCTCATCATTTTCACTTCCATTTCAATTCAAAACATCCACAAAACACATCAACAAGACCATTGATCATAACCAACAAAACATCATCATTTACCATAGCTGTCACGTACAATACCTTCTCTGC
>JANZXR010000004.1:11018876-11036378 GCA_027575705.1 Erythroxylum echinodendron
TGGGAATGAATAGTAAGAGAGTTAAAATTTTGATATGAAACTTCCATGAATTTACTATACTGATCTTGATGGATTTTGACAAAATAGTATCCATGAAAGTTGTATATTTTTCTTTTAACTTTCCATTTATGTAAAATTTGAAATTTTTGAGTTCTGAAGCAAAAGTTATGGAGGTTTGAAGTTGAGATGGCAGTGCAGAAGATGAAGTAGAGTATGTTGACTTTGCTGGTTTGACCAAAGGGTTGACTCACCCTGAACAACTTTCCTTCTTTAGACCATAACTTCTTCTCTAGATCTTCAAATGATCTGATTCTTTAACCAATATATTACTAACACACTTTTCTATTCCTCCATAAACTTTTGTAGTGTTTTGATTGAATTGCGAAATATTGATCAAATCAAAATGTGGAATTTGTTGGAACAGTGAAATAGGATTTTCTTCCTGAATACCCTTCTATATTTTGATTTTATCTGGATCTATAGGATTCCAAATGAGATGCTTTTTAATTTGGAGTAAACTGTAGATATAGGCTTACAAATTGTCTCAAGAAGTTGAATTGTGATTCAATCTCTAAGATGTTTAATTTCTAGATGGAAGTAGTGTATAGCATACTGTTTTTGAATATGAACATCCTGAAAATGTTTGTGACATATCTCCAAATTACTGAACCAATTTGAGTGATTTTCATGTCAATAGGAACATAAGTCATATAATAACACTTTTCTAGAAGAGAGTATGACCAAAGTACATCAATTTCGCTTTCTAATTGAATGTAAACAGTAGACCTGAAAGTATAACTTGGAAAAATCTGAAGTGATTCAATGAGAAATGAATTGTGAATTTAATGTTGTTAGTGAAGCATAAACCTAAGTATAAATTTTTCTTAGATGAGTTTTGATATGAAAATAATTTTGTGATGAAATTGATGGGAAGATACCCGGGGTTGTCATGAACATGCATTGTACATAATTTATTTCATGCATGTGCATTATTAAACACGCATAATTTTGTAAATTTTGATATATGTGTATGGTATTTGATATAGAGGAGCAACTGGAACTTCAACCTATAGACATTACCGGAACTTCCAGGCATTAGCGTCGAGAGCAACTTGTGAGTAACCTAGATAGTCTTACTTAATTACTTGTTTGCTCAATTTCTGTTTTGAAAAGATTGAATGAATGTGAAGTGGATTGTGTTGATTCCGGACAATTGATTGTCCAAGGAGTTCTATATTCAGGATTGTATTGGAAGTGCTACTTGTATGTGAATGGGAAGAACTAATTGTTTTATGAATTGATTGGTTGATTATGATAGATGCATTCCATACATGAGTGTACGATCAGATAATGACAGTTGTGACCAGAGTAGCCACCAATCAGAGCTTAAAGCTCAAAGTGTGAAAAGAGCCTCGAGCTCAGATAATGATTAAGAGCCTAAGGCTCACTATATAAAATGAGCCCTATATCCTCATTGGATAAGGGACAGATATCAATGAGCCCGGTATCCAAAATAGATACGGGACAGTTCAGGCATTTAATCACAACAATGTAATAATTAGAAAAGAGTCTCATGAGCATTCCATATGCATTTGCTTAAGTATGTTTAATTGATTGAAATACAATTTGCCTATGCTTAAGTGAAAATGTGATACTGATGTAAAGTACAATTTTATGAAAAATGTGTTATGTGAAATGTTGTGTTGCATGAATTGAGTGAACCATCAATGATGGTTACCTCATTGAGTTCACAAAACTCACCAAAATTGCAACGTTGTCTTTTTAGGACCGAGAGATGACTCTAGCTACCGAGAGGCTCTACCAGCCGTGTAAATTGTAATTTAACAAGAGAAGTTAAGGCTCAAAGGTTGGTCAACTTGGATCTTTAGACAGATTAGATAGACTTTGTATATTTTCCTCTTTCATGTAGTACTTTTGTACTAGGTTTTGATGATATACATGTAGTAAGTGTTGAAAGATACAATGTAGACTTTCGATTTTGTGAAATGAAATGAGGAAAAAAATTGGTTTTAAAATTTTGTGATTTTCTTGTGATGCTTTATAAGTGAGCAATGATATGATGCCTTGTGAAGTGAATGTAGCGATCAAACGTAGCTCACTCTTATCGTAGGATATATAACGAAATAACCTCTGGGCATCCAGGTGTGTACCATCTCCTTGTGGTAATCTTCCATGCTCTTCATGCCCGACATCAATGTTTGGAGTTTTTGATGCAACTCCCTATAGTAGTAACTTGGCGCGAATCTCCTTTTCATGATGTGTTTCATCTGATCCTAGGTTTGAACTAGTCTTTCTCCAGTTCTTCTTCTACTAACCATCAATTGATCCCACCAAGCAGGAGCATAATCAAAGAACTCAACTGCCTCCAGCTTCAGCTTCTTCTCCTCAGAATAGTTGTGGCAGGCAAATATCATCTCTACTTTCTTTTTCCACTCCAAGTAGGAATCCGCATCATTCCTTCCTTGAAATGGTGGCATCTTCATTTTGATGCTACCAATGTTTCTATCTACCTTTTCAATCTCTTCCTCCTCTTTGCCTCTTTAAGCTCTTCCTTTATAACCACCACTATTTCGGCCTCTATCTCCTCTACCACCTCTTGCATTGTTTCGGCCTCCATACCACTCTTGCTCATCGAATCACTCTTCATCTTGCTCCTCCTCATAGTGATAATGATTATGAAGCGGAGGGTTCTCTCTTCTTCTTGTCCCATTATTCCCTGAAGATTCGAATTGAATAGTTCTGAGAAGCATATCTTGTCTTTCAAAGTTTCTATCTTGCTGCTCAAACTTGTCTTTCACTTCAAGGAACATAGTCTCTATTCTCTTGAATTGATTTTGCATTGCTTCAAGAGTGAATAACGTATTTCGTTGGTCTTCTCCACTCCCATTACTGTTTCCATCTTTATTGCTATTATGAGACATGATTAGTTCCTGCAAGAAAACGTTAGGAGCCTCACAACACTCCCTCATGTGTTTCTCTCTAGAACAGAATTTCCCACTTGTTTTTTACCAATAATATTGTTTTTCTTTATATAATCTCACACTCTTGTCTTTTTCCACTCAAGTGCCTCCTTTATTGTTACTTTTCAGGATCACTTCACCAAGATCAAGGAAATCAACAAGCAACAAATTCAAGTAGAAGCACAAAGATAACGACCTTAACAAAGAAAACGAATAGATAAAACAAATCTAAACGCAAAATATTGTACGGATGGAAAATAAATCAAAGTGCCAATACACAGATGAAGGGTAATGTAGGCAACAATTATTGGGCCAATTGAACAAATCTTGAATGAGAGATCAAACAAAGATTCAAAGAATAACAATCTTGGATGCTTCTTGATAGGTTCTTGAATGAAAGAAAGACCATATAGATGAATCTTGAATGAATAGAACAAATCTTGAATGAAAGATCAAACAAAGATTCAAAGAATCATAATCTTGGTCATTCTCGAAATTTCTTTTTTTGTAAATTTCTTTTTTTGTTTTTTAACGATTTCTTTCTTTTCTGATTCCTTTTTCTTTCTTTTTTTTCACGTTTTTTCTTTTATGATTCCTTTTTCTTTCTTTTTTTTCACGTTTTTTTTCTGATTCCTTAGGTCTGAAGATCAAGAAAACAAGAACACGAATTCAAAGACAATAATTCAAAAAGACACAAAAGAACGTGAAAGATCATATTTGTCACAACCAAAAAGAAATGAAATTTTCAAAGAAACTAACAAGAAAGCATAAAAGATACGTATGAGTTCAATAGAATTAAGCCAAATCTGTTATACCAACTGATACAGAAACCCCAAGAAAATAAGGTTCTTAAAACCCCCTAATCCTATTGAATCAAATCCCCATTCTTTCTATTCTAATAACATGCTAGTTCAAACCCCAATTATACAAAATTGAGACCCAAGCCCAAAGAAAACAGAATAATTAAATACGCCACAAGTGATGAAATCCTTGAAGTAACAACATGAAGAACACGCCTTTCTTGAACAGAATATCTCTGAATTTTACTAATCAACTAATCTGAAGTTTACAAGGATAAAATAAGGTCTTATACCCTTAGTCACGTCTTAGCTCTAAAAGGACTAGGTTACAAACCCATTTAACGCTAAAAAAAGCCTAATCCTAACTAGTTTAGGAGTTATAGCCCAATAATGCAATCTGATCCTAATCCACTTAGGATTGGGCTAAATTAACATAAATAAGTCGAAAATAAATAAACCTAAGGGAAGGGAATGGGCCTAATAGAGGCGTAAAATAAACTAAGGCAAGCTTACAAATGAATACCCAATCCATAACAAGTCTTTTGGCCCTAATAATAAAGGATAAATAACAAGCCCAATGTATTAAATTAAGCCCATAATAATAATTGAACTTATCTTGAAATTTGGCTAAGTATTACCCCCTCCACATGCCCTCTATAGAAGAATCACAAGCTTGACTACACTTGAATTCTCCATGGATGGTTTGGCCTTTTCATCAAGGTGAGATGTAATATGACTTTGAACAAACTCTTGAAGTGCTTGTTTAAACCTTGCTGACATTACCTTGTAATAGGTCTGCTTGGCAAAGTAAGCTTGTCTTGGCGTGTGGCACCTTGATCTCCATTGCTGCCATGGCTTCTTGTATCACAATATCACTAGGACGACACAAGGACTAAACTCTCCCTAATGTGTCCCTTTTGTAGCAACTCTTCTACTTGCTTTTGGAATTCCTTAGTTTCTTTAGGATTGGCCCTATAAGTAGGTCTATTTGAAATTTGTGCCCCAGGTATGAAATCAATCTAATGTTCTATTCCTCTAATGGGCTGTAGCTCCTTAGGCAACTTCTCAGGTAAAACATCTCCATACTCCAGCAAAAGAGAAACGACACTACTAGGCAAACAAGGGTCAAGGTCAGATTCATTAAAATAACCTTCATTATACAAAATTACAATCACGCATATCCTTTCTGCACAAGCAACCCTTACATCTCTCATTTTTGCATAGAAGTTTTGTTTTTTCTACCCCCTCTCTCATTTGGGCCTTTTAATTGAATTTATTTTGAGGCCTCTTTCTCCATTTTTCTTCTCTCACTCTCGCCCTCACTTTCTCTCTTTTCTTTTGATTTAAATTTTAGCTCGCCTTTTGCAAGGTTCTCGACCTTCTCCTCAACTTTTGTATCATCATGCTTTTCTTGAAATTTTTTGGCCTCTCTATTGCATTGCGTCCATATTTTTTTAATTGCATTTGGTCCTCATATACCTCTTTTGGTGCCAATGGAGTAAGAACAAATTTCTGATCTCCCATAGTAAATGAGTACCTATTCTTAAAACCATCATGTAATACTCTTCTATCATATTGCCAAGGTCGACCAAGCAATAAATGACTAGCATGCATAGGTAAGTACTTGATTAGAAGACTTACCAATGGAGAAAGATACAAGGACTTGTTTATTTACCTTGATTTCACCACGTCATTCAATTATTGTAACCTATAGGGCCAAGGGTGTTTCAAGCACTCCAACCCTAGTTTTCCCCCATCAATGTACTAGCCACATTAGTGCAGCTCCCCCCATCAATGATCAGGCTACAAATCTTCTCATTCACTAGGCATCTAGAATGAAAAATGTTTTCCCTTTTGATACAAATGGCGTTCAAGATGTTACAAGAAGCAATGTAGGTGATTTAGAACTAATTCCAAATATGGAAAGTTTTTGGGTTCCAAATAAGAAAACTTCACCAAATTTGGAAAATGGAGCTAAAGCGAAAGGAGATACCATGGGAAATCATATTTAGGCTGTTCAAGAAAAATAAGATCATTCAAGTGCCAACATGGAAGGTTTTTCCAATATGGAAAGTTTTGTTAGTTTAGTCACAAGGTCTAGAGTAAAGCGTTTGAAGAAGCAACTCCAAATTCATGTGCAAAAACATGTTGAAAGTGGGCTGTCCAAATATGGAAAGTCCATATATGGAAATGTTTAGAGCCTAAGTACGTTTATATAATTGGGCTAAAAGACTAGTTTGGAGTGTTTGTGTTTTTTGAGCCTAATTTGGGTCAAATTTGGGTTTGTTTGTTTTGAGCTATTTTTATTTGTCTCCTTTAGGTTAGAATAAGTGAAATGAGCCACATTTCAAGTGAGCCACGTTGGTTTTAGTCATTTCTATTTCAGACTTGGTTTATGGGCTCAATTTAGCTTTTTTAGAATACATGGGCCCCTTGCTATTTTTACCAAGCTCATTTGAAACCCATTAGATTTAGGTTTAATTAAGCATGTTTTAGAGTTTTATGGCTTTCATATTCACCTCTCCATCTTCTTTCTAGCAGCCACCTCTCTCTTAACATTGTAGATTGTCTTTTCATCTCACCCACCTTCTCCACCACTTTCTCCACATCAGCCATGATCTTTACTACCATTGAAGACATTTATTTCAATTTTTAACGTTTTGTCTTGCATTGTAATGCCTATTAAAAAGGCTTTTCGGATGTAATAGTAGTCATACTTTCTTGTCCAATCTGTCCCAAATGTTCATGTCAAGTCATCTCAGTAGTAACCTCAGTAACATAGCAACTAGAAGTAGCAACACTCATGTTCAATTCAAACAACCCATTGTTTACTAAACAAGAATACACTGCATTATCTTTAATAATATCCACAGATTTGTTAAAGAAATTCAAGCAATATCCGAAATTTAACAAGGAACATATAGAAACCAAGTTTCTACAAATCTTAGGTACATATAGAACATCAATTAACAACAAATGTCCAATCTTTAGAGGAACTCTACAAGTTCCTATCCCTTTTACTTCAAGGCTTGCATTGTTCCCACGAAAACATGCTTTGCTCCCTTTGGCAACTTCCTATAGGACACAAACTAAGACTTTTCTTTGGATACATTATCTGTTGCTCCTGAATCTATAATCCATAAAGAATCAGATTTAGAGAAGTACGTATATGAGACAATGATGCTACTCACCAAGACAATGGAGACTTAAGGATGCCAATGGGTCTAATTACAAGGTCACGCTAAGCACAAGCTTTTGTTTCACAAGAACTTTAAGAAGTTTTGTTGATCAAGCTTAGGGAAGAGCTTAGGGAGATGCCTAAGTGTGTGTGCACATTGGAGGTATCAAATCAAAAGGGCTAACACTTAGCCAATTTTCACATGCACAAGTCTAATCAATGGGTTTGGGCTTATTTTATCTTGTAAAGGGCGTGTGGACTTCTTTTGGACTTTGTCATGGACTGATTTGTGTTAAGTGTGCATGTGCTTCATTAAAAAAGTAATATGCATGTTTTATTTTAAGGAACCAAGCATGTGGGCCTAGTTTAAAAACCCAATCCAATCTGCCCCTCTTAAGTTAGTGCCTATTTGGATGGGTTTATATCAGTAGAGCTTTTTTTAGAAGAGCTTTTCTAAGAAGCCAGTTGATTGTTTGGTTGTCAATTAAAAAAATAGCTTTTTTTAAAGAGCTTCATACAGTAGACTGTTTGATAACATAAAAATAAAACACTTTTATTAATTTTAACTATACGTTATGTTGTAATAAAAATTATTTATGCATATAAATAATTTTTAAAGTATATTGAACAATGAGTTTAAATTTACTTTACAATTGTTTGACAAATTCACTTCCATCTTGTAGAAAATTATTTAAAGAGATATCTTATTTTCTTGCAAGAAATAAAACTAATATAAAAAATAAATATTAAAACATATAAAAAGCTAAATAATGTTATAATCCCAAAATAAATATTCAAGTTCAGTAAATAGTTAAATACATAATAAATTATGCATTTTATTGTACTACAAGAAGATTTGCAATATGTTCCTCGCATCATTCGTCTCGTTATTTGTGGCTCGTCTAAATGATTTTCTTCAACGTCTTCATTTTTATTGATTTCTTCATTTGTAGGAAGTAATTCATCATCTTCATCATAGGGAGAAAACTCTTCATCCTTTTGAGCATTTAACCTTATAAAATTATGAATGGCCATTGAAGCAATTGTATTTTAACTTACTTTGGAAAAGGAAAACTGGGCATTTGATGTAAAACTTTTCACCTATTTTTTAAACGCCAAATGTTCTTTCGATTGTGCATCTTAAAGAAGAATGTGCATGATTGAATATTTCTTTCTTCCCTCTTAGAAGACCAGCACGTCAAAAATCAGAAAAATGATACCTCTCATCTTTGTATAGTCCTAAATAACCTTGCATGTAAGGATATCCGGCATTTACCAAATAATATTTTCTTACATTCCAAATTAAAAATAAATAAATAAAGAAGTACTGAATTATTAAGAATAAACTAAAAAAAGTATAACCACTCTACTCACTCACTAGGCAAGCTGTACACAGTAAAAGGTTGACAATATTAGTGAAAAGTTGAATATAGAGGACAACATGGATGCTGAAGTAGTGGAAAGGATAGTGAGGATTGCTCTCTGGTGTCTGCAAGAGCAACCTTTCTTATGGCCTTCCATCGATGAAGTGATGAAGGTATTGGAAGGTACACTTTCTATAGATAAGCCTCCACTAGCTTTTGACTTTAGACAGGATCAAATGGACGAGCCTTCCAACTAAGAAGTAGTGGACTCCTAAGCAAAGCTGACTGTAACTAGGAAGAGTGTATAGGCAGAGTTGAACTTGAAAGTCCTACAAGCTGAAGTTTGGGGAAATGTGACAAAAGTGAGACTATTGTTTGTATCATGCACAATTATGAATTTAATTTGAGAGCATATATGCATCTGTTCAATTTTTAGTAAGGATGAATCCTAGTTTGTATGATCATTTTTGACTGATCCATAATGTAAGAAACAATAGACTATTATTAACTCAACCCCTTTTTAATAGTTGAGCAAAGACACCTTTTTGTACTGTTCATTCCTTTCAAGGGTCTCAAACTTGAGTTATATGCTACTTCGTTACAAGCTGAGGAGGATTGATATTCTTAAGCTACAATACTCCCTAAAATACACACTTGCAAATTTGTCTTCTTTCTATTCAATTTATAAAGATGGTGAAAGGCCCTTAAAATCACTTGTGATGCCAGTCTTTAAAAAGAATTGAGACTCATTGAAACAGTTGAACCTAAAGTTGGCTACAATTCAATAGAACTAGATCAACCTTGTTCACCTTTGGATGAAACTGCATGAGGCCTATTCTGAGATTTCACCAAGAACATGAAAAGGCCCTGTAAGTTATTTAGGAAGCTCACGTGGATTGTTGGACATTCCAATTCCAAGTTATTGTATGTTTATGTCCAAATTACATACTCAGTTCAAGGTAATCCTAATACTTACCCTACCTAATGACTTTCCAAAAGTTGCAATGAAAATTTATCGACCACTCAAAATAGCATTTCTGCAATGGAGGAGTAGAGGGTTGATGTTATAAGAATTCTTCTACCTACTCAATCTAACAAGCCGAAGTTCTTAACTTTCCTTGATGATTCAATACCCATTTCATGTTTCTTCAAGATTTGAGGACTCACATCGAAATTGATCACTTATCATTAACAGTGAACCAGGACCCTAAAAAAACATTATAAAGAAGAAAAATAAAACTATTTCAAGTACCTCTTGACAATTGTTTCAACCATACAAATATAGCTGAGCTATCTGTATTCAACCATAGGTAGTTGAATTTTACCGAGAAAAAAAGAATTCCCAAATTCACCTTCAAAAGTTCAAGCTACAATAAATGCAAGCACTTTCACACACAAGTCCAACAATTAAAAAAAACGTAGATCGTAACTTGATTCATAAAGACAAGAACAAAGAGTTCTTTAATATGAGAAACCCCAAGAAAAGACAAGAAACACAAATATTAGACAAGAGACAGAAAGCAACAAAGTGAAGACAAATATTAGACTGAGTGCAAATCACAAGGAAAAGACTCACCAGAGACAGAGAAGACAGAGATCTGATGGCGAAGGAGAGTATTTGTTTACTGCGACTGTTATAAACAATTGGGTCAAGAAACGATTGGTGGCGAAGGCAGAGACAAAACGTCACGATACATAGGCTTCAGTTGTGTCCAAACTATGCATTTGTTTACCAACTGTTATAAACATAAACGTCAAAAATTTAGAACCTAAAGTCTACCTGAAAAAGTTAAAATGAGGGACTTTCTTGAAAAGCTCCAAATTTGAGCTTCTTAAAAAGCTCTATTTTAGCTTCTACAAAAGCCATTTCTATTAGAAAGTACTTTTGAATTTTACATTCAAACATTCATTTTTCTTAAAAATAGCTTTTGTGGTGGAAAAAAATACTTTTATACCCTCCAAAAGCTCAACCAAACGGATACTTAGTCTTCTATGTTTTCTTGTTTCCTTATCCTATTTGGACTAAGATTAGGCAATTTTAATTAGTTTTGAAGCCCAAATCTATGTGGGATTTGTTTTTGGGTAGATTTGTTTCAAGAAAGCCTTTCCGGATATTTCAGGATTTCTTTAGGGTTTTTAGGTTATCTTTTTTAGGGTTAGTATTGCACAATGGTATTTAAACCCTTGCTTTATGCGTGAACTTCATATTATATGTGAATAAAAATTAGAAAATCTTCTTCTAGAGAGAATTTCTCTTGCTTGTTTTACCTTAAGGATTGATTTTAACTCATCAAGTAAGTTCTAACTTATGGTGTTAATTCAATTCTTGCAATTGTTATACTCTTTGTTACCAATTCCTTGCTGTTTTGGGGGTGAAGGGAATTGTTAGATTGATTGAATTTAGGTATTGGGAATAATTATTGAAACGGAGGTGATCTAGGCATTGACTCTAGGTTGTTGCAATATCATCTTTAGTATCAGAGCCTAGGTTTTAAATTCAATCTTTATCTTTAATTTTCTATTTGTTATTGATTATTATAGTTAGTTCATCATTCAAAAACGAAAAAGGAAAGAAAAAGGAATCAGAAATGAAAGAAAACGTGAAAAAAAATGAAAAAGAAACAAAAAGAAAGAAATCGTGAAAAAAAGAAAAAAGAAGAAAGAAAAGAAAAGAAATTTCAAGATTAATCAAGAAACATCCACGATTGTGATTCTTTGAATCTTTGTTTGATCTTTCATTAAGATTTGTTCTATTCATTCAAGATTCATCTATATTGTTTTTCTTTCATTCAAGAACCTATCAAGAAACATCCAAGATTGTGAATCTTTGTGTATTTGAGTTGATTTGCTTTCAAGATTCATCAAAATTGCTAATTCTTTCATCAAGATTCATCTTTATTATTCAAGATTCAAGATTCAAGATTGCCTAGTTGGCACCAAAAATCACTCACATACGTTTTCTCCATCTAGTATGTGTTTATTTTTGTCTTTCTTGTTTTCTTTACGTTAAATTGCATCTAGTTTTGTATTTTTTCTTCCTTTCTTTAGGTATCCTTTGTTTTTACTTTTGAATTAAGTTGTCGTTGTGCTTCTTTGGATGGTAGTGATTAATCCAAACAAGTAAAACTGTGTTAGAATCTAGGTGGTAAAAGGCCAAAGTGTGCAAGCTCATTTGAGGGTAAAAACCATCTTTTTGAGTGAAACACAAGGGTATCCATTCTAATTTAGAGAGAAACACATGAGGGAGTGTGAGAGGAGTTGTTCTGATGTGTTTTTGCAGGTTTTACATCATGACCAATTCAAAGGATAGTAAAGGTAGTGACAAGGATGAAAAAAGTAGTAAAGCTGATTAAAGCACATTCTTTACTTTGGAGGCTATGCAACAGCAATTCCAAAGGATTGAGAAATTGTTCAGGGATGTCGGTGATAAATTTGATAGACAAGACCAGGCTATTAGGAATTTACAAGAGAGGCTTCAACTAATGGTAAAACAAGGAGGCAAAATGGTAGGGAGCCAACTCCTGTGCACTGAGTATGAAGACGAAAATGATGATGGGGAAGATGAAAAAGAGTGACATAGGGTCATAATTGGTGAAAGAAGGGGACGGAATGATAGAGGAAGAGGAAGAGGCTATAGAGGCCGAGACAATGCAAGGGAAGAAGACAGGATTGAGCGTGTGGATAGAAACTTGGTTAGTATCAAGATGACAATACCATCTTTCCAAGGTAAGAATGATCCTGAAGCTTACTCAGAATGGGAAAGAAAGGTGGAGATGTTTTTGAATGTCATAACTATTCAAAGGAGAAGAAGGTGAAGCTAGCTGCTATGGAATTTCATGATTATGCACTTGTTTGGTGGGATCAGCTTGTTCTGAATAGAAGAAGGAATGGAGAGGCTCCTATTGATAATTGGGTCGAAATGAAGAGGGTCATGAAGAAGAGGTTTGCGCGTAGTTACTTCTACAGGGAGCTCCATCAAAGGCTCCAAACTTTGAGACAAGGCATCAAAAGTGTAGAAAAGTACCATAAGGAGATGGAGATAGCCATGGTTAAGGCTAATGTAGAAGAAGAAAGAGAAGCCACCACGGCACGTTTCTTGGTACATTTAGCAAAGACATTGCCAATGTTATTGAATTGCACCATCATATGGAGTTAGAGGAGATAGTGAATATGGCCACGAAAGTGGAGAGACAAGTACAAAAGCTCCAATAAGGCTTCTTACCCAAACTTTACTACAAATTGGTACTCCAAATAGTCCAAGAAGGATGAGAAGACCAAATATAAGCCAAAGGAGGAGAAGAACAAGACAGATCCAAAAGGTACTTTTAAAACTTCTAGTTCTTCTAGTTCTTCTAGTTCTAATTCTGAAAAGCATAGAACTATTAAATGCTTTAAATGTCTTGGTGTTGGTCATATTGCTTCTCAATGCCTAAACAAGAAAACAACATTTGTGAGAGGAGGAGAAGTTGTGTCCGAGGAGGAAGAAGATGATTTGGCTTCCATGCCTGAGTTGGAGGATTGCTCTGATGTGGAAGTTGAGGATGAACCTAAGGGTGAATTACTTGTTACTAGGCATGTTTTGAATGTTCAAGTGAAGGAAGATGGAATTGAACAAAGGGAAAACATTTTCCATTCTAGATGCCTAGTGAATGAGAAGATTTGTAACCTGATCATTGATGGGGGGAGCTGTACTAATGTGACTTAGTACATTGATGGTGGAAAACTAGGGTTGGAGTGCTTGAAACACCCTAGGCTGTATAGGCTATAATGGTTAAATGACTTGGGAGAAATCAAGGTAAATAAACAAGTCTTTGTATCTTTCTACATTGGTAAGTATTCTGATCAAGCACTTTGTGATGTTGTACCTACGCATGCTAGTCATTTATTGCTTGGTCGACCTTGATAAAATGATAAAAGAGTGTTACATGATAGTTTTAAGAATAGGTACTCATTTACTATGGGAGATTAGAAATTTGTTCTTGCTCTATTGGCGCCAAAAGAGGTATATGAGGACCAAATGCAATTATAAAAAATATGGAGGCAATGCAACATAGAAAGGTCGAAATTTTCAAGAAAAGCATGATGATATTTGAGTTGAGGAGAAGGCCGAGAATCCTGTAAAAGGGGAGCAGAAATTTAAATTAAAAGAAAAGAGAGAAAGTGAGGCTAAGAGTGAGAGAAGAAAAGTAGGGAAAGAGGCCTAAAAAAATTCAATTAAAAGGCCCAAATGAGAGAGAGGGTAGAAAGAAACAAAACTTCTATGTAAAAATGAGTGATTTAATGGTTGCTTGTGCAGAAAGGAGATGCTTGTTTGTACTTTTTTACAAGGAAGCTTATTTTAATGAATCTGACCTTGACCCTTATTTGCCTAGTAGTGTGGTTTTTCTTTTGCCGGAGTATGAAGATGTTTTGCCTAAGGAGTTACCTAAGGAGTTACCACCCATTAGAGGAATAGAACATCAGATTGATTTCATGCCTGGGGCGTAGATTCTGAATAGACCTGCTTATAGGGCTAATCTTGAAGAAACTAAGGAACTCCAAAAGCAAGTGAAAGAGTTGCTATAAAAGGGACACATCAGGGAGAGTCTTAGTCCTTGTGTCGTTCTAGTGATATTGGTTCCAAAGAAGGATGGTAGTTGGCGCATGTGTGTGGATTGCAGAGTTGTTAACAAGATAACAGTAAAGTATCACCATCCTATACCTAGATTGGATGATTGCACCGTGCATGTGTGTTTACCAAAATTGATCTTATGACTGGTTACCATCAGATTAGAATGAAAATTGGTGATGAATGGAAAACTGCTTTTAAAACAAAACATGGTTTATATTAGTGGCTTGTGATGCCTTTTGGCAAAAGCATTGATGAGCATATCTTAGGCTTGTGTTAGATGCACTTAGGGTAGAAAAGTTGTATGCTAAGTTAAAGAAGTGTACATTTTGCATGGATTGTGTCATATTTCTTGGTTATGTTGTTTCTTATAATGGAATTGAGGTGGACCAAGAAAAGATCAAGGCAATTAGGGAGTGGCCGAGACCTACTAGTGTTCCTTAGGTAAGATCTTATCATGGACTTGCTAATTTCTATAGGAGGTTTGTAAAAGATTTTAGTTATATTGCAGCTCCATTGACTGAGATTGTCAGAAAGGAGGTAGGATTTAAGTGGGGATAGGTGCAAAAAATTGCTTTTAACACTTTGAGAGAAAAACTTTGTTCTGCTCCTATTTTGAGTTTACCTGACTTTTCTTTTACTTTTGAGATTAAATGTGATGCTTCTGGGATAGGTATTGGTGTTGTTTTATTGCAAGAAAGATGTCCCATTGCCTACTTATATAAGAAGTTGAATGGTGCTCAATTCAAGTATTCCACTTATGACAAGGAGCTGTATGCATTGGTAAGAGCTCTACAAATTTGGCAGCATTATTTATGGCCAAACGAATTCGTGATTCACACTGATCATCAGAGTTTGAAGCATCTTAAGGGCCAAGGTAAGTTGAATAAAAGACATGCTAAGTGACTGGAGCTCATAGAGACATTCCCATATGATGTGATTTACATGCAAGGTAAAGAAAATGTGATTGCTGATGCATTGTCTAGGAGATAAGCTCTAATCTGTTCTCTTAGTTCTAAGTTGATTGGGTTTGAGTATATAAAAGACTTGTACAAATCAGATTCTGACTTTGCTAATGTGTATGATGCATGTTAACAAGTTGCTTTTCAAAAGTTTTATAGGAATAATGGATATTAGAGATAATAAACTATGTATTCCTACTTGTTCTATACGTGAAATGCTTATTAGGGAGTCTCATGATAGAGGTTTAATGGGACATTTTGGTATTGCTAAAACATTTGACATATTATAGGAGCTTTTTTATTAGCCTAACATGAAAAAAGATTTTGAAAGAGTTTGCTCTAGTTGTGTAGCGTGTGGGCAAGCCAAGTCTAAGGTGCAACTGCATAGGTTGTACATGCCTCTACCTGTCCCTAATAGTCCTTAGGTTGATATATCTATGGATTTTGTGTTAGGATTGCCTAGGACTATGAAAGGACGCGATAGCATCTTTGTTGTAGTTGATAGATTTAGTAAAATGGCTGATTTTATTGCATGTCATAAATCTGATGATGCTACACATGTTGCTGATTTGTTTTTCAGGGATGTTTTAAGGTTGCATGGCATTCCTAAAACCATTGTTTTAGATAGGGATTCTAAGTTTTTAAGTCACTTTTGGCGTGTTCTATGGAGTAAATTGGGAACTAAACTTTTGTTTTCTACAACTTGTCAACCCCAAACAGATGGTCAAACGGAAGTAGTTAATAGACCCTTAGGATCTTTATTGCGTGTTGTTTTGCTTAAAAATTTGAAAATTTGAGAAGATTGTTTGCCTTTGATTGAGTTTGAATATAATAGAAGCATTAATTCTTCCACAGGTTATTCTCCATTTGACATTGTGTATGGTTTTAACCCATTAACTCCATTGGATTTGTTGCCTTTAACCTTGAATGAGATTGTTAATGTAGCTGGGCAGCAAAGGGCCAAATTGGTTAAGACAATATATGAAAAAGCTAGGCAGCACATTGAGGAAAAGAACAAGAAGTATACTCAAGGAGCTAATCAAGGATGCAGGGTGATGAAGTTTGAGCCTGGAGATTAGGTTTAGCTGCAGTTCAGGAAGGAGAGATTTCCTCAACAAAGGAAATCTAAGCTAAATCCTAGAGGCGATGGTCATTTTCAAGTGCTTGAACGCATCAATGACAACAACTATAGGGTGGAGTTGCCACGTGAGTATGTGTTAGTGCTACTTTTAATGTTTCTGATCTATCTCCCTTTGATAATGTAGGTCTTGATTCGAGGACAAATCCAAGGAGGGAGGGAATGATGCAACTCACCAAAGCAAGGGAGACTTGAGGATGCCAATGGGTCCAATTACAAGGTCACACTCCAACAAGCTCAAAGCACAATTTCAAATTTATGCACAAGCTTTTGTTTCATAAGAAATTCAAGAAGTTTTGTTGATCAAGCTTGGGGAAGAGCTTAGGGAGATGCCTAAGTGTGTGTGCACATTGGAGGTATCAAACCAAGAGGGCTAACACTTAGCCAATTTTTACAAGCACAAGTCTAATCAATGGGTTTGGGCTTATTTGATCTTGTAAAGGGCGTGTGGACTTCTTTTGGACTTTGTCATGGGCTGATTTGTGTTACGTGTGTATGTACTTCATTAAAAAAAGTCATGTGCATGTTTTATTTTAAGGAACCAAGCGTGTGGGCCTAGTTTAAAAACCCAATCTGCCCCTTTTAAGTTATTCTTCTATGTTTTCTTGTTTCCTTATCCTATTTGGACTAAGATTAGGCAATTTTAATTAGTTTTGAAGCCCAAATCTTTGTTAGGGTTTGTATTGTACAAGGGTATTTAAATCCTTGCTTTATGCATGAACTTCATATGTGAATAAAAAAAATTGGAAAGTCTTCTTCAAGAGAGAATTCGGATTCTTGTTTTACCTTAATGATTGATTCAACTTATCAAGTAAGTTCTAACTTGTAGCGTTAATTCAATTCTTGCAATTTTTATACTCTTTGTTACCAATTCCTTGCTATTTTGGGGGTGAAAGGTCGTGTTAGATTGATTTAATTTAGGTATTGGGAACAATCAATGAAACGAAGGAGATCTAGACATTGACTCTAGGTTGTTACCGTATCAGGCTGTAAACTCAAATTAGCCTAATTTGTGTGCAAGAATCATTAAATCACATTGGATTACCTATCTTTCAATTTGTGGCAGATTTGAATTTGTTCCTCTAAGTTCTGGGTCTTTGGGGTGAGTCTAGTTATCATTGGTATGTCTTTCATTGTTTCTTTGTTTCATTTCTTGTTTGTGCCTATCTTGGCTCTAACACATTGGATTGGACAATTTTGCACTCATATTGTTCAATTACTTATAAGAATCATTGCACATTCTTCATCCGTGTATTGGCATAGAAAATTTGTTGTTGTCCATTTATTATATTTACTTCTAGTTTTTGTTCATTTTGTTTCTTGTTAGGATTTATCTTGTTCTTTTCTAATTAATTTCTGTTGTTTGCTATTTTCTTTAATTGGTTTCTAAAGATTAACCTTCAAGGCATCACTTGAGAGGTAAAAGGCAAGAGAGTGTGAGCCTATCTAGTGAAAAGCCAATATTTTGTGT
>JANZXR010000004.1:11040852-11075822 GCA_027575705.1 Erythroxylum echinodendron
TATCTTCTAAAGCTTATAGGGTTTATAATCTTGCTTCTAAATCTGTTGAAGAATCTATTCATGTCAAGTTTGATGATAGTTCTCAACCAGATTGAAGTAATGATACTGATAATGAAACCCTAGGAGTATCCTTGGTTGATAATGAAGATATGTCACCATTAGATGTTCCTCTAGAGAAAGTAGAAGATATTCCTGAAAATTTTAGTCTGAAAAATGATTGGAAATATAAATCTTCTCACCAAGAAGATCGATTACTGGAGAAACTTCAGATGGTGTGAGAACTAGATATAAATTTAGAAGAGAAGAAAATGTAGCTTTTATTTCTGAAATAGAGCCCAAGAAAATTGATGAAGCTCTTCAGGATGAAACTTAGATTTTAGCCATGCAAGAAGAGCTGAACCAATTTACTAAGTGTAAAGTTTGGTCTTTAGTTTCTAGACCCTCCAAAAAGTCTATTATAAGAATCAGATGAGTTTTTAAGAATAAACTAGACGACTTAGGTAGAGTAAGCCGTAACAAAGCTAGATTAGTATCTCAAAGATATAATCAACAAGAAGGAATAGACTATAATGAAACTTATACTCCTGTAGTTAGATTAGAAGCTATTAGGATTTTGCTTGCATATGTTGTTTGTCATGATATAAAACTGTTTCAAATGGATGTGAAAAATGCCTTTTTGAATGGTTTTATAGATGAAGAGGTTTATGTAAAGCAACCTCATAATTTCGAAGATTCTAAGAAATCAGATTATGTCTATAGACTTCATAAAGCTTTATATGACTTGAAACAAGCTCCTCGAGCTTGATATGATCGTCTAAGTTTCTTTTTAATTGAAAATAGTTTTAGTAGAGGACATGTAGATAAGACTTTATTAAGAAAATGTATTGAAAATGATTTTATCATAGTACAGATATTTGTTGATGATATTATTTTTGGTGCAACGTCTAAAAAGCTATATTCTAGTTTTGAAAAACTGATGAAAAGCAAATTTGAAATGAGCATGATGGGTGAATTAAAATTCTTTCTTGGTTTACAAATTAAGTAAACCAAAGAAAAGATTTTTACTTATCAATAGAAGTATATCAAAGAACTGTTGGTTAAATATGGAATGGAGAAAGTGAAACCTATGCCAACTCCTATGCATTCTTCAAACCTTTTATCTAAAGATGTAGCAGGTAAGAAGGTTGATCAAACACTTTTTAGAGGAATTATTGGTTCTTTACTTTATCTTACAGCAAGCAGACCCGATATTCTGTTTAGTGTCTATTTGTGTGCTAGATTTCAAGCAAATCCTAGAGAACCTCACTATATTGCTGTTAAAAGAAATTTGAGATATCTATCATGTTCTACTGATATTTGCTTAAAGTATGAGAAAGGTAAAGATTTCAGGTTAATTAGCTACTGTGATGCTGATTAAGCTAGAGACAGGTTTGATAGGAAGAGTACAACTGGAGGATGTCACTTTCTTAGCCATAATCTAGTTTCTTGGTCTATTAAGAGGCAAAGTTCAATTGTTCTATCTACTGCAGAAGTTGAATATATGTCAGCTGCAAGTTGTTGCTCACAGATGTTACGGATCAAGTATCAGTTAGAAAATTATTCAATACAAGAAGAACAAATTCTAATTTTTTGTGACAACACAAGTGCTATCAACCTATCGAAGAATTCAATACAATACTCAAGGGTAAAAGCATATTGAAGTTAGGTATCATTTCCTACGAGACTATATACAGAGGGGAATTGTTAGTCTACAGTTTGTTGAGACAAATCATCAATGGGCAGATATCTTCACTAAGCCTTTTAATAAAAAAAGATTTAAAGAAATCAGATGAAACTTGAATATAGTAGTGTTGAGTAACCAATCATCTGACATATCATGACCCAGATGATTTCACAGAAGGAAGATAAAAAATCGTAAGTTTTCAAGAGCACAGTATTACAGACGGTAATTTTTGAGAAGGTAGTAAAGGGAAATCTTCTCATAAGATTCAAAACATCACCTACCCTAGAATACTCTTGAAATCCTCTGAAATCGACTTTTGCAAAGATCTCAACAAAACATTTCATTACTCTGTTCGTGATACAGGTTCTTTCGGTTTACATTCTCATCTTCAGATACTAACCTCATTACTTTGAGAAGTTTCTATTGTTTATGGCTCATAATGGAGCAAGCTATGATTTATGGAAGACATGTTGATTTCAACTCCTTTAAGAAGAACCATATGGATATTGAACCAGAAGTTGATGCAACGGGATGGAAAAACTTCTTTGAGGTTTGTGAAACAGTCTACCTGAATAAAGTATATGAGTTTTGGAAGAATGCAAAAGTAGTAGACGATATTGTAGTATCAACTGTGGATAGATTGTCAGTTATTGGAATCGAGAAGGTTAGTGGATGTCCATATGTTAGAGTAGAGGTATCTCATAACACAAGATGGATGACTGAAAGCCGTGTAGAGAAGGCACATGTCAATCGACAACTATATGGAAGTAGTGACCTAAAGGACAAGAAGGCATCAAATCTTGTTCCGAAGGCTAGGGTTCTACATGTGATACTTTTTCACTGTATTCTACCAAGAACAGGTTCGAAGAACGTTGTGACGGCGATAGATGAACAATGTCTATTCTATTTACTCAATCATCAGCCTATAAATCTTCCATACTTGATTTTAAGGTATATGATAAAAACGAAGAAAGATTCTAATGCCTTACTATATGACATGTTGCTAACAAAAATCTTTAGAGATTCTGGAATTCTTATTGACAGAGGAAACATAACAAAGATGAATATAAAATGCATCATTAATCCGTCAACTATCTGTAGAATGGGATTGAAAACTCAATAAAAGAAGGATACAACTTTTATGGCAAAAGCAAGGACTGAGAGGAAGTGTATTGTCAGACACAGTTTGAGACAGAGAAAAAGAAACCTCAATCCTCAGGAAGAATGTATATAGAAGAAAAGAAGAATAAATTGTCAGAGGTATCAATTAATGTTAAGACGAGTTCACATAGAGAAGAAAGCCAGGTGCATTTATCTGAAAAACAAGTGTCGTTGAAAAGAAAAGGGGAGACACTTGATTATGAGAAAATTAAAAATTCAAGAAGATCACCAAGGTTACTAACTTTGCATCAACAAGAACAGAAGAGAGTGAAAGGATTGACTCTTGGTGAAGATTCTAAAAAGGTAGAGAAAGCATCACAGGCTACTAAATCTTTAGTTTCAATTTTGCAAGAACAGCCAGCAAAGTTGACTAAAGAAATAGAAATTAAGAGGAAGTTGGAGTTTCAAAGGAAGAAAACTCAACCACAACCACCTTCTAGACTGGTAGAAGAAAGTAAGAAGCTGAAGACCAATCAGTAAGAGATTACTTCAATTGGTGTTCAATAAAAAGAATAATCAGTTGAACACAAATCAGTACCTCATAGTCCTATCAGAAAAGAGGATTTGGGAATGAAGGTGATAGAAAAAATGGTACATGTTAGAAGCAGAAGCTCAATCATTATAAGAGAACCTGTGAAAAGGATATTCAAGGTACAAGTTGAACCAATATTGGTCAATAATCGATCAATACATCTTCTGAATCATAAAGAAAGAAGATTATACGGTATTCTGAGAGATGAAAAGTCAGAACCATATCCATTGAAGATGATTAAGGATCGATAGACAATTTACCCAGTTACAAATAAGACATTGATTAAGATTGTACCAGACATACAACCTAGAGCTTCAAACATTGTACGCAATGTAGACAAAGGGAAACAGAAGATGTACCCTGAAGGAAACATAGGTGATCTTACAAAATAGTAGATATAAGCAGCTGTGAGAAGCATAGATGAGGCATGCAATGCAGAACAATCAAGAGAAATCTATGTTTCACATCACATTTCAAAACCATCAGGAGTCATTGTGGACGCTTCACAAGGTATTGGTGTCAACTTAGAGACTCTTGTGCACCTAATCATGCACTTTAGACCTTTGAGTTTTATATCTTCAATTAAAGATGTCCTTCACCTTCTTGGAAAACCAATTCCAAAACTACCTAGACCTGATGACCTTGATCTTCTGAAGGAAAACTATCTTTCAAACCTCCTGTGATCAAAATCATTGAATTAGATGTTTTACCTTTAGAAATACTTGTTGCTACAAACTTCTATCTATCAAGTGCTCCTCAACAAGTTCCTAATATTGGTATGGAAGAAGTTAGTCACTCTCAGCAGTGGAGTCAGGAAGTCATAGTTAAGGAGATTAAAGAAATTCATACTAAGATTGATGATCTGAGTGACTCAGTGGGTGATCTACATGAAAAAGTAGTATATCTATGAGTTTCAATTGAAGAAAACCTCAAGTTGATCAGAACTGATATGCAACGTATGTTTTCTGAAATCATGAATCATTTGCGATAAAATTTTTGATTAATAACAAATAGGGGGAGAAGAGTAAAAGAAGAAGAAGAAAGAAGAGAAGAATAGGGGGAGAAGAGCAAAAGCAGAAGAAAGAAAAGTAGAAGAAAGAAGAGAAGAACAGATACAAGAAAAGAAGATAGCATATGTGTATATTGTTTGTTGACTTCTTATTCATTATCTGAATAAAATTTGTTTATTCACTTTTATCTTTTTAAAATTATGATTATTTGTTATCATCAAAGAGGGGGAGATTGTTAAGTCAAGAGGACTTCGCGATTATTAATTTTGGCGACAATCAAATAATAATAATATTAGAAATAAATGAACTATTTTGATAAATGTGTTATGTGTGCAGAAAAAGCAAAACATAGAAGAAGTGGAGAACATAGAAGAAGTGCAAAACATAGAAGAAGTAGAGAACACAGAAGAAAGGAAAACACAGAAGAAGTGAAAACATAGAAGAAGCATAAAATACAGAAGAAGTAAAAACACAAAAGCAGAAAACACAGAAGGACTGAAAACACAGAAGATGCAAAAAATACAGAAGAAGTGAAAACACAGAAGAAACAGAAGATACAGAAGAAGTGAAAACACAGAAGAAGCAGAAAACACAGAAGAAGCGAAAACGTAGAAGAAGCAGAAAATACAGAAGAAGCAGAATACACAGAAGAAGTGAAAACTTAGAAGAAGCAGAAGATACAGAAGAAGTGAAAATGCAAAAGAAGCAGAAGATACAGGAGAAGTAAAAATGCAAAAGAAGAGGAAAACACAGACAATACAAAGATGAAGATATGCCAGTACGTCAGACAGTTAGTTAGTTGTAGTTACAGAACTTAACTGAATAACAGTTTCTACAAGAATCAAGATGCAATTATTAAGAATCAAGAAGCAGTTGGAGAATTAGGCTATATATATACTAATTGTAGTCGAAGAATGAACAACCTTTCGAAAACCTTTGATTCTTTGAGCTTTCAAGTGTTTACTTGCAAAGAAAAATTCTGTATTCAATAGTGTGATACTAGAGAGCTAACCCTATTATAACAAAAAGCTCACAATATCTTTCTAGTGAGAGAAAGAAAAGGCTAAGAGCCTGGAGAGGCTAAGATAGCAGAAAGAATACTTTGTGTAAAGAGACCTGAAGAGGCTCTGAAAGGGAAGAAAGAATACTTGTAAATTTGTTGAAGTATAGTGAAAGACGAACTCTGAGGACTGGACGTCACCATAGTTTGGGGTGAACCAGTATAAAAATTGCATCGTCTATCTTCTAACTTTCTACTTTATTCTATTTTTTTAGACAAGTATATAGAAGTCATTTGTGATTTAACTACATAACAATTTTTGTATAACTTTTGTGGTATTCTTTTAACAAGTTAGAGAAGTTCTTAACAAGATATATCAAAGATTTTGTATTCACGAAAAGAATACGCAATTCAACCTCCTTCTTATGTATATCGTATATTATAAGTGAATTATATATTAACGTGTGATTTACTTCATAGGCCAATCAATTGTCTTTACCTTCTTCTCATCAACACTAACACCCTAGGAACTAACAAAAAATCCAAGAAAAACAACATATTCCATGCAAAATGTACACTTTTTAAAATTATCATACAATTGGTTCTCTCTTAATATACTAAAAACAGCATGCAAGTGCTCCACGTGATCATTTAAATTCTTTCTGTAAACTAAAATATCATTAAAGTAAACTACCACAAATTTTCCAATGAAAGCATGCAAGACATAGTTCATAAGCCTCATGAAACTACTAGGTTCATTAAAAAACCAAAGGGCATTACTAACCACTTATGCAATCCATATTAGTTTTAAATGTCATTTTCCATTCATCTTCTTCTTTCATGCAAATTTTATAATGGCCATTCTTTAAATATGTGATTCATTAACCATATCATCCAATTGAGGGATAGGATGTTTATACTTAACATTTATTTTGTTTATGGTTTGACAATCTACACACATGTGTGATGTTTCATTTTCCTTTGGGACTAAGATTAAAGGAACCGAACATGGGCTAAAAATTTCTCTCACAAATCCTGTGGTTCTATCTCCTTTGTTTCCTCGAGATTCTATAGGCAAGTTGATTAGGATTAACAGCGTCAGGAATGAAATCTATTTGATGTTGAAGACTTTTAATGGGGGTAGTCCATGTGATATCCCTTCGAGAAAAAGGTCCTCAAACTCTTGTAACAAAGAAACTGATGGAGAATCATGGCCATGTGAAAGACAAGAAGTGATGGAGAATCATGGGCATGTGAAAGACAAGAAGAGAAGCATACATGGTGAGATCCGCCTCAAATAAGCCTAGAATATGACTTGCATGGACATGAGCTTGCAAAAGGAGGCTTAGGAGCTAAAATTGGATTAGATTTGAAGTCTAAACGTGCAAGGAGAGGGACTGAACGAAATTCCCATATCAAAGGCCCAACATCCAAGTCTAATGTTCCTAAAGATCCATTACAAGATGTTGGATGCCCAATGACAAGAGCTAGGGTGAAAGTAATGAAGCAAGCATTGAATTGTTTGATCCAAGACCTTCAAGAGATAGAACCCATGTTCTTGAGTCAGATTTCATCTCATAAAGGCCCAAGAGGCATTGTCTTACTTCTTGAAGCTCAACATGAAGTGTCCAAAGGTCCACATGAAGTCTAATTGGGAGAACTTAATACAACTCACCAAAGCAATGGAGACTTGAGGATGCCAATGGGTCCAATTACAAGGTCATGCTCCAACAAGCTCAAGGCACAATTTCAGATTTATGCACAAGCTTTTGTTTTATAAGAACTTCAAGAAGTTTTGTTAATCGAGCTTAGGGAAGAGCACAGGAGACGCCTAAGTGTGTGTTCACATTGGAGGTATCAAACCAAGAGGGCTAACACTTAGCCAATTTTCACAAGCATAAGTCTAATCAATAGATTTGGGCTTATTTTATCTTGTAAAGGGCGTGTTGCCTTCTTTTAGGCTTTTTCATGGGCTGATTTGCATTAAATGTGCTTGTGCTTCATTAAAAAAGTCATGCATATGTTTTATTTTAAGGAACGAAGCTCGTGGGCCTAGTTTAAAAGCCCAATTCGCCCTTCTGAAGTTAGTCTTCTATTTTTGTGGTTTCCTTATCCTATTTAGACTAGGACTAGTTAATTTTAATTAGTTTTGAATCCCAAATCCATGTGGCATTTGTTTTTGGGCATATTTGTTTCAAGAAGGCCTTTTTGATATTTTGGGCTTTCTTTAGGGTTTTTTAGGTTATCTTTGTTAAGGTTTGTATTGCAAAAGGGTATTTAAACCCTTGCTTTAAGCATGAACATGAACTTTTAAGATAGGAATAGAATTAGAAAACATTCTTTAAGAGAGAAATCAGATTCTTGCTTGTTTTACCTTAAGGATTGATTCAACTTATCAAGTAAGTTCTAACTTGTGGCGTTAATTCAATTCTTGCAATGTTTGTACTCTTTGTTACCAATTCCTTGCTGTTTTGGGGTGAAGGGTCTTGTTAGATTGATTGAATTTAGGTTTGGGAGCTATCATTGACAAGGAGGTGATCTAGACATTGATTCTAGGTTGTTGCCATATCAGAACTCACTTAAAATACCATGTGACAACCATATGCTACTTAAAAATAAGGAGAACAATGCGATCTATAAGGTCTAATATGTTTAGATCATGTTTTAATTAGTTTCCTTTTTGTTTTCCTTGAAAGAAGGTCATCTAGCCAACACCTTTATAAGTTTTTTTTGTTTCCTTTTAGGGATTGATTTGTTTCCTTTTATTTAGTTTCTTCTGTTAGATATTAAGTTATGAAGTTTTCCTATAAATAGGCACCCTCTATGTACCTTGGAAGGGGATTTTTCATTTAGAATACTATTGAGTATTATTGAGAGCATTCTTACTTTCTTTGTATTCTTTGAGAATACTTGACTTATCGAAAGAGTGGTCTTCCTTTGTGGTGTCCCAAGGTTAGAGTTCTAAGAGACAAGTTCTCTTAGGGTTCTTTCTATTGACCAACATTCTTCTAACCTCTTTTCTCTTTGTGTTCCATTTCTATTTTTTCAATTTTGTTCCTTGTGCTTCCATGTGTGTTTGATTCTAGTCATTCTCGGGCATAGTTCCATCTTGTTGAAGGTTCTCTAAGACACGTTCCTATTGGGTCTCCCATTAGAAACAACCACACTCGGCAACGTAAGGTTAAGGTCATTAGTAGAAAAATAAACATCTTTGTACATAAGTACATATAGTGGCTGTCTTGCAAGCATAACACTTTTAACCTCACTTTTTGCAGCAATTACTTTTAATTTCTTACTTTTCTCTCTTTCTTGAACACCCCTCTTTTGAATTTTCTTCTCAGCCTCACTCTCTTTCTTTTCTCTTATTTGTTGTTTTTCTTTTGATTTCTTTTCCTCTTGCTCACTAATCTGATTTCTCTCATTTTATACTCACTTGTTATCGTAATCTGATCCTCTTAAGCTTGTAAAGGTTTAAGAGGGGTTAGTACAATGTTTTGATTATTAAGTTAAAAAAATAGTTTATGTACCCATCATGTCTAACCTTCCTATCGAATTGCCATGGACGACCTAATAAAATGTGGCTAACATGCATTAGTGCCACATCACAAGGAACTTCATCTCTATATTTGCCAATAGAAAAAGACACTAAAACTTGCTTCCATGTGTGCTTGATTCTAGTCATTCCCGAGCATAGTTCCATCTTGTTAAAGGTTCTCTAGGATAAGTTCCTATTGGGTCTCCCATCAGAAACAACCACACTAGGCAAATTAAGGTTAAGGTCATTAATGGAAAAATAAACATCCTTGTACATAAGTACAAGTAGTGGCTATCTTGTAAACGTAACAATCTCAACCTCTCTTTTTCCAACAATTACATTTAATTTCTTACTTTCCTCTCTTTCTTGAACACCTTTCTCTTGATCTTCTTCTCAGCTCACTCTCTTTCTTTTCTCTTATTTGTTGTTTTTCTTTCCATTTCTTTTCCTCTTGCTCACTAGTCTGATTTCATCTCATTTGATACTCACTTGTTATCCTAATCTGATCCTCATGAGCTTGTAAAGGTTTTAAGAGGGGTTAGTACAATGTTTTGATTGTTAAGTAAAAAAGAGTAATAGTTTGTGTAGCCATCATGTCTAATCTTCCTATCGAATTGCCATAGACGACCTAATAAAATGTGTCCAACATACATTAGTGCCACATCACAAGGAACTTCATCTTTATATTTGCCAATAGAAAAAGACACTAAAACTTGCTTGGCCACCTTAATTTCTCTACATTCATTCAATTATTGCAACTTGGTGTAGGATGCTTGAAGGTATCCAATTTCAACTTATCTACTAACAAGGTACTTGCAACATTAATACAACTGCTGCTATCAATGATCATGCTACAAACCTTGTTTTTAATGTGGCATCGAGTATGGAAAATGTGCACATGTTGCTCACTTTCATTTTCATCCTTGGACTGAATATTTAGTGCACGCCTTACGATCAGCATATCTCCATGCATGGGTTCTTCAACATCAACATTAGAACAGTCCTCCAATGGTGGCATTTTATCATCACTTGAACCAACACTCTCTGCATCACCATTCTCCAATATGATCGTAGCCCTCTTGTTTGGACATTGAGAAGTAATATGTCCAAGTCCTTGACACTTAAAGCACTTAATATCACCAGATTTAGGAGAATATTTAGTTTTGGTTTTACCTTTAGAAGCAACAACGAAATCCTTTGGCTTTGTATTTGCTTTCGATTTCAAGGCCAAATTGGTGTCTCTGTCTTTCCAAGTTGACTTCCAAGAGGAGTTAGAAGTCGAACTTGATTTTCTTGATTTTTGTTGTTTCTCAAACTTAATGGCCTTATGTAGCAAGTCCTCCATCTACACATAGTGTTGTAAGTCTACCACATTAGCAATCTCTTTGTTTAAACCACCTATGAATCTCGTCATTGTTGCCTCTAGGTCCTCCTCTATGTTTGCTCTAATCATGGCCACCTCCATCACTTTGCAGTAGTCTTCTACACTCTTGGACCCTTGAACCACCCCTTGCAACTTTCTATGCAAATCTCTATAGTAATGGCCAGGTATAAATCTCTTGCGCATTAACATCTTCATTTCTTTCCAAGACTGAATTGGTCTTTCACCATTCCTCCTTCTACTTGTCACCATCGGTCCCACCAAATACTTGCATAATCTATGATTTCGAAACATGCAAGTTTCACTTTCTTCTCCTTGGAGTAGTTATGGCAGTCAAATATGTGCTCAACCTTTCTTTCCCACTCAAAATAGAGCTTGGAATCATTCGTTCCTTGAAAGACTAGAATCATCATCTTTATGCTGCCTAAATTATTATCCCTTTTGGACTTGTCCTTCTTGCCTCTTGTAGAGTTGGAATCTTCCTACTCTGATTTGTCTTCCTCTTCTTCCTCAAACACATGCCTTCTAGTGGATTTAGAAGCTGATGAAGATTGCAAATCATCCAACCTGTTTTTCAACTTCTTAAATTGTTTATTGACAACCTTCATGAATAATTTCATGTCAATTTCATATTGTTCTCCTTCACTACTCATGTTTATATCCTATGAGAAAAAGTTAGTAGCAAAATATAATAGGTTCCTCACACACTCACTCACATGTTTACACTTGAAATAATGTAAATTCCACTCGTGTTTCACTCTATTTTTGGCTTTCACAATGCCGATCTCACCACTCTTGTCTTTTTTTCACTCAAGTCAGCCCTCTTTTACGTTCTTAAGAGAATCAGGACTAACAAATCAAGATGAGTAATCAGTTAGATGATGGCAAGCATTAAAAATCAAAACTTTTAAAAACTTAGCTGAGGAAAATGGTAAACACAAAGAAAATAATAATTAAGGAGTCAAGGAAACAAGATAACTTCAAGAGGAAACAAAAGACATGCAAAAGAATGTATAAGAACACAAAAAAAGAAGTGAACAACTTGTAATTGCTCTATGACGAATGAATTGTTTAACAAAGAGAGGAGCACAAAATTATTCAAGAATTAGACAAATGATCTAGAATCAATTAACTAAACTCAGAAAAGCAAAGAAAATATCTTATGAATAATTGTCTTACAATATGGTTCTTTGATTATAAAAATGAATCAGATTGCAATCCTAATAGATAACTCAATCAGAAGTAAGATACACCAATCAGTTCATTTTTTAAAACGTTGTTTTCTTCTTCTTTGCTTCTTTTTGAGAACTAAACTGATTCAAAATGAAAAGAACGATCTAAGATTTAAAAGATAGAAACAAAAGAATTACAATGAATCTAAAATTGAACTTAGGTAAAAGAATGAACTGAAATTGTAAATCACAAGGACTTCAACAAAGGAAAAAAGGAAACAAACACCAAACAATGATAACGAAAGGATAGAAACCTGATGTCTACAAACCTAAGGTTCTAATACCAAATGATACAAACTCACTAGGCAACTTGCCCTAGGAACTCCTGATCCATTTGTTAAGAGTACCTAGAATCCTAGAAAACAACTTGAACGATCAGATTGGAACCTTAAGGAAGCTAAATCCTTAAAACCACAATCTTAAGATGCCACAAAGGTTGATCACTCCCTTAATGAGTCAGATTTGTATTTCACCAAGCACACAAAAGAACAAGCAAAGCTTGATGGAACACAACTCAATTTTATTAGTAGTGATTATCAACCTTGTATCTTGTATTCCAAACTTGGTTCACCATGTACCACATACTAAGTCTTGTCCAACATCTTGTACATGAAGATAAGTGATTAATCTTGGTAATGCCATAGCACCTTCAATAACAGCCTCCTTTTCTTGCATCTCCATGATTAATGCTTACAAAAGCTTCTTTCATTTGTTTTGTTCTTGCTCTAGTCATTGGACCTCCAATTCCCTTGCAATAGGTTTTAGGAAAATTTACTAACATCATCTAGAACCATTCGGTCAGTATCTTGATCCCCATCACCTAATCACCAGGTACAAATATCACTTTCTTTTGTCCCTTGTTATATTGAGTTTCATATTTCTTGATGACGTGAATCAACAAGGGGATGATTCAACCAAGGCTGGAGGTAACATCAAGAAGCAAGATGCTTTAACTATTCATGGAGGGCAAATGACAAGAGCTAAAGCTAAAAGGATGAAAGAAGCATTAACTTGACTACTTAAAGACATTTGTAAGGAACAAGCTCACCTAGATTCTATCACGGGTCTACATATGTAAAAGAAATTAAGCCTATTAACATGATTCAAACCATGAAGCCAATGATCCAACCCACGTTGTTTGAATCAGTCCAACCTATTGAAGAATAAAAACAGCAATCAACCAGCCATGTGTTTAGATCTTGGGCTATTGTTTTGTATTATTTTGAACTTTAGTAAGTTAGGCTTGGGTTATTTGTTGTACGAATTCAATATGTACGAAATTGGGGCTTTAATTTTGTTAAGTGTGAGTTTTAGTGTCTCTTAGTTAGAATAAAGAGTTACAAGTTGTGGGGCTCTCATTAAATTGGAGGTTGCAATACGTATTAAGTGTGAGTTTAATCTCTCTTAATTAGAATAAGGAGTTACAAGTTGTAAGGCTTTCATTAAATGGGTAGTTAGAATTTGTATTAAATTATAATTGATTTTTATGTCTTAGCCTTTGTCCTATATAAACAAGGTTGATTCTCTCCGCAAACACGAATTTGATGAATATAAAGCTTTTGAGTTTTTTTTCGTGTGAGAATTTTGTTTAAAGTTCTTGTGTCAATATTGGAACTTGTCAAACTAGTTCAGTTTGTGACATTCAACACCTAAAATCTTTTTTTTTCTTTTTAACTTATCAAACTTATAAAGTTTGTGGCATTTTGGAGGATTCAAAGTGCTATTCTGATTAGAATATTTTGTTTCTTACTTTCAAAATTGAACTATCCAGCTTTCTAACAATTGTGGAGGGTGTTAATTTGCATTCCATATGTATCTTAGTTCTTCAGATATTGGAGTGTATGGTTGCTAAATTGAAGATTTCCATCACTTAGTCCTCTTCTCAATATTTAGTCTTACTTTCTCATGCTATGCTTGAATCAAATCTGCCTTCCTCTTTCCATCTAAACCAATCTCAATTAGTATTGGTGTCAAATCTAATGGATTAAACCTATACACAACTTCAAAAGAAGAGTAGTTTGTTGTCGAATGGACACTACCATTGTAAGCAAGTTCAACATAGGGTAAACACTTCTCCCAATTCCTCAAATTCCTTTGTATGATGGCACACAATTGATGGAAACCCAGTTAAGGACATGGAAAGAATGGTGCAATCTGGTTCAACATATTTCAATGATCCATCACACATGTACAAGCTAGTTGGTTTGGAATTGAAGCATCGAGAACAAGATCAATTTGATGTTTTATTCCCCTAATAGGTGGCAATCTACTAGGCATATCTTCAAGGAACACATCCTCAAATCCTTAAACAAAGAAACAGCCAAAACAGGCAAAGAAATGTTGAGGTCGTTAGTATTAAAATAAGCCTCCTTGTACAGCAATACAACTGTTGGCTTCTTTGAAAACATAACCCTCTTTAAATCACTCCCTTTTGCATAAAAGCTTGTATGCTTCCTAGTTTCTCTCTCGCCACACTCTTGATATTCTCTTTTTTCCTCTCCACTCAAAATTACTTCTTTTTCTCTCCTCTTGAGTTCAGCCACTCCTTTCTTTTAACTCCTTTTTTTTACTAATCTCAACTTCACTCTCTTTTGTTGTGTCACTTTCCCTTTTAACTCTCAGTTGCTATTCATACTCTTGGCTAGGGGCTAATTGTACAAGATCCCATTCGTTACAAAAGAATATTTGTTCTTGAGTCCATCATGCATCAAATGCCTATCATATTGCCCTGGTCTCTCCAAAAGAATGTGTTTAGTATGCATAGCAATACATCACACAAAACCACATCTTTATACCTTCCAATTGATAATGAAACTAGCACTTGCTTGTTTACCTTAAGATCCCCACAATCATTCAACCATTGAAGTTTATACGGTTGTGGGTGGTTTGTAGGAGGTAAATTCGGCTTCTCCAAAAAGATTGTACTGCTGCATTTTTGCAACTACCACTATCAATGATCATGCTACATAACTTGTCTTCCATGTAGCATCTTGGATGGAAAATATTTTCATGTTGCTCATTTTTGTTTCCCTTCACTTGTGTACTCAATGCACACCTAATAACCAATGCTTCTCCCTCAACAGGGTACTCCACATCACTGGCATCCTCCAAAGGTAGCATGCACGCATCATCTAAGTCACTTTCAGTCTCAAGATCTCCATTCTCTTTCAAAATAATCACACGATTGTTTGAACATTGAGAGGCAATATGACATTCCCAAACATTGAAAACACTTAACAACCCTAGTCCTTTTTCATTAGGAAGGATCATTACCTTTGGAAGGTCTCATGTCCTTGGCCTTGTATGATCCATATTTGTGCTTCAAAATTTTCGTATCTTCCTTTTTACCCAATTCGGTTTCTGTTATGAAGAGGAACCTAAAGTTTGACCAAACTTTATACGACCCTTCCTTTTGAGATGTCTTTCTACTCTTATGGCCATATGCAACATGTCTTCTAGCTCCACATAATGTTGTAGCTCCACCACATTTGATATGTCTCTATTCAGGCCTTGCAAGAAATGTTCCATGTTTGCTTCTTAATCTTCCTTGACATTGGCTCAAATCATTGTAATCTCCATCTCCTTGTGGTAGTCCTCAACGCTCTTAGAACTTTGAGTCTTTACAACCTTTCATGCAAATCCTTATAATAGTGATTAGGGATGAATCTCCCCATTATGATAGCCTTCATATTATCCCATGTTTCTATAGTTCATTAATGATATCCCTGCCTACTGAAAACACTTGGATCCCACGAAATTACATCATAATCAATAAACTCTACAGCAACAAATTTTATCCTTTTCTCCTTAAGAGTAATTGTGGAAATAAAAAACAACACCTTCCATTCCCAATCCAAGTATGCATCATGATCATTTCTCCCTCGGAAGGGTGAAATCTTCATTTTGATGCTACCAAAATTGTGATCAAGTTCTCCATCTTATCTCCTTGCATCTCGTGTACCACCCCTCCTATGCATATTTCTATTCAAAATGGCTATTGGAGTCTGATCTTCATCATCTCCATTATCACCATCATAGTCATCATTGGTAGCATACCTCTTAAGCCTTCATGCATTAGGCAAGTTTTACGATTGTCTCGCCTACAAATTAGCTATAGTAACCACTTGCTTCTTGATCCTATCTTTTATCTCTTCAAACATAGTGAACATTTGCTCAAATTACTTTTGTATAGCTTGTATTTGTTGATTTTAAATCATAACAAGAAATCTCATGATTTCATACGCATACAAGATCCTACGCATATCACTAAGAAGGGTAGGATGATGTACTAACTTAAAAAATGTAGCGAAATAACTCCTTATATACTTAATGTTTTGCTCCCTTGTCAAGATCCACTATGGCTTCTCCTTCTTCTCCAACTCATCATGGTTGGAATAGATGGAGTAGACCAATCTCATCACAACGCACTAAGGTTAGAAGAGTTGCTAACTTGTGAAAGCAATAATCCTTATGATTCACCCACAATGCTCTTAATAAGCTTATCAACTATTTTATGGGAGAGTGCTTCAATGCATGAAGACTTGAAAGAAGGGATTGTTTTCAACCTAAAGACGGGGAGAAAAGTATAGTATTCGACCAAAGAAAAAAAACACCCTCAAAGGAACCGCGAAATAATTAATAAGCTTCCAAGAGTTATATCTCTTGACGAAACATCATGACTTTTCCAAGAGTTATGTCTCTTGGTGAAACATCATGACTCTTGGCCAAGGGACACATCCTTTGGCAAAGAGTCAGTATCTTCACTTAAAGTGATATGGAAACTCCAAGAAATCTGAGTTCTTGAAACCTTCTTAATTCCATTGGTTCATTACCCTAACTTTCTATCCCAAGAAAATGCTAGATCAAACTCCAATTTTGTGAATTGAGACTCAATCCCAAAGAAATCAGAAACTAATTCATGTTGCAAGTACTTTGGAATTCAATCCCAAAGAAATCAGAAACTCATGTTGCAAGTACTTACTTATTGCAAATTAATTTCTTGAAGTAACCAAGAAGGCAATCACACCTCTTTTGAAAAAATCCAAATTCTGGAAATTTCATTAATCAAATGACACAAAAGTTGTATTACAACCCTCATCTCATTCTATTTATATCGTAGAAATAAGATGACCTAAACTTCTAAAGCAAACAATGGGCTTAATACAAACAGCCCAAAAAACAAGTTCAAAACTTAAACTAAATAAAAGCAACTAAATTACAAGCCCAAATAATACAATCAGCCTATATATAAGAGATATTGAGCTTGTCTTTAAAATTGGCTAAGTACTAGCATCTTCATTACTCCCTTAGCAAAATTACAAGCTTTGGCATGCCTTTGTGTTCCTCCATGGATGTCTTGGCCTCATCATGAATTTGAGATATGATTAAGCCTTGAACAAATCCTTGCATAACTTTCTTGAGCTTTGAAGCTTGCTGCCTTGTAATTGGTCCACTAGACATAGAAAGCTTGTCTTGTTGAGTAGTGTTCTAGTGTTGAACATCTTTGCCAAGACTGGTTGTATCATTCCCTTCCTTTTCAAAAGGATTTGTCCTCGAATCAGCCCCTACATTATCAAAGGGAGAGAGGTCAGAAAAATTAAAATTAATAGACACTTGATACTCACCTGGCAAATCAATACTATATACATTATCATTAATACTTTCAAGTACTTGAAATGGTCCATTGCCTCTAGGATCCAACTTTGATTTCCTTTGCTTAGCTCTTGTCATTAATCAATTCTATAGACATTTTCATTAATCCTATAGACATTATCATTGCTTTGGCCCTAGCTCTTGTCATTCGGCCTCTAACATCTTGTAATGGATCTTTAGGAACATTAGACTTCAATGTTAGGCCTTTGATATGGGAATTTCGTTTAGCCCCTTGCCTTGCACATTCAGACTTCAAATCTGATCCAATTTCAGCTCCTAAGCTTCCTTTTGCAAGCTCATATTCATGCAAGTCATATCCTAGGCTTCTTTAAGGCAGCTCACACCATGTATGCTTCTCTTCTTTTCTTTCACATACCCATGGTGCTCCATCATTCCCTCCCTCCTCGAAAAGAATCATCCTCTAATCTGTAGCATCAAAGAGGGATAAATCAAATATATTGAATTTAGCATTAACATTACCATAGGAGCTAGGCAAATCAATTTTGTAAGCATTATCATTAATTCTTTCTAAAACTTGAAAGGGCTCATCTATTTTTGGTTGTAGCTTAAATTTCCTTAGTTCTAAAAACCTTTCCTTTCTCAACTGCACCCAAACCCAATCATCGGATTCAAATATAACATGCCATCAGCCTTTATTGACTTGCTTTGCATATTGTTCATTTCTCCTCTCAATGTTGGCTCTAATTTTGGCATGCAACTCCTACACAAGTTTAGCCTTTTTCATACCATCAAGGTTAATAAACTCTTTAGAAGGCAATGGAAGAATTTTCAAAGGAGTCAAAGAATTTAACCCATAAATAATCTCAAAAGGAGAAAATTGAGTAGAAGAATGAATAGCACGATTATAAGCAAACTCAATGTGGGACACTTTTCCCAGTTCTTTAAGTTCTTTTGGATGATCGCATGCAACAATGTAATCAAAGTTTTATTTTTCACTTAGTTTGACCATCCGTTTAAGGATGTTCAATAGTAGAAAACAAGAGTTTAGTGCCAATTTTATTCCATAGAGTTCTCCAAAAGTGACTAAGAAATTTCACATCTCTATCACTCACAATAGTCTTTGGCAACCCATGTAATCTTACAACCTCTTTAAAGAACAAGTTAGCAACATAAATAGCATCATTGGTTTTAAAACAAGCAATAAAGTGAGCCTTAGAACAAGCAATAAAGTGAGTCATCTTGCTAAATCGATCAACCACCACAAAGATGTTATCCTTTCCACAAGATAATCTAGGCAATCCAAGCACCAAGTCCATAGATATATCAACCCAAGGATGAGAGGGGATGGGTAGAATATAAACCATGTGATTGAACCTTAGATTTTGCATGCCTATAAGTAATACATTTAGCACAAATAGAAACAGCATCCTTTCTCATGTTAGGCCAATAAAAATGTTCATGCAAAAGAGCTATTCTCAACACCAAAGTGACCCCTCAATCCACCACCATGTGTCATTCTAACAAGTAATTCACGCATAGAGCAAGATGGAATGCAAAGTTTATCTTTTTTGAATAGAAATCCATCAAATCTACATAAATTATCAATGCCATGTTTTTTACAAGATTTTGCGAAGTCACAATCAGGTTCATACATGCCTTTCAACATCTCAAAACCAAGTAATATAGCATGCATAGAGGTAAGAAGAGAGTATTTCCTAGAAAGAGCATCAGCCACAATGTTTTCTTTCCCTGGTTTATGTTTAATAACATAAGGAAAAGTTTCAATAAATTCCAGCCACCTAGCATGTCTCTTGTTCAATTTACTCTGGGACTTTAGAAATTTCAAACTTTCATGATCAGAATGAATGATAAATTCTTTTGACCACAAGTAATGTTACCAAGTTTCTAAAAGACCTAAGCCTACCAAGCCATGGAAGCTTCGAACTTCATTTGCATTCTCGGGAGTTGGTCATTCTCTAATTGCCTTCACTTTCTCTTCATCAACTTGAAGTTCTTTAGCACCTACAATAAAACCAAGAAACACAACATTTTCCATGCAAAAGGAACATTTTTCTAAATTGGCAAAAAGCTTATTTTCTCTTAAAAGTCCAAACACATCATTTAAGTGTTTCACTTGATCATCTAAACTCTTGAAATACACTAGAATATCATTAAAATAGACAACCACGTAATTTCTAATAAATGGATGAAACACATGATTCATCAAACTCATGAAAGTACTAGGTGCATTAATCAAGCTAAAAGGCATAACTAACCACTCATACAATCCAAATTTAGTTTTGAAAGCAGTTTCCCACTCATCACCCTTTTTCATGCGAATTTGATGGTACCAACTTTTAAGATCAATTTTAGAAAATATACAAGCACTATGTACCTCATCAAGCATATCATCTAAATGAGGGGTAGGGTAAAGACATTTCACCATGATTTTATTGATGGCTCTACAGTCAACACACATTCTCCATTTGCAATTTTTCTTAGGAACAAGTATAACTAGCACAACACATGGGCTCAAGCTTTCTCTTACAAAGCCTTTTTTCATAAGCTCTTCAACTTGTCTTTGGATCTCCTTAGTTTCTTCCATATTGACTTTATTTGTAGGCCTATCTGGAATTGAAGCTCTATGAAAGAAATCTATATAGTGCTCAATGCCTCTCAAAGGGGGCAATCCAATGAGAATGTCCTCCAAAAATAAGTTGCTAAAGTCCTGCAACAAAGACAAAACACTAGATGCCAAAATGGATCAAGCTCATTAATAGTTAAGAAAACATCTTTGTATAAAATTATATAAGATTCTTCACAGTTTAAAGCTCTCTTGATCTCGCTTTTTCCAGCAAATAAAGTCACTCTCTTTTCTTCATTCTCCCCACTCTTTTTATTTTTCTCTTTTTCTTTTTCTTTTTGACCTCTCTCTCTTTCTTTTATTTTGCTCTCAATTTGCATTCTTTCTCAATCCTCACTTAATCCTTATAAGCTTGAATCAGCCTAAGAGGCTTCAGCACAATATTTTTACCATGGAAAGGAAAAGAATAGCAATTTTTGTATCCATCATGCCTATCTTTCATATCAATTTGCCAAGGCCTACCAAGTAAAACATATCTAGCATACATAGGTGCAACATCACATAAAACTTCATCATGATACTTTCCAACAGAAAATGCAATCATCACTTATTTGGTGACTTTCACCTCACCACAATCATTTAGCCATTGCAATTTATATGGTCTAGGATGTTTCAAAATAGGCAAATTAAGCTTGTCAATAAGTAAAGTGCTAGCAACATTAGTACAACTTCCACCATCTACGATCATGCTACAAACTTTAACATTAATAAGACACCTTGTATGAAAGATGTGCTCACATTGCTCTTCTTCAAGATCTTCTTTTAGTTGGATATTAAGAGCATGCCTAGCCACAAGGGCTTCACCAACTTCAGCATCACAATCAACATCGAAAGCATCTATCAATGGAGGCGCATCATCAAAATCATCACTATCATCACTATTTTCACAAGCAACTTCACCATTCTCAAGCAAAATCATAGTTCTTATGTTAGAGCACTGCAAAGCAATATGACCAAAACTTGACATTTAAAGCACTTAACTTTATAAGAAGGATTAGAAGAAGAGGGTTTAGAGTCATTTTTACCCTTAGGATTTAGAGTAGATAATTTAGGCTTACTTTACTCCTTTGGCTTGATGTCTCCCTTGGATTTGAAAAAACTTTTTGACTCCTTCAAGATTTTCTTCCAGGAACTTGATCCAACACCATTTTGGATCTTTAATTGCTTTTCTACCCTGATGGTTTTATGCAACAACTCATCCATGTCAAGGAAATTTTGCAGCTCTACAATGGAAGCAATTTCATGGCGCAAGCCATCAAGAAATCTTCTCATGGTAGCTTCCATATCTTCCTCAACATTGTCCCTAATCATGATGATCTCCATCTCTTGGTGGTACTCTTCAACACTCATAAATCCTTGCCTCAATCTTTGCAGCCGCTTGAACAAGTCTCGATAGTATTGACTTGGAACAAAGCACTTTCTCATGATGGCCTTCATTTCTTGCCTATGCGTATTGGTCTTTCATGATTCTGCCTTCTATTTACTTGAAATTGATCTGACCAAATACTAGCCTAGTCAAAAAATTCAACAGCTACAAGTTTTATCTTTTTCTCTTCAATATATGTATGACACTCAAATACATGTTCTATTTTCCTCTCCCACTTTAAATATAGTTCAGGATCATTTTTTCCTTAAAAAAAAGCGATTTTCAATTTTATGTTGTCAAGTTCATTATGAGAAGGAGTTTGTCTGCCTCTCCTAGTGTTGGGGCCTTCATCCTCGGATTGCACATCTTCATCTTCTACATGGAGTGTCCTTCTAGGACCTTTGGAGTTTGACGTGGATTGGATGTCATCCAACCTAGGATTCAACCTCTGAAATTGATCTTGCACAGCCTTCATAAAGACATTGAGATCCTGCTCATATGATTCATCTTCTTGAGACATGTTTATAAACTACAAAATGTTAGTGAACAACAAAAAACAATATGGACCTCACCACTCAACCTCACGTATATACACTCAATAGATGCCAAACCACTCGTGTATCACATAAAAATTGGCTTTTTTTCTATAATGCAAACACTCTTGTCTTTTGCCACTCAACTTGCTTTTCATAGTATCCTTATTCGAAACAAGACACAATCAAATAGAAGCAATCAAACCAAGTGGCAGCCAATACTAGAATCCCAAAATAAAATTCTCAAAGAATCCAAAAGGAAAAATAGGGTGTGGAAAATAAAGAAGAAGTAAAGGAGAAGAATATGCAGAAGGAAAGAAAAATGATGGGAAAGTGAAGAAAGTTGGAAACCATGTAAGAGAAAAATAGTATAAAGAATGAATTAAGGAAGTGATTACCTTAAGGAAAGTCACAAACTTGAAGCAAAAGAAAGATGAATGAGGTAAGAAATAAAATAGGAAACTAAAGGCAAAATAGGAAAGTGAAGCAAATAGGAAAGTAAGCAAGTTCCAAGCAATACAAAATAGGAAAGTCTTGTAATGCAAGTTCAAGCAATAGGAAAGATGTTATCTTTACTTAATTGCAATTAGAAAAGTAGAAAATTTGGACTCCACTTCTCTAGAAATTGCAACACAGACACTTTGATTGTTTTCTTCTTTTTTTGACAAATTTTTCTTTTTTTCTTTTTGACGAATTTCTTCTTTTTTCCTCTTTTTTTGATGTATTTCTTTTTTTTTTCTTTTTTCAGAAGCTGGACACTCACAAATTTCAACTTAGTGTAACTTGCTCTAGAAAGCTTCGATTTGAATGATTCCAAAACGAGGAGAAAGAAGAGATTCTGACTTGAAGAAATACCTTTTATTCAGCCAAAAACTTGGATAAAAAGTGAACGAAACAGTGGATAAAAATGGACAGAGAAGAAAAACGAAAATAAACAACAAAAGGATAGTTATTTGAAATCTAGTAACCAAAGAACTCTGATACCAAATGATGGAAGACACAATAGGAACTTGTCCTGGAGAACATTCAACAAGATGGAACTATGCCTGAGAACGACTAGAATCAAGCACACATGGAAGCACAAGAAATAAAATTGAAAAGATAGAAATAGAACACAAAGAGAAAAGGGGTTAGAAGAATATTGGTCAATGTAAAGAATCCTAAGAGAACTTTTCTCTTAGAACCCTAGTAAGAATGTTGGTCAATGAAAAGAACCCTAAGAGAACTTGTCTCTTAGAACCCTAGCAAGAATGTTGGTCCATGGAAAGAACCCTAAGAGAACTTGTCTCTTAGAACTCTAACCTTGGGATGCCACAAAGGAAGACCACTCCTTCAATAAGTCAAGTATTCTCAAAAAATACAAATAATGCAAGAATGCTCTCAATAACACTCAATAGTATTTCTAAACGAAAATTCCCTTCCAAAGCACATAGAGGGTGCCTGATTATAGGAAAACTTACTAACTTAATGTCCTAAAGAAGAAACTAAATAAAAGGAAACAAATCAATCCCTAAAAGGAAACAAAATAAACTTATAAAAGTGTTGGCTAGATGACCTTCTTTTAAGGAAAACAAAAAGGAAACTAATTAAAACATGATCTAAACATATTGGACCTTATAGATCACGTCCTTCTTATTTTTCAGTGGCACATGGTTGTCACATGGTATTTTAAGTGAATTCTCCCTATTGGACTTCATGTGGACCTTTGGACACTTCATGTTGGCCTTCAAGGAGTCAGACAATGCCTCTTGGACCTTTATGAGATGAAATTTGACTCAACAATATGATTATATATCTTAAAGGTCTTGGATCAAACAATTCAATGCTTGCTTCATTACTTTGGCCCTAGCTCTTGTCATTGGGCCTCCAACATATTGTAATAGATCTTTAGGAACATTAGACTTGAATATTGGGCCTTTGATATGGGAATTTCGTTCAGCCCCTTGCCTTGCACATTCAAACTTCAAATCTGAACCAATTTCAACTCTTAAGTGTCCTTTTGCAAGCTCATGTCCATAGAAGTCATATCCTGGGCTTCCTTGAGGCAGATCACACCATATATGCTTCTTTTCTTGTCTTTCACATGTCCATGATTCTCCATCATTCAACCTCTGGAATTGATCTTGCACAAGCTTCATAAAGACTTGAGATCTTGCTCATGTGATTCATCTTCTTGGGACATGTTTATGAACTGCAAAATGTTAGTGAACAACAAAAAATGATATGGATCTCCCCGCTCAACCTCATGTGTATACACACTCGATAGATGCCAAACAACTCATGTATCACACAAAAATGGCCTTTTTCCTATAATGAAAACACCCTTGCCTTTTACCATTCAATTTTCTTTCTATAGTATCCTTATTTGAAATAATACGCAATCAAATAGAAGCAATCAAACCAAGTGGTAGTCAAGACTAGAATCCCAAAATAAAATTCTCCAGAATCCAAAAGGGGAAACAAGGTGTGGAAAAATAAAGAAGAAGAAGTAAAGGAGACAAATATGCAAAGGGAAGGGGACTTGAAGGGAAAGGACGGCTCAGCAATTCTAAAAACGGAGGTTAGCACTAAGATTATTAGGAAAGAAAAATGATGGAAAAGTAAAAAAAAAATAGAAACTAAGTAAAGAAAAAATAGTATAAGGAATGAATTAAGGAAGTGATTACCTCAAGGCAAGTCAAACTTGAATCTAAATAAAGATGAATGAGGCAAGAAATAAAATAGGGAATTGAAGGCAAGATAGGGAAGTAATTGAAATAAGAAAGTGAAGCAAATAGGAAAGGAAGCAAGCACCAAGCAATGCAAGATAGGAAAGTACTTGCAATTCAAGTTCAAGCAATAGGAAAGATGTTATCTTTATTTGATTGCAATTAGGAAAGTAGCAAAATTGGACTCCACTTCTCTAGAAATTGCAACACACACTCTGATTGTCTTCTTTTTTTGACGAATTTCTTTTTTCTCTTTTTTTTACAAATTTCTTTTCTTTTCTCTTTTTTGTTGACTTCTAATTCTTTTTAAGATAATTTGAAGTTTACACAAATAAATTTGAAAACAAAAAAACGCAAAGCAATTTTCAAAAGCTAGACACTCTTAAATTTTGACTTAGTGTAACTTGCTCTAGAAAGCTCGGATTTGAACAATTACAAAACAAAGAGAAAGAAGAGATTATGAACTTGAAGAAACACCTGTTATTCAGCCAAAAAATCAACAAAAAGTGAACGAAACAGTGGATGAAAAAAGGATAGAGAAGAAGAACAAAAATAAACAACAAAAGATAGTTATTTGAAATCTAGCAACCAAGGCGCTCTGATACCAAATGATGGAAGACCCAATAGGAACTCGTCCTAGAGAACCTTTAATAAGATGGAACTATGCTCATGAATAGCTAGAATCAAACATACATGGAAGCACAAGAAACAAAATTGAAAAGATAGAAATAGAAAACAAAGAGAAAAGGGGTTAGAAGAATGTTGGTCAATAGAAAGAAACCCTAAGAGAACTTGTCTTTGAGAACCCTAGCAAGAAGGTTGGTCAATAGAAAGAACGCAAAGAGAACTTGTCTCTTAGAACTCTAACCGTGGGACACCATAATAGAAGACCAGTCCTTCAATAAGTCAATTATTCTCAATGAATGCAAAGAAAGCAATAATGCTCTCAATAATACTCAATATTATTTTTGAATGAAAAATCCCCTTCAAAGTACATAGAGGGTGTTGGAGTTACGTAAATATAATGCCCTAAAAAGCAAGTATATTTACATGTACCTTATTCTTCTGCAGCTATAGTTTTGTAATGGAAATATTTATTATTAATAAAATAAAAGAGTTTGGTTCTAATGAGCATTATGTATCTAGTTATAAGGTACCAAGATCCTTTTGTAAGTAATATACATATTTATAGAGATGTATGGGAAACATGTATATTATTAGAATCTAAATTAATGGATTCACAGTTGAATAATCAAGTTGGTTTCTTGATTATGGTTTAGACTGTAGTGTTGCAATTTATCTTTATGTAAGTAAAGGAGTTTACTTCAAGGAAATGATAAGTTTCATATCATGATAGTAGTTGACTATCGATAATGGCATTATTAAATGAATATGAAATCAAGTATGTTTTCAAGAATAAATTGGGCTGTTACTTTAATCTTAAAATATACAACTTAAGCATTCGCTTATTATGAACCATAATTTTGATGAGTGGTGAACTCGTATGTGTTTCATTATAATTCTTGACATGATCGGAATGGATTTTTAAGGAGTATTAATCCAATGTCTGCATGTTGGAATTATTAATTGAAATATGCATTAAGGAACATTCACTCAAATAAAGAGTTTATAGTGATATCATCACTTCTAGATGTTTTAAGGAGATTTGGTGATTAAACTGACACCAGTAGTTTGATGGACTAGCTAACCATCAAGTCTTAACACCAAGATTAGATCTTATGTGTTAATCACCATATAAAGTAAAACGGGAGATTTAGAAGGAAAGACCAATATAAGGGCCAAACAGTAATTTTACCCTTTTTGTGCGGATGGCTATAATAAGGCTCTAAATATGATTTGCAATTGGATATAAAATATGTGTTCTCATAATATTTAATAGTTCAAGAATTCAACTAATTGTCTTTAGTGAAATTACATTTAGTTAATAAGTTAGAATTAATTCTAATGAGATTAAATTAATTCTAGGCTTATTGGAGCTTGACTTTGGTTTAATGTAATTGATTACATTAATTATATCAAAACAAAATTTTTAAAGAAAAGAGTAGCAATTTCGATTTTAATGGACTGATTGTGCATCTGTACATTTGACATTAAATTGCTAAATAAAGATGGTCTTTATTATGGATTAATCATTAAATGGAGTTATGAACTTACCATTAAATGGTTTAATGGTTATGTTTTAATGTTAGCATATAACTTATTCGCATTCATTGGATTAAAGAAGAAAGATGTGCATTGAATGGACTATTTTTCTACTTCTACCTTTCAAAACTGAAATTGGTAGGTCATATAGTCTTTTCATATAGCCATCTTAAATATAAATGAGAAGAGTCTCATTTATTGGCTACTTTATGATTGATTAAAGTAATAAGTGATGCATTGGATGCTATTATCTTCTTCCATTCCATGCATAATTGAAATTGAGGGTGTAAGAAGGTGTTCTTGCATGGTTTGACTCTCTCTCTCCTTTCATGCATCAGTGAGCTGAAATTTGCATGAGAAGAGTCTCATTTTTGGTTCATTTTTTCTAAGAAAAATCTCCTCCAAACATTTCTTCTCATTTCCAACCAAAAGATTTTGTTAACCAAGTTTTCCTGGAAGAACAAGAGGTAAATCAAATTGATTGAGGATACAACAACAAGGAGAGGATAGATTGACAAAGAAAAAGATTCAATGGCACAAGGCTTTGGATACAAGAAGAAGGAGAGGATAGCGCAGCGAGAAATTAAAGCTGTAGCAAAGGAGTCGACTCACTATCTTGTTTATGTCTATTATTTCCTTATACCATATCATGTATAGATTGGCATGATGATATAGATATATTGCTTCCGCTGCAAATAAAATTTCTAAAAAGTTCTGAAATCTACCAGTTCTCCAAATAGGGCATGCTTTCTTTTCCTAATCCAACAGAGAGTGCTTATTTATAGGAAAACTTCCTAATTTAATGTCCTAAAGATGAAACTAAATAAAAGGAAACAAATGAATCCTTAAAACTTAACAAAATAAACTTAGAAAGGTGTTGACTAGATGACCTTATTTCAAGGATAACAAAAATGAAAACTAATTAAAACATGATCTGAACATATTTGACCTTACAGATCACAACCTTCTCCTATTTTAAGTGGCACACGATTGTCACATGGTATTTTAAGTGAGTTCTCCCAATTGGACTCCATGTGGGCCTTTGGCACTTCATGTTGGGATTTAAGGAGTAAGACAATGCCTCTTGGACCTTTATGAGAAGAAATCTGACTCAACAATATGGGCTCTATCTCTTGAAGGTCTTGGATCAAATAATTGAATGCTTGCTTCATTTCTTTGGCCCTAGCTCTTGTCATTGGGCATCCAACTTCTTGTAATGGATCTTTATGAACATTAGACTTGAATGTGGGGCCTTTGATATGGGAATTTCGTTCAGCCCCTTGCCTTGCACATTTAGACTTCAAATCTAATCCAATTTCACCTCCTAAGTCTCCTTTTGCAAGCAAATCATGTCCTAGGCTTCCTTGAGACAGATCACAACATGTATGCATCTTTTCTTATCTTTACATTCCCATGGTTCTCCATCAAACACCCTCAAAGGAACTACGAAATTCCCTTTTATAGGGCACCAAAAGGTACCTTTGAAGTGTCATGACTCTTCCAAAGTTATGTCACTTTGCAAAACATCATAACTCTTGTCCAAGGGACAGTTCCTTTAGCAAAGAGTTATGTGTCTTCACTTAAAGTCATAATAGTACACTCATGACCATTCATTCTTGAACATAAACCACTATTTGGCTGAATGGTCATAGCCATTGGCCAAAACAACACATCCTTTCATCTAAAGTACACATACCTTGGTGAAAGGGTGTCATGTATGTTCATTCTAAGGCATAGTACATGATGAATCTTTCCTATTATCTGCATTCAACCTCTTGGTTGAATTCATCCTTTCTTGGCCCAATGCATGTATCCATGCGGAGACAATGAACTTGCACTCTAAGTGCATGTATGGGAAGATGCATTATTGATTCAACTCACCAAGCCAATGGAGACTTAAGGATGCCAATGGGTCCAATTACAAGGTCACGCTCCAACAAGCTCAAAGCACAATTTCAGATTTATGTGCAAGCTTTTATTTCACAAGAACTTCAAGAAGTTTTGTTAATCAAGCTTGGGAAAGATCTTAGGAAGACACCTAAGTGTGTGTGTACATTGGAGGCATCAAACCAAGAGGGCTAACACTTAGCCAATTTTCATAAGCATAAGTCTAATCAATGGGCTTGGGGTTATTTTATCTTGTAAAGGGTGTGTGGACTTCTTTTAGGCTTTTTCATGGGCTGATTTGCATTAAGTGTGCATGTGCTTCATTAAAAAAGTCATGTGCATGTTTTATTTTAAGGAACCAAGCTCATGGGCCTAGTTTAAAAGCCCAATTCACCCCTCTTAAGTTAGTCTTCTATTTTTGTGGTTTCCTTATGCTATTTGGACTAGAAATAGTCAATTTTCATTAGTTTTGAAGCCCAAATCCATGTAGGATTTGTTCTTGAGCAGATTTGTTTCTAGAAGGCCTTTTTGATATTTTGGGCTTTCTTTAGGATTTTGTAGGTTATCTTTGTTAGAGTTTATATTGCAAAAGGGTATTTAAACCCTTGCTTTAAGCATGAACAAGAATTTTTAGACGTGAATAAACATTGGAAAGTCTTCTTCAAGAGAGAATTCAGATTCTTGCTTGTTTTACCTTAAGGATTTATTCAACTTATCAAGTAAGTTCTAACTTGTGGCGTTACTTCAATTCCCACAATCTTTATACTCTTTGTTACCAATTCCTTGCTGTTTTGGGGGTGAAGGGTCTTGTTAGATTGATTGAATTTAGGTTTGGGAGCAATCATTGAAATGGAGGTGATCTAGACATTGATTCTAGGTTATTGCCGTATCAATTAAGGCGTGCTACAGCTCATGATATCCCTAGTGTCCATTGTACACTCAAGCACGCTAGATTCCTTCATCTAGTACCACCAATTTCGCTTGTTAAGCTTTGGGTTTCAACTCCAACTCATGCTCCTTAATTAGCTCTTCTAGCTTAACTAATGTGAACACATTTATAGCTAGCTTTAATTCCTAAGAACCAAAGATGAGTTAGGGTAGCCTTAATTGAGTCTAGTTGAGCTTATTCCCAGCTTTTTAGCTATTAACTAGTTTTAACGAGCTCACTTGAAGCTAGCTTTAGACACTTGAGCTAAGGGAAAGTTATACACTTATAGCTTACATGAGCTTCATTGAGCTTCCTTGAGTTGAGGGTTAGCTCCTTACATGAAACTTAAGCACCTTCAAATACATCTTGGTGTGTCAAATGAAATTTGTAGCATTTAAGCTACAAAATTCCAACAGTATTGTGAATGAATTTACTTGAACTAGGTCTCCACTCACACCTTTAAAATTTATATTGAAAACCACCAAAAGAATGTTAGAAATATCCTTTCAACACTCCCATATGTGTTTCTCTCAATTAATTCCACTCAACTCTCGTGTTTACGCACTTTATATTTGGCTTTTCTCTATAATTATGCTCACACAAACTCTTTATTTTTTTACCACTCTTAGAATTCCTCTTTTACTTCTTTATAAAACTAAATAAACCAAATTAGTATAATTAAACTTGTAGCAATTCAAAACAGATTGAAGTATAAAGGAAACTAAAATAAACAAAAGTGATGTGAATAGAGATGAACCCTAGAAAACCCACAAGAATTTGATCATATGATCCCAAGAAACTTAAACACAAATCTGGTTTGATGGACCTTGACCCTTTGTCTAAAACGACAAGAACTTTGGTATAAAGAACCTACACCCAAGAAACAATGAAACCAGAAACTTAGACGATATTAAAGTCTAAACCTAAGGAATATAGAAACTTGAATGAAGGTTAAAATGGAAGTGTTGTGAACGCCACAAAGAAAGGATTTCTTTGATAAGTTCTAGTTCTGTTCTTTCAAGAGCTCAAGGAGAAAACACTCTCTCAATCTTTCAATTGAATAATCTGAATTTTAACAAACTAATCCTACTTGTAGCAAAAGTTTAAGTCATGCCAATCCCACTTGGAATAGGATTGTAAGACTTAATTACAAATCAAACTCTAACTAATCAAATCTAATCCAAATTTAAGCCTCCCTAACATAGCATTTCGGCCATAATAAGAAAATATAACCAAATAAACCAATACTTAAGTCTTGGACATGAATCATGGCCCAAACATGTAATCTTCAAGAATCTGTCCAAGAATGCGCAGCCCAAACATGTAATCTTCAAGATTATTTTAGTCTTCCACAACCTTGATACAATGGATTAATATTGGATCTCCCTCTTCCAAGCCGAACTTGAATGGCTTGTGCTTTAATTCAACCAGATTGTCCAAATCTGCCCAAGTTTTGTGCACCAATCCTTTCATGGCTTCCTTGATCTTCTTGGATCTTGATCTTATGATTGGCACACTAGGAACATACAATGGAACATTGGTAGCAACTTGTCCACCTACGGTAGCATGCGTCCCATGTGAATCCCCACGAAATCCTCCATCCATGGCAGTAAGCTTTCAATCAAGAAGATGTGGACCTTGGTTCTCATCATTCCCTCTCTCCTCATAAGGATTCGTCCTCGAATCATCACCTACATCATGAAGGGAAAGATCAAAAACATTAAATGTTGCACTAACATTATACTTACTAGGTAGGTCCAACTTGTAAGCATTGTCATTGATCTTCTCAAGGACTTGAAAAGGTCCATCTCCTCTAGGAAGCAACTTAGATCTCCTTTGGGTTGGAAATCTTTCTTTTCTCATATGAACCCAAACCCAATCACCAGGTTCAAAGGACACACGCTTCCTTCCTTTGTTAGCACTAGAGGCATATTGCTCATTCCTTCTCTCAATGTTTAACTGTACCTTCTCATGAAGGTTCTTCACAAATTCAGCCATTCTTTTTCCATCCAAGCTAACCCTTTCATTCATAGGCAATGGTAACAAATCCATAGGAATTAGTGGATTAAAACCATAAATAATCTCAAAAGGTGAATATGACGCAGTAGAATGTTCAGCCCTATTATATGCAAACTCAATGAATGGTACACTATAGAGTCTCACTATCTCTTTAAAGAACAAATCAGCTATGTTAGTTGCATCATCGGTTTTATGACAAGGTATAAAGTGTGGCATCTTAGAAAACCTATCAACAACTACAAAAATCGAATCCCTACCCCTTTTAGTCCTAGGTAGTCCTAAAACAAAGTCCATAGATATGTCCACCTAAGGTTCACTAGGTACGGGTAAAGGAGTATACAACCCATGTGGTAAAACCTTAGGCTTAGCTTTTTTATATGCAATGCATCTACTACATATGCGAATAACATCTGATTTCATCTTAGGCCAATAAAAGTGTCCATGCAATACTTCTAAGGTCTTAACAACACCAAAGTGTCCCATCAAACCACCACTATGTGCCTCACGCACAAGCAATTCATGCATAGAATAGATTGGTATGCAAAGTTTATTCTTCCTAAACAAGTATCTATCATGCTTGTAGAAGTTACCAAATGATGTTTTGTCACATGCACTAAAGACATTAAAAAAATCAGCATCATTAGCATATAAATCTCTAATATATTCAAATCTAAGCATTTTGGTTTGCATAAAGTTAAGAAGAACATACCTCCTTGATAGTGCATCAGTAACTATATTCTCCTTACCTTGCTTATACTTGATCACATAAGAAAAAGTTTCAATAAACTCCATCCATCTAGCATGTCTCTTGTTCAACTTACCTTGCCCCCTCAAATGCTTTAAGGACTCATGATCAGTATGAATCATAAACTCTTTAGTCCATAGGTAATGTTGCCAAGTCTCCAAAGCTCTAACAAGTGCATAAAGTTCCTTATCATATGCAGGGTAGTTCAATGAAGCACCTCCAAGATTCTCACTAAAATAGGCTATAGGACTCCAAGCATCAAAACAGCTCCAATGCCTATCCTTGAGGCATCACACTCAATCTCAAAAGTTTTAGTAAAGTCAGGTAATACTAAAACAGGTGCTGAACATAACCTATCTTTAATAGTATTAAAAGCATTCTCTTGAGATGTACCCCAATGGAATCCCACATTCTTTTTCACAATCTCAGTCAATGGAGTAGTTATAGTGCTAAAATCTTTGACAAATCTCCTATAAAAACTAGCCAACCCATGGAAAGATCTTACCTCAGTAATGGAAGTAGGTTTTGGCCAATCTCTAATAGCCTTGACTTTGTCCTCATCAACCTGTATACCTTTTACACTAACAACATAACCAAGAAACACAACTTTGTCCATGCAAAATGTACACTTATCAAAGTTAGCAAATAACTTTTCTTTCCTCAAAACAACAAGTACACATCTTAAATGTTCAACATGGTCATCCAAACACTTGCTATAAATCAGAATATCATCAAAGTATATCACAACAAACTTACCAATGAAAGTTCTCAAAACATGGTTCATCAACCTCATAAAAGTGCTAGGTGCATTAGTTAACCCAAAAGGCATAACTATCCACTCATACAAACCATATTTTGTTTTAAAAGTTATTTTCCATTCATCACATTCTTTCATTCTAATTTGGTGGTAACCACTTTTAAGATCAATCTTGGTAAAGACACAAGATCCATGAAATTTATCAAGCATATCATCTAATTTAGGAATGGGATGTCTATACTTTACCATTATGTTTTTCACAGCCTAGCAGTCAATACATATCCTCCAAGTCCCATCCTTCTTAGGTATTAATAACACTAGAAAATCACATAGACTCATGCTTTCCCTCACATACCCTTTGTTTATCAAATCCTCCACTTGCCTTTGAAGCTCCTTGGTCTCCTCTGGGTTGCTCCGATAGGCTAAACGGATTGGAATGATGGCTCCAGGGACAAAGTCTATTTGCATGGGTGGCAATCCACTTGGAATCTCATTAGGAAACACATCATTGAATTCCTGCAGCAAGGAAACAACAAAACTAGGAAGAGAAGAGTTAGATTCATTAGTGTTAAAATAAGATTCTTTGTACACCAATAGAATCATGGGCTGGTCGGCCAGTAAGGCTTTCCTAATCTCACTTTCCTTTGCAAAGAAACTCATCATGCAAAATGGTCATGGCATCATCTTCTTCACAATCTGAAAATCAGTTTGCTCCCTATTGTTTTGGACCCTCCTTGGTTGCCTCCTACGCTTGTTAGCTTCAAGGGAATCCATTCTATCCTTCATCTCCTCAAACAAGAAGTCAAAATGTTGAAATTGTTGTTGCATAGATTGAATCATAAACTTGAGATCACCATCCATGCTTGTAGAAGTCTCTTTAGTGACAGTTTCCTCTTGCTTAGACATGATGAAAACAACAGATGAATATTAGTAAATAAGAAATAACCTCACTCACTCCCTTAGTGTTTACACTCAAAGAATGACACTCCACTCGTGTTTCACACTTCTTGGCTTTTTTCAGATGTTAATCTCACTCACTTTTGCCTTTTTCCACTCTTGTTTTCTCAATCAAGTTCTTTTGGAACAAAACAAACCTTCAAATAATCCAAACAATGTGTTAGTTCACTAAATATAATCAAGAACTTTTTTTTTAGAAAAAAAGGTCGAAGAAGTTCAGAAAAAGAACAAAAGAAGGTTAAAAGAAGAAGAACACTTAACTTTCTTGAACTTCTTGACACTTTCTTGCACTTTATTGGAGTTTCTTGCACTTTTCTTTCACTTTCTTTTCTTTTTTGCTTTTCTTTTCTGTTTTCTTTCTTTTTTTAATCTGATTTTCCCTTTTTTTTGGTTTATGCAAGAACCCTAATCTTTGAATAACAAGGTGTCTTGAACTATATTGCGTGAAAAACAAAGAAACAAGATGAACAAAAACAAGAAAAAACTAAGAAAATCGAATCTGTTTTGGGTGGAAAGGGTAGGTGAGGTTGGTTGGCATGTTTTAGGGTATAAGGGTGGAAAATTTCGTGGTTTTAGTGTATGGTGTTTGGCAAAACAGAAACAAAAGATAGATAACGAAAACAAGATATTAAGGGGAATCTTGAATTAGAATGATAGCAGATTTGGCTTAAAATGGCTCTGATTACCAAATAATGTTAACCTAATAGAGATGATAGAAAACCCACAAGAATCTGATTATATGATGCTAAGAAACCTAAACACAAATCTGGTTTGATGGACCTCTCGTTCTCTAAAAAGACAAGAACCTTGGTATAAAGAACCTGCACCCAGGAAACAATGAAACCAGAAACTTAGACTATATTAGAGTCTAAACCCAAGGAATACAAAAACTTGAACGAAGGTCATAATGGAAGTGTTGTGAATGCCACAAAGAAAGTATTTCTTTGATAAGTTCGAGTTTCGTTCTTTCAAGAACTCAAGGAGAAAAGTCTCTCAATTTTTCAATTGAATAATCTGAATTGTTTCATAATAAACGTCCAAGACCCTTTAAATACTAATTCTAATAGAACTCTAGG
>JANZXR010000004.1:11075922-11108435 GCA_027575705.1 Erythroxylum echinodendron
TCCGTTCCACCTTCATGGCCATGTGCACCATGTCCTCAAGTACAACATAGTGTTGCATCTCCACTACATCTGTAATATCTCTATTCAAGCCCTTTAAGAAGCATGTCATGGTTACTTCTCGGTCTTCCTATACATCAGCTCGAACCATGGCCAAATCCATTTCTTAGTGGTACTCTTGGTACTCTGGTTGTACAAATCCCAGTAGGAGTGGGACAGGACAAACCTCTTCCTCATGATAGCCTTCATTTCCTCCCAAGTTTCAATGGGCCTCTCACGATTGCGTCTCCTAGATAAAACAAGCTGATCTCACCAAAGAATAGCATAGTCAGTAAACTCAATAGCAGCAAGTTTTATCTTTTTCTCTTCGAAGTAATTATGGAAATAAAAACTCGCTCTACTGCTTCTCCCACTCCAAATAAGCCTCTGGATCACCTTTTCCTTGGAAAGGAGGAATATTGAACTTAATGCTGCCCACATTCCTATCTACTTGATCCACAACTCTTCTCCTTGTTCTACCCACTCTAAGGTGTTCGATTCTGTCCCAAGGTTCATAATTATCAAACTCCTCAAGATCATCATCCTAATCATCAAATTCATTAAGGACTGGTTGCTTTTGTTGCCTCCGCATTTATGGTGCCTCAATTCCATGGTTTCTTTACAATCTAGCTATAGCTACATCTTGCCTTTCCAACCTATCAAGGATTTTCACCAAATATGATTTCCATGCACTCAAAATGTTGTCACATGACCCTTTGCTCTATATTTTCATTCAACCTCCTCTCTTCTCCACCAGAAGCCATTTTAAGTGAAACCTACAAACTAGAACAAAACATGAGTAGTAAAGTTTTTCCCCCCAAGTGTTTACCCAAAAATGTATTCTCTCCCTAGGTGTTTACTCTCTTTAAGGCTTTTAACTTAATGTTCCTCCCTTTGCCTTTTTCCTCTCACTACACTCAACTCAGCTCTTAATAGAACTAAGTAGCTCAAATCTAAGTAAATCCTACAAGTTAAACACACCAAACACAAGAGTATAAGTGATGGAATGAATTGTTGAACAAAGGGAATGGAATGGACAGAATTGTGACTCTAGAAATCAAAAGACTCAAAGGATAACAAACTGATTGAAATGGACTCAAAAGATGAACTAAGACTCAAGATATAACAAGTATTTAACACAATCTGGTCTTAATTATAGAATTGAATATAAGTGCTCTTGATTTTGTGATTTTGGTTCTTTTTCTTTTTTTCATGATTTCTTTCTTTTCTGATTCCTTTTTATTCCTTTTTTACGTTTTTTGAATCCTTTTTCTTTCCTTTTTAACGTTTTCTTTTCTTTTCTGATTCCTTTTTCTTTCCTTTTAACATTTGTTTCATATTCTGAATTAGGTCTGAAGATCAAGAAAGCAAAGATTTACTAAAAGAAAACAAGAACACGAATTCAGAAACAAGAATTCAAAAAGACTCAAAAGAACAGGAAAGATCAGATTTGTCACAACCAAAAAGAAACAAATTTTTGTGAGATTGTTAAAGAAACAAACAAGAAAGCATAAAAGGATACGTATGAGTTAAATATAATTAATCCAAAGCTCTAATACCAACTGATGTGGACCCGAAAAGAACGTGCTTTTGAACCCAAGAATCAAATTCAGAAAACAAATTTCCAGGACCAACTTGAATATGTAACAGTGGAAAGACCTTTAACCCGTTGCTTAAAGAAACAAGAACCAAAGGTATTGGAAAGGGATGATGCCACAAACACTAGGGACAGGTGTTTGATAAGTCTCTCAAAAAGATTTAACCTAGATGAGTTTTCAGTTCTAAGAAGAACCAAGAGCTGTGAAGAAAAACTCACTTTTCAATTCAGAATTGATGATAATCTCCTTACAATTGTTTTTGATGGCTACTTAAATGATTTCTAAGTTAAAGAAACCTAACAAACCCTAAGTAAAATAAGCCCAAACCAAACCAAGTTGGGCTGAAATTAACTAAATTAACTTAAACAGCCCAATAAAGCAACTAAAACCCAAAATAATAAAAATTATCCAAACATACTGAAATTGTTGGGCTTAAATAGTTTAAATAGCCCATTATTACATAAAAATACCAAGACAAGGTCCAAAACATGCAACTAAAGCCAAAGGTTGCACTAAGCAAAGGGAGAGCAGTGTATGGGCAGATTTTAGACTCCACAGAAAGCTTGTCCATTGAGGGGCCCAAATAACTTCAATTTAGATGTTCTTGGGAATTCTGAAAAGCTAAAGATGTCCTCTTCAACTCTCATGAAGACGACAAACTCAAATGAAAACCCTAATGTGTACAAAATTCGGCATCTTTCAGATCTATTCCACTTGCCAACAAAGTAGCTAAGTTGGATGCCCCACATCTAAGTCAACCCCAATGGCTTCTCACTTGGCCGGAACATCTTCAGTTAGTCCATTTAGAGCCTCTTTCATTCTTCTAGCCTTTTCTTAAGTCATTGGCCCTCCTCCAATGTGTAAAGGATCATCAACTTGAGCTGGACTAGATTGCTCCCTCCTTGGTATGTCCTCCATAGCTTGATCTCCATCAACTTAAGTCTACATACTTTGTACTCTTGACTCTTTTCAACAAACCCCTCGAGTTGTTGCATAAATGTCCTCTCTCAAATTAATATTGAGAAAGGTGATCTTTACATCTATTTGATGCAATTCCAAGTCCAAATAAGCCACAATAGTAAGTAATAATCTGATGAAATTGAATTTCACAACAGGAAATAAGGTATCCTAAAAATCTAGACCTTCCTTCTGTATGAATCCCTTCACCACCAATCACGCCTTGTAATTTTCAATAGTACCATTAGAATTCAATTTTATCTTGAGAACCTTTTTTGTTCCTAATAGCCCTTCAGCCAGGAGGTAATTTAGCTAAGTCCCAAACCTCATTGAGATTCATCGAGTTCATCTCATCTTGTGTTGCCATTAGCCACTTCTCTTTGTGAACACCTTCAAGAGCTTCTTGCATATTACTTGGTTCATCAATCTCAGATGACAACTAGTTTGCCTCACTTCCCTCCAAAATCCACCATTCTTTTGGTGGTCTGAATTGCCCTATATCCTGATCATGTGGTTCTTGAACTCTCTCTTGAACTTGTTCATCAAGAACTTCTTCTTGTTGTTCATTAACAAGTGGGGATGCAGAAGGCACTTCAATAGTCTCTTGTTGGGGAACTTCCACAATGGAAGGTGTAGTCAATGGTGATTCTAAAACACTAGAGTGACCTTGCATAAAGGTCTCAACCAATGCATCTAAATCACAACATTCACTAACTTTAGGAAACTCATCCTCAATAAAGTTGGCATTTCTTGATTCAAAGACATTTCCAATGTTGTGACTTATGTCCAAGAACACATACCCCTTAGAATGCCCACAATAACCAAACAAGGCACACGTCCTCCCTCTAAGGCCTAATTTCCTAAGAGGGTGATCTGTAGCATGTGCATAAACTGCACATCCCCGAGGGCGAAGATAGCTTAAGTTAGGGGTTTTCTTTAACCATAACTCATATGGTGTAGAATCAATAGACTTAGATGACACTCTATTCAAAATATATGTTGCATTAAGCAATACATCGCCCCAATAGGCAATATCTAAGTTGGCCTTAGCCAGCATGGATCGCCCCATATCCATAAGAGTGCTATTTTTCCTTTCGGCTACTTAATTTTGTTGTGGAGTCCAAGGAAGTGTGAGTTGCCTCACAATTCCCTTTTGGTCAAAAAATGCCTTATAATCATTTGGCATGTACTCGCCACTACGATCAGTCCTCAATGACCTGATCTTCTTACCCAATTGATTCTCCACTAAGTGCAAGTATGTTTCAAAGCACCTCAATGCTTCACACTTATGCTTTAGTAAGAACACATGGTTAAGTCGAGTATAATTAGTCTAGATACAATTCTCATTGGTCCAAAAAGATCATAGTGAACTAATTGTAAAGCTTTTTGACTTCTAGTTGCCTTGCCAAAAGGCATTCTTGTGGCCTTGTCAACAAGACATGATTGGAAACTTTGTATAAAGACCTTGGACAATGATCCAAGTATGCCACGTGTGGCCAACTTAGTTATACTTTCTTGTCCAATATATCCCAAATGCTCATGCCAAGTCATCTCAGTAGTAACCTCAGTTACATAGAAATTAAAAGTAGCAACACTCGTGTTCAATTTCTATTGTTTACTAAACAAGAACATATGACTGCATTATCTTTAATAATATCCATAGATTTACTAAAGAAATTCAAGCGATATCTGAACTTTAACAAGGAACATACAGAAACCAAATTTTTACAAATCTTAGGTACATATAGTACATCAATTAATAACAAACGTCCATTATTCAGAGGAATTCTACAAGTTCCTATCCCTTTACTTCAAGCCTTGCATTGTTCCCTATAGAAACATGCTTTACTCCCTTTGACAACTTCCTAAAGGCCATGAACCAAGACTTTTCTTCGGCTATATGGTCTGTTGCTCCCGAATCTATAATCCAAGAAGAATCAGATTCAATTGGGTACGTGCATGACACAACATGCCCAAATGAAGTAGATAAGGGATCAGGTACCTTAGGAGTTGCTTTGCACTCATTTGCAAAGTGTCCCTTATTGCCACAATTGAAGCACTTCAACTTGGCTTTGTTGCGCTTCTTTTTGAACTTTTTCAAGGTGGCACTGTTCCCATTGTCTTGACCATCCTTCCTTTTCTTCTTCCCTTTGAACTTATTCTTGTGGGAAAAGGAATTTCCAGCAACATATGACTTTGAATGGTTCTTGATGGCCATCACCTCTGCCTCTAGCAGAAGGTGCCTTACAATGTCATCAAATGAGTTGATTTAAGAGTTGTGGTATAAATTGACCTTCATCAATTGCCACTCCTCATTAGGCAAGGAATAGATTATTGCTTAAACTTGTTGCTCATCAGTGAGCATATGACCAGTGGATTTTAGTTGATGAATCATGCATGACATCTTACGTAAGTGGGAAATTATGGTGTGGTCAACCCTCTTACTATAATTCTCAAACTTGAGAATCATAGCCTTTGTTTCTCCAAAGAAACATCTCTATAATTAGTCTTGGCTAAATCTCATATGGATTTGGCTGACTCAAGCATGAAGAAATCCACAATGAGTTCATCAACCATGGTACTCTAGAGAGTAACACGAGCGACAAAATCTTTCTTCTTAGATGCCTCATAGGCATTAGAGTTTTCACCCACCACTGGTGGCTCGACCGTATGGAAGAGCACATCAAGTGTATCTTGTAGTTAAGATGAATTGAATCTTTTGTTGCCAAATGAAATAATTATCTCCATCAAGCTTGAGGTCTTTTTTTAACTCAGCAACAATATTCTTACATGCCATTTACATTGATGTAGTTAACACATGTAAGTGCGTTTCTACCACAACAAGACTTAATCAAGCAACATGCATTAGAAACAACTATTTTCATGCTAAAACATAGCAAAAGAAATGCATATAGCATTCAATTAGAAATATTTCAACATGCTTTCATTATTTCATAAAACATGCTCTCAATAAAGCCTTCAATTTAGCCTGGAAACTATCACACATAGAACATATAGCAACAAATATAATCACATGCCATTATCATGATTGCACTAAAAATATATATATACCAACATATTAGTATGTCAATTTTATAATCATAAAATTATTTCGAATCATGCTTTCAACCTAAAGCTCTGATACCATTTGTTGATTTTAGATCATAACTCAAATAAGAAATCTTATGATTTCATCAGCATACAATATCCTACGCATGTCACTAAGAAGGGTAGGATGATATACTAACTTGAAACGCAGTGGAATAACTCCTTGTATGCTTGATGTTTTGCCCCCCTTGTGGAGATCTACTATGGCTTATCCTTCTTCTACAGTTAGTCGGGGTTGGAATGGATGGAGTAGATTGATCTCGTCAAAATGCACTAAGGTTAGAAGAGTTGCTAACTTGTGACAGGAGTAATCCCTATGGTTCACCCACAATGCTTGATACAACCAGCCTTGGCAAGGAGGTTCAATGCCAGAACACTACTCAACATGACAACCTTTCTATGTCTAGTGGACCAATTAGAAGGCAACAAGCTTTAAAGCTCAAGCAAGTTATGCATTTATTCAAGGCTTAATCACATCTCAAATTCATGATGAGGCCAAGATATCCATGGAGGAACACCAAGGCATGCCAAAACTTGTAATTTTGCTAAGGGAGGCATGAAGAGGCTAGTACTTAGCCAGTTTTAAATACAAGCTTAATATCTCTTATAAAAGGGCTGGTTGTATTATTTGGGCTTGTAATTTAGTTTCTTTTATTTAGTTTAAGTTTTGAACTTATTTTATGGGCTGTTTGTATTAAGCCCATTGTTTACTTTTATTTAGTTTAAGTTTTGAACTTGTTTTATAGGTTGTTTGTAATAAGCCTATTGTTTGCTTTAGAAGTTTAGGTCATCTTATTTTCTACAATATAAATAGAATGAGATGAGGGTTGTAATACCACTTTTTGCACCATTTGATTAATGAAATTTCCAAAATTTGGATTTCTTCAAGAGAGGTGTGATTGCCTTCTTGGTTACTTCAAGAAATTAATTTGCAATGACAAGCAAGTACTTACAACATGAGTTAGTTTCTGATTTCTTTGGGATTAGTCTCAATTCATGAAATTGGGGTTTGATCTAGCATATTCTTGGGATGGAAAGTTGGGGTAATGAACCAATAGTTTTAGGGGAGTTTCAAGAACTCAGATTTCTTGAGGTTTCCATATCATCTTGGTATTAGAGCTTTGGCTTAATTCTATTGAAAGCATATGTATCCTTTTATGCTTTCTTGTTTGTAATTTTGAAAATCTCACAAAAATTTGTTTCTTTTTGGTTGTGACAAATCTGACCTTTCATGTTCTTTTGTGTCTTGTTTTGAATTCTTGTTTCTGAATTCGTGTTCTTATTTTCTTTTAGTGAATCTTTGCTTTCTTAATCTTCATACCTAAATAAAAGAAATTCAGAGAAAAAGAAAGAAAAAGGAATCAAAAAAGAAAGAAAAAAATCGTGAAAAAAGAAGAAAGAAAATTTTAGATTGATCAAGATAGTTTTCTTTGATTCATATATGCAATTCTTGTCAATCTAGAATTGGACAATCATTTCTTTTGCATAAATTCAGGTTGTAAACTCAAATTAGCCTAATTTGTGTGCAAGAATCATTAAAACACATTGAATTACCTATCTTTCAATTTGGGACAGATTTGAACTCTCTAAGTTTCGGGTTTTTGGTGAGTTTAGTTATAATTGGTATGTCTTTCTTTTTTTTCTTTGTTTAATTTCTTGTTTGTGCCTATCTTTGCCTCTAACACATTGAATTGGGCAATTTTGCACTCATATTGTTCAATTACTTATAAGAATCACTGCATACACATTCTTCATCCATGTATTAGCATAGAAAATTTGTTGCTGTCTGTTCATTATATTTGCTTCTAGTTTTTGTTCATTTTGTTTTCTTGTTAGAATTCATCTTGTTCTTTTCTAATTAATTTGTGTTTTTTGCTATTTGCATGTTATTGCTTGAATTGGTTTCTAAAGAGTAACCTTCAAAGCATCACTTGAGAGGTAAAAGGCAACAGAGTGTGAGCCTATCTAGTGAAAAGCCAATATTTTGTGTGAAACACGAGTGGTAAATTTTTTTTCTAGAGTGAAACACGTGAGGGAGTGCTACTGAGGTGCTTTCTAACATTTTCTTGCAGGTTTTTAACATGATGTCTAATGAAAGTGATAATAGTGCAATGAAGAAAGATTACGGGAATCCAACATATCATAATTTCACTTTCCAAGCCATGTCTCGTCAATTTGAGAGGCTTAACTCGAGGTTTGATGATATGGAAGAAAGGTTTAAAAGATTGAAGGAGGAATCACAATCTGCTGTAGAGGAGATTAGGGAAATAGAAAAGATGCTATTACTCCAATCCGAAACACATAAATTATGAAGAGGATGATGATTTTGATACGGATGATGAGGAGTAGTGTAGGGGCAGAAATCAAGGCAAAGGTGGACGATATGGTAGGGTCAGATTTAGACGTGGTCCATTAATGAAAAATGGGAATAACCTTAACTTGATGGAATCTAGTAAGATGTCACTGTTTATCGTACTCCAAGAACATTGATAGAAGTAAACTTTGGATCTTCATCAAGAAGACTTCCAAACTAATTCTATTGTACTATAGAAATGAGAGAAGGTATTAGATTAAAGTTATTGGCTCGATAAATTGACATAGTGCCAAAATTGATCCCTTACGTACTTAGTGCAACGAAATCGTATGTTTTTTCAACTACTATTTGTCTCTAGAATCTCCTTACATGATTTGTTCAATCTCGGTGTCTAGTTTGACAACATTCCTAAGATTTTAGTTTTATTGCTTATAATATACTAACTGTAAAAGACACATAATAGAGTAAAACAATGAATAAAGGAATAAAAGAACAAAAGTCTAGTCTAACTAGTTTGAAAATTAAATCAATATTAATAACGTTTACTAAAAAAATGAAAAAACTTGATGTCTTATGTTTTAACCACTAGCCATTATAGTTGATCCCATGAGGACTAGTTAGTAATTAATAACTAATAAAAAATTTACTTATGTAGACTATCAAACATGGTTGAATGACAAAAAAATTCCAGATCACTAAATTAAAATAATAATCAAGATTCAAAAAGTTAATAGATAAAATAGACATGAAATTCCCTAGGATGTTACTATGTTTTAACTAAACTCTAGTTCTGTGATTGGCTTTAGGTCCTTCGACTAGTAATAATTCCTAACTTACAATTATGTCCTCTCTTAAGCAGCACAATCCCCATTCATATATCAAATTAACTAAAAGCTCTTTCTAATCAAGATAACCCAAGAATGGATTGACGTGATTTGTGATTTCTCCTGATAATTTTTACATTAACTCATGAGGTTCATGTAATTCTCTATCGAGTAACCCATTAACCCTCACTACCTATGTTGTTATTGAACTATACAAAATATCTCTTCATCTCAATAAATGAATCTAAATATTGAATCTCTAATTTTTGTTCCTTCAACTCAAACCAATACGTGAACAATTATTAAGCAAACTAGGAATTCAATAAACCAAAATATCAATTTAAACATTACTTATTAGGGTCCCACATAGATATATATCTCAATTACTTCATGAATAAATAAGAAGGGATAACACAAAAACAAGGAAAAAAATGATAAAGGAAACGTCTTCATGAATCTTGAATGTTTAAACTCTTATAAGATTTTCTTTACTCTTGATGTCTAGTTGTTTTGATTGGCTCCTAATTAGCTCATTTTTCTCTATAACTCATCTTTGAAAAAATTTCCCATTTTAACTTTCTCTTTTTTTAATTAAATGAAAAATAATTTTTACTCCTAACAAGGGACTATATATGCTTTGAGTTGCCTTATCTCTCATTTTTGTGCTTCTTGACATAAATAATCATTGCCAACATGGGGATGAATGCAGGATTTTGTTACCATTGTGTTGGTCAACATACACTGAATCTGGGGGCATGTTGATTGCTCTTGGAGAAACAGAATGTCAAGAAACACAACCTAAACTTGATGGGCCATGATGGAACATAGCCTGCATCATAGTAGCATATTACTATTATGTTCTAAAGTTACCTTTAAAATTGACTCGATTCTCTCCAAAAGTTGGATTTGTTTGTAAAGTTTGAGAAAATTTATGATTGAATATGAGATATTTGATAAATAAGAACTAATATGAGAAATTGGTTTGGGCATAATTGGTATTTAATTAGAATTAATTGTAATTCTAATTAAAGTTTAGTCAAAATTAGAATTTTATATCACTTACATTACTAAAATGTGTAAAACCAAATATAAATAGGAATGAATTCCAAGGAAACTAGCACTTCTTTCATAACCCTCTCTATAATAGTTGTAAGGTTCTCTCAACATGTTTTGTGAATACCAATGTTTTAAAACCATAATAGAAGTTAAACTAATAAGACAAGAAATTTAAGGTTTTAAAGGTTCAACTAGTATTAGACTATCATAAAACCAGCTAAAGATGGAAAAAATTAAGAAATTTGAAATACGATTGAAAGAGATTGTCTTTACTAATAGAAGAATATGAAGTTTAATTGAAAAATAGATTGTTAAATGAAAATTAATTGATCTTATTTAATTTTTAGGAACTTATTAATTAATAAAAATTGAGCGATTAATTAATAAATTTATTATTTTTTAACAGCAAGGGTTATTAAAAGTAAATCGAACTAAAAAGTTAGACAACTCAAGATTTTTACACTTAAATTAGCTGAACAAGTTTAGTTTTTAAATCATTGGTGAATATTATTTATATTAGCCAATTTTAGAAACAATTCAAGGGAAAAGAAAAGATAATGGTTTCTCCATAGTTCATTGACATGCTTTCTAGTTAGATAATACATTAATTTTAGTTAATAACAAATGACAAGATTAAAATAAACAAACAAATCCTTGCAAAATTTTGTTATAAAAAAAGATGGTACTTCCGAAAATCATGCTTAATCAAAATGACAGTTGTCTTTTCAAAAGTTAGAGGTGAGAAGGTGGAGGTGAGGGAAACATCTTGTTATTAGTTATTTGATATGTTTTTAAAATACCTTGTACCAAATATTATAAGTTGACTTTCTATATGCACTTTTTCTGAGAAATGAAAAATGTATTGAAGCTTTGAGCATTACACACATCATATATTAATATTTTTCAATTTAAATATTATTTTGAATTTATATAGGTGTGTGTGATTTTAGTTTATCATTTAATCCTTTATGAAGACATAAGCTTTTGTATCATAATTCGTAATAGATTACAATTTAAAATTTTATTTTGCTCAAAATAAAGATAATATGATTTAATCTTATAAGAAAATATATAATTTAAGTCAGCGGAGTGATTTGCACCACAACATTTCACAAAAACTCTAAATAAGCCTCTATTACTATCTCTAGTACCACTTTACACCTAAATGTTACTAAAATAATTTTCATTGCACCCTAAATAGGGTACAAAAGTGGTAACCAATATAATGATAGGGGCTTATTTAGACCTTTTTTATAAAACATTAAGGTGAGAATTAGCTAATGTTTAAAGAAATCATTTAGTGGATATAAATTTCCTACTTGAGACATCACATAAGCTAAATTGATGACCCATATACTAGAACTACCAAAAAATTAAATCTATTAGGATTTATATCACTACCATTACCTTTTAAAAAATGTTCAAGTATAATGTGATACCATATATAATGATAGGAACTAACTTAGACTTTTTAGGAAAAGTTAAGGGACAATTTACACCTTCTTCTATAGAATTTATTATTTTTATTTTATTTCAATCGATTGCAGTACATTATAATACTAATAGATATTTCATACATAAGGAAGCATCTCTAAGCTTCACTATATGAGGTTTTTGGGCATAACTAACCTTATCACTACTAAAATTAGCTTCACTTGGCCAATTTTAGGAGTAACATGATCAAACATTGTTAAACCTCCGATAATAACTATATGAGGTTTTCTTTTTTGTGATGGCATGCCTTAACCATTAAGAATATAAACAAGTGGAATGATCTAGAACATTATTTTCATTAACTAATTGCTTTCACAAATTGGTCTGACGATTCTTATTCAAAACCACATATCTAAGAACACACAAAAATTTAAGGCATTCGTAAGTAATTATATAGTAAAAAAATAAACAATTCATAATATAGTTCAAATAATACCACCTTTTGATGGAAACCCAGCTAAAGACATGCAAAGGATGGTGCAATATGGTTCAACATATTTTGATGATCCATTACAAATTAGTAGAGGTCTAATAACTTATGCTTAAGCTAAAAGGATGAAGGAAGCTCTTAATAGGCTGATTGAAGATGTTTGGACTAAACAAGCAACAATATAAGCTGATTTGTGCTTGGAGAGATCAATCAGCCCTGTCAACCTAATTCACACATTAAATAGGCCTAATTGCTTGTTTATTTGACCTAATTAGAAGACTATGTTGTTTGATGATTTTAGGAGATCTTTAGCTGATTTGGGTGTGCCTAAAAGTCCACTTTCTATATTTAGCTTTAGGAATCAATTTTGAGAAGGATTTCCTAAATCTTAGGGATTTCCTTATTTTTAGGAATAAATCATTACTAGAAGATTTATTAGGGTTTTCTTTATCCCATATAATTGTCATCTTTTGAACAAGAATGGAGATTGGAATTTTTACGAAATTGGTGAGCTTAATCAATTTGTTGGCACTTCAGCGAACTTATCAAGGTTATTTCTTATGACATTCATCTGACTAATCACTTTCAATCTCTTCTTTTTGAGAGCGTGGCCTCAATATCCTTCTCTTATAACTTTGGTTCATGTTTCTCTAAACATTGGTCAAGGTTTTTTTTGAAAACAAAACTAATTTAGCTTTCCTGGAAATTTCTTTGAACTTGTCCGTGGGTTGCTGGATCTTGATTTATGAGGTTTACATATTAATCTTTAGCAGAGATACCATGGGCACACAAAAAGTAACAACAAAAGAAACTTTTGGAGGATATATTTTGCTTTTCCTCCATTATAATATTAATCATGAATTTTCACAAACATAGCTTCATATGTTTTATCTCCATATTTCTCTATTTGTGAGAGCAATAAGTTGTGTTAAATAATGACCATAATTTTATACATTTTCGTGTACCAATTTCTTTACTTCATAATTTTTTGTCAAAATTTTCGCTAAGAACATGGTTGACCATATGATCATGTAAGGGTTCACCAAAAGCTTTAATAGACAATTTTTTTTACATGGTTGACCATATAAGAATGTAGTTAACCTTGTTAGACCAAATGATTGACATAGTTTATTGCAAGAGTATGTATCAATCTATTTCTTTCACATTAATTTTTGAGATTAATTCTAAGTCATGTTGTTCCCATTTTCACTGAAAATATTATTTTAAAATCATCCTAGAAACATTTATGGAATTGAATATAATGAGAGCGTATAGATTAGATTGAAGCACGGTATTCTTTCCATTCTATCAATATATTAAAATTAAAAAATGTAAGCTTATCTGTAATGAGTGGAAGTATTTTTTCTATATAGATCTGGCATTGGATAAATATATACTTTATAGACAAGATATGGTTTGTTCTCAAAGATGATATTATAATTGTACAAGGTGATTATTTTTAATTAATGATGGCATTTTTATATATTAGGTTAGTATTCCACCTGTTGAATACTGATATTGATATGGTTTTATTGAGCCATTGAATTATTTGTACTTAGTAATGTCATTCCTATAAAATAGAGATTTTTTTAAAAAAATTAAAGAATTGTGTTGCAAGGCAAGGTCCAAACTTATAAGATGAAATCACAATCTAAAACAACAAGGAAGCTTGTTTTAGTGATGATTTCAAAATAAAACAAAACAAACATATGATCTTATTGTATCCTACATACCTTGAAAGCTTGAAGAAAAGAATCTATAGACTACTCTTTAAAGACAAATTAATTCCATTCCATATTCCCATTAAGCGTTCATAAAATCTTAGACTTTAGATATTCCATCTCCTTTCAATATCTAAAGAGATTTTAAGTCTAATTCCTCTTATCAAAGCTAATGCTTTACTCTTGTTGATATTTCTTTGAGCTACGAAGTTCACTTCCATCTTTATTGAAAAAGTTGGAGCAAATATCACAACAAATAGAATGAAAACATTGTTAGTTCCCAACAATGGCAAAGAAATAGGGGGGAGGGGGTTGCCTCAAAGATCTTTTGGTTTCTTTCAATAACTTGTGCACCCAAGAGCTATTTGGAATATTTTAAAGCCTTCCATACTAAATAGTTAAGAATTAGAAGCCCATTATGTGATGTTTTTCCATTCTTTAACCTAAAAAGTTGATGTCATCAATTTGAATGTCATTCCACAAGAAAATAGAAAAAAGGCAAGTGAAAAAAGATGATTTAAGGTCTTTGGGGCTTCCATATATAATCTGCATAAGGATAGGAAAGTGGAAAAGATGCTCCCTTACTTCTATCTAAATTGTTAGACTTTCCCTTATTACTTGTTAGAAGATAATTAACCTTTTTAGTAAAAGATACTTAATTTAAACTTGTTTGAACCAATTGAGTTTTGGAGCATTAAGCCTAAACAAGTCTCTACAAGTTTTACTTGTGAAATTGCTTAAAGAGTGCCTTAACCAAATAACCTTATCTTCCTATTAGGGATTGAGCATGTATGGTGGTAAAGGTGCTTAGGAAAGTCCTGTTACTCATGTTGATGTAGAACCAATAGCTTTCATACTTTTGGGAATTAGCTATTGCATTACTTGGATAGAACATTCTTAGACTAAAGTTAGTGGAATAGATATAAATGACCTTTGGTACTTTAATTATCAAACTTTAATTAGGTAGTGTCCCCATTTCACATCCTTATTTTGTTTGAATGATGCAATTTTTTCCTCAGTTTACCATTTGTTGCAAGCTCTAGGTGAATCTTACTTAGTCTTGAGTGTTCAAAAGTTTTTATCTATCAAGTAGTGTCCACGGATCCACTTAACCCATAATGAATCCTTATCATTGATAAATACTCTCTTTGCCATTAAAGCCTTATTCACTGACATAATAGATTGAATTCCCAATCCTTCTTCATTTTTTAGAAAACAAATTTTCTTTTAGGAAACTTTAGTATAAGGTTTCTTATTACCATCCCATATCGAGAGGAAATTCCTAAATTGCTTTATAATATCATTGCATAACTTCTTTTAAAGAATAATACAGGATGAAAAATAATATACAAGTTATTAGCTGCGGAGAAGATTAGTTGCAATCTGCCTACAAGTGATACATTTATTCCTCCAATTCCTAATTCTTCTTCTTATCATATTAAAAAGATACTGTCAATTTGTATAGGAGATCCTCTTTGATGTAGTTGTTACACTTAGGTGTATAAAAGGAGGGAATTTGAGTACTAGACCTAAAATTCTTAGAAGTTCCTGGAAAGAATAGATTACATCACATTTTACAATTAGCTGATAACCCTATTAATGCACAACTTAAAAATCTTGTTGAATTCCTTAGTGACTTTATGAGATAGGAAATACATCTTGAGTTTGCTCCATAAAATAATAAGAGATCATTTTTAAATGATAATTAGGAGATCTACATTTGTTGGGGATCTACATTTATTCACATTTCTTGTGAAATTTAAAACCATTATCCACTCTTATATTGCAATTTACAATTCTTGAAACAACCTCAATATTAGTTAAGGGGATAAAAGAAGAATTATCTTTGTAATCCCTTGGATAACTTTAAAGCATGTCTTTCAATAAGAACACTAAAAGAAACAGTGGTGATGCATTGACCTATCTAAGAAATGAATAACCAAAGGCCTCTAAAGAGTTAGGGATGAAATCCCAATTTGTTAAATAAAAAACATTACGTGGGTCAATCTTCATTACCGAGTTTTTACCTAATCCTTTCAAGTGAATTTTTTAGTAACTCTTGAACAATCAAGATATTATCCCTTTTGTCTCCCTCTGTGAATACTACTTGTGAATGAATAACGAAGGAAGGTAGGATATATTAAATTCTTGAGGCCAAAAGCTTGGAAACTATCCCACTACAAGCATTGTAGCAAGATAATGTTCTATATCCCTTTAAAGATGAAGGACTAGGAATCTTAGGAACCAAGCATGAATAAGTTTTGTTCCAAACTTTAACATCCTCGAGCTAGAGAATAATTCTATGACAACCTCACTAATATGTAATTTTTAAGAATCCTCCGTCTTTCGACAAACATTAAATACAAACCTAGAGCCTTGGTAGGATTTAGATTAAAGTCACATTCTCAATGTCCTCCATTATAAAGGGCGTGGTTAAAATCACACAATGTTTCCTTATCAGTATCCTAGGAATATAGTAGCTTAGAGAGGATTCAAAGAAGGATCACTTGGTTAGGGTCGACATTGTGATTTAAAATTAATCCTTATTGAGAGATAAAAGCTCACTCTATTCAAAAAACATTACCACCATCATTCACCAATACAAAGATTTTATTACAATTCCTTCTAGTAAGAAGAGACCCGTTAAAGAATTGAAAGTTGCAATCCCCTTCCAAAAACTATAATATCATATACTTTCGAAATATCAAAAAGGCATGAAGTTCCAATAGGGGTTTATTGAAACCCAAACACTAAATGAATTACATAGGTCACTTCACTCAAATCATACATATTTGAAACCAATGACCTAATGTCCTAATTGAATAAGAACCAAAGGAAAAGATAATACGATCGACATCAGACACTAATGAATCAAAGAATAGCGTAATAAGTCATCAAAATGCTACCAGAACATTTGCTCTTCATAAGTTTAGCTGATATGAAATTGCCGGATATAAAAAAGATCTTACCTAAGACTTTTCTTGATTCGCCACTTGATCTTCAACTAAGAAGAAGGTTTGAACAAGAAGAGAAGAATAAAGTTTGTTTCAAGAGATTTGTAACCCAACCCTCAAGAACATGTATAAACTAATTCAATCAAATTACGAATTGAATGACACAAGATTAAAAGAAGAACAACAAATAAAGATGTCATTAATTGATAAAACAAAATCAATTAGATAAGTCACATACAAAGCATGAAAATCATGCAATGCATTTTGATTATTCAACAAGAATAATAATAAGGATAAACCTCACAAAATAATGTCATAAAATTGTGTCCCCTGGTGATATAGGAGAGGAGTTGACCCAAAATTAAGGAAAAGGTTTACTTAAACCTATAATTACTTAAACTACCTTTTAGGAAACAAAATCTACTAGGAAACTAACTTTTAGGAAACGAGAGACCTTATAGGATTTTGTGCTTAGACTCCTTAACTGAAACAACTTAGACTTGGGCTTGAGAATGGGCTTATTTATTAAATTATTCACATCCCCTTGCATTCTTTTATTCCTAGCCCTTGTAATAGGCCCAACAATATCCACAAGTAGATCTCTTTTGAAAATTGAAGGTGGAATTTAAGTTGAAGACCTCAAACTCTTATCTCAAACACAACCGTTAACCCCAACTTAAGATGCCACGTCACTAACCCTTTCATCCATATCATTAGTCCTAGGTCAGAACCAAGGTAAAAGAAAACCTATTAAGTTCTTATTTCATTGCAAGATAATATGTCCATCCATATTCCTTTTCAGTATGTTTTATATTACAACCTTAATAACAAAAGGCTAGGCCACTACTTGGTTAACAAAGGCACAAGTGATTATTTCTACCCTAAAAAGAAACCTAACAATTATTACAGTGTGATAATGGCCCCAAATAACACAAAGCACAAGCCTTAATTAATACAAACAGGTATGTCAATGGGGCGATCTAGAGCACCCTTGTTTGGGCCTGGCCTGAACTCTACTCTTTCTAGCCAGATCCTGGCCAACTTAACCCAATCCTGATATAAAATTATTATTTTTATAAAAGTTTTACAAAACGACATCACTTTTAAGTTATCTATCAGGCCTCGGGCTGGCCAAGGTTAGGCCTGAGCAAGGTTGAATCAAATTTTCCATCCCTAAATACAAATGGGCAAAATGTGTTCAGCCCAACATCTCTTTAATTAGCCTTTATGCATAAAACATTTTCATGTCTTCTAGATTCCATGTCCAATTTATGTGCCTTAGCCAAAACTTCTTCTTGCATCATTATTAACATGATTAAGAATAGATAAAGATATGTCAAGACCATGGGTTTGACTTAGCCCTCTAATAAACAAACACCCAATGCTGACAAACTCTTTAACGTCCCACTTCATGTGTGGCTAAAAGAAATGTTCAGTTAGGATGTCTATGGTATTTCTGATGCCAAAATGACCCATCAATCCACCCCATAAGCTTCTCTCATAAATGACTCTCTTAAGGAACAATTAGGCACACATAACCTGATCTCCCTAAATAAAAATTCCTCATGTCTATAAAACTTCCCAAATGGAGATTTTTCACAAGCCCTAGACACGTCAACAAAATCATTGCCACTACCATATAAATCTTTCACGAACTCAAGTCCTAACAGTTTTGCATCAAGTGTAGAAAGAAGAGCATACCTACGAGACAATGCATCTACAACCATATTTTCCTTACCTTATTTGTATTTGATGACATAAAGAAGGACTCAATAAATTCTACCCACTTAGCATGTCTTTTATTCCAAAATCTTGCTGTTTAAAATGTTCAAAGACTCATGGTCTGTGTGAAAGACAAATTCCATAGGTCAAATTTAGTGTTGCCATGTCTCCAATGCTTCCACCAATGCATACATCTCTTTGTCATATATAGGATAATTAAGTGATGCACCCTTAATTTATCACTGAAATAAGCAACCGAACAGTTTTCATGCATTAGAAAAATTCTAATCCCCATACCTGATGCATCACAATCAATTTCAAACATTTTAGAAAAATTAGGTAAAACAAGTAAAGTGGCTGAACTAAGTTTTTCTTTAATAATGGGAAATGCCTCATCTTGCTCTTTTTCCCATTAAAACTTGTAGCCCCTCTCACCTCAATTAATGCAGAAACTAGCTAAAGTCTTTGATGAACCTCCAATGGAAATTCACTAAACCATGAAAACTTCACACTTTACTTAGTGATTTTGGTGTAGGCCAATCTTTAATTTCCATGTTGTTTTCCTCATCAACCTATATTTCCTTTTCACTAATAACATAGCTAAGAAACACATTTGGATCGGTGCAAAAAGAATGCTTATTAAGATTACCAAATAATTATTAAACATGAAAAAAAACTCAAAATAGCACACAAATATTCGATATGCTCATCAAGTGATTTGTTATATACAAAAATATCATAAAAATACACCACCACAAATTTACTAATAAATTCAAGAAAAATCGAATTTGTGAATCACATAAATGTGCTTGGTGCATTAGTAAGTCTAAAAGACTGTTGTCTGTCTCTTGCATCTTAATTTAATGATATCCACATTTCAAATAAATTTTAGAAAATATGCATTACTCATGCAATTAATCCAACATGTGATTTAATCTAGGTATAGGACGGCAATACTTTACCGTCATTTTATTGATGGCTCTACAATTAACATACATTCACCAAGAGCCATCTTTCTTAGAATCTAGAACTATTGGAAATGCATAAGAACTCATACTTTCCCTTACATATCCCTTAGCTATTAACTCTTCAATTTGCCTTTCAAGTTCCTTTGTCTCCCCGGGATTACTTTGATAGGCTGGTCTATTTGAAATTAGTGCCCTAGGGATAAAATCAATATGATGCTCTATTCCTCTAATAGGAGGCAAACCACTCAATTCCTCAAATAATATATCAACGAACTCTTGCAATAATGAAACAACAAAACTTGGCAAAGAAGAGTAAACTTTGTTAGGATTAAAATAGGCCTATTTGTATATGAGTACAAACATAGGCTATTGGGAATAAAAGGCCCACTTCATATCTTTCATTTTTGCAAACAAGCTTTCTTTCTCTTCCAATTGCTCTTTCTTTTCACTCTTTTCAACTTCTCCTCCTTTTCTCTTTTTTTTTCTCCTTTCAACTTATCCTTTTCTCTCTTTTACCATGGAGACCTAATAACATATGACTAGTGTGCATAGGCACTAAATCACACAAAATTTCACCCTTGTACCTCCTAAAAGAAAAAAAATTAACTCTTTCCTACTAACTCTTACCTCCTTACAATTATTTAACCATTGTAATTTATCCAAGATGTTATGTAGTTTGTAAGTTCAATTTTAACGCTAACACAGTGCTAGCTACATTTGTATAGCTGCCACTATCAATAATTAAGCTACTTACCTTGTCTTGGATATAACAATGCCCATAGAAGAAGTTCTCTCATTGAGCTTTATCCTCCTTCACTAGTACGTTCAAGGCACATCTAGCTATAAGCATCTCTCCATCAAAAGGATACCCTTCTCCTTTATTTTCTCCAACTACCTATGAATAGACTTCCTTTTCTTCATGCTCACTTTTTGATTCATAGATACCGTTTCCTCTAAGGATCATTTTTTGCTTTTAATATGAATAAATTATCCTCATTTCATGTATGTGATTCGAGGAAGAATCTTTTAGAGGAGGGAAGGAATGATGGAGATTAGCTTCCAACAACACTCACTATTCCATTATAAGGAATTGGAGGTCCTATTAAAAGAGCAAGAACTATGCGCATCAAGGAAGCTTTGCAAGGGTTGATCATAGACATTGGAGATAATATGGCTATTGTTAAAGATTCTAAGGTAATACCAAGATTAATTACTTATTTTTAGGCCCAAGATGATAGACAAAGCTAATGCATTAAACATAATGCTTAGACCCTAGTGTGCAAGGATAACCCACATGCTTGTTTTTAATCAGCCCTAAATATGCATATTTTTCTTTTAGAAAGATTATAAATGTGGGATTAGATGGAAATTTTATGTTTTGACTTTCTTTCATTGATTATTACTAGTTGTCAAGTGATTTTTGGAAGGATTTCAAACTTAAGGCTGATTTGTATCCATTAGTTAATGGAATCCTTCCTGGTCAATTCTTTCCTATTTAGTTATTTTTAGGAATAGTTAGGAAGACATTTCCTTAAGGATTTTTATCATTTGGTGCCTATTGAAAGAGGCTATCTAGTGTATTACGAAAATCATATTATCATCATAAAATTTGAGGTTTCTCTATTTTGAGAGCTTTTTTTTAGTTAATTAGTCAAAAATTAAATTTGGTCTCTTCAAGTCAAGTAGTAGCGATGATACGGAAACCCCAAGAAATCTAATTTCTTTAAACCCCCCTAATTCTATTGGTTCATTACCCCAACTTTCGAAGAACATGCTAGATCAAACCCTAATTTCGTGAATTGAGACCCAATCCCAAAGAAATCAGAAACTAATTCACGTTGCAAGTACTTACTTATTGCAAATTAATTTCTTGAAATAACCAAGAAGGCAATCACACCTCTCTTGAAGAAATCCAAATTCTATAAATTTTGTGTATTAAAATGATTCAAAAGTTGCTCATCTCATTCTATTTATATTGTAGAAAAAAAGATGATCTAAACTTCTAAAGCAAACAATGGGCTTAATACAAACAGCTTACAAAACAAGTTCAAACCTTAAACTAAACAAAAGCCAACAATGGGCTTAATACAAACAGCCCTTAAAACAAGTTCAAAACTTAAACTAAATAAAAACAACTAAATTACAAGCCCAAATAATACAATAAGCCCTTTTATAAGAGATATTGAGCTTGTCTTCAAAATTGGCTAAGTACTAGCCTCTTCACGCCTCCATTAGTAAATTACAAGCTTTGGCATGCCTTGGTGTTCCTCCATTGATGTCTTGGCCTCATCATGAATTTGAGATGTGATTAAGCCTTGAACAAATCCTGGCATAGCTTGCTTGAGCTTTGAAGCTTGTTGCCTTCTAATTGGTCCACTAGACATAGAAGGCTTGTCTTGTTGAGTAGTGTTGTGGTGTTGAACCTCCTTGCCAAGGCTGGTTGTATCATTCCCCCCTCCTAAAAAGGATTCATCCTCGAATCAGCCCCTACATTATCAAATGGAGAGTGGTCAGAAACATTAAAAGGAGCCTCAGACACTTGATACTCACTTGGCAAATCAATCCTGATGGAGACCAAGCCGTGGAGGATATACCAAAGAGGGAGCAATCTAGCCTAGCTCAAGTTGATGATCCTTTACACATTGGAGGAGGGCCAATGACTTGAGCAAAGGCTAGAAGAATGAGAGATGTTTGGACCAAGCAAGAAGAAATTGGGGCTGACTTAGATGTGGGGCATCCAACCAAGCTACTTTGCATGCTGGCAGGTGGGATAGATCTGAAAGATTCCCAATTTGGAACACCTTAGAGTTTTCATTTAAGTTTGTGTTCTTCATGAGAGTTGAAGAGGACATCTTGAGCTTTCCAGAATGCCCAATAACGTCTAAATCGGAGTTATTTTGGCTCCTCAACAGACAAGTTTTCTGTGGAGTCCAAACTCTGCCCATACACCGTTCTTCCTTTGCTTAGTGCGACCTTTGACTTTAGTTGCGTTTTTTGGACCTTTTTTTTGGTATTTTTATGTAAGAATGGGCTATTTAAACTATTTAAGCCCAAGGGTTTCAGTTTGTTTGCATAACTTTTGTTATTTTGGGTTTTAGTTGCTCTATTGGGCTGTTTAAGTTAATTTAGTTAATTTCAGCCCAGCTTGGTTTATTTTAGGCTTATTTTACTTACTTAGGATTTTTTAGCTTTCTTTAACCAAGAAAAAAATTTAAGTAGCCGTCAAAAACAATTGTAATCATATTATCACGAATTATGAATTGAAAAGTGAGTTTTTCTTCACAACTCTTGGTTCTTCATAGAACTTAAAACTCATTTAGGTTAAATCCTTGTGAGAGACTTATCAAACACCTTTCCCTAGTGTTTGTGGCATCATCCTTTTCCAATACCTTTGGTTCTTGTTTCTCTAAGGAACGGGTTAAAGGTCTTTCCACTTTTACATATTCCAACTAGTCCTGAAAATTCATTTTTTGAATTTGATTCGTGGGTTCAAAAGCACATTCTTGCCAGGTCCACATCAAACCCTATAAGCATTATCATTAATCCTTTCAAGCACTTGAAATAGTCCATCGCCTCTAGGATCCAAATTTGATTTCCTTTACTTAGGAAACCTATCCTTCCTAAAATGCACCCAAACTCAAATACCAAGTTCAAACCTCATCAACTTGTGCCCTTGATTAACCCTGTGAGCATTTGCTTCATTACGCTTCTCTATTTGCTGCCTCACCTTCTCATGAACGCTCTTCACCAGTTCAACCCTATGTTGTCCATCCCTACTAGATATCTCATTTAATGGCAACGGACACAAATCCAAAGGTGGTAAAGGGTTAAATCTATAAATTGTCTCAAATGGAGAATAACCAGTAGTAGAATGAATGCTCCTATTATATGCAAATTCAACCGTAGGCAAATATTCTTCCCAAGTTTTAAGATTCTTGCCCACAACAGCACGTACAAGAGAACCTAAAGTTCTATTTACCACTTCAGTTTGACCATCTATTTGAGGATGACATGTAGTAGAAAACAAAAGTTTAGTACCTAATATCCCCTAAAGCACATGCCAAAAGTGACTTAAGAACTTTACATCACAGTCAGAAACAATGGTCTTAGGAACACCATGCAAATGCATAACATCCTTAAAGAACAAATCAACAATATTTGTGGCATCATCAGTTTTATGACATGCGGGTGACATTTTACTAAATCTATCAACAACCACAAATATGCTATTCCTACCTTTTTTGGTCTTAGGCAGTCCCAAAACAAAGTCCATAGATATATCAATCCAAGGATGCTTAGGCACAGGCAAAGGGGTATACAAACCTTATGGATGGGTCTTTGATTTCGCTTGTCTACATGCAACACACCTAGAATAGACTTCTCAACATCTTTTCTCATATTAAACTAATAAAAATGCTCACAAAGTATGTCATATATCTTTTGCACCCCAAAATGACCCATCAAACACTCACAATGTGATTCACGCACCAGTATGTCACGCATAGAACAATTGGGCACACAAAGCTTATTCTTCCTAAACAAGTACCCATCATGCCTATAAAACTTTGAAATGCAGCATGCTCACAAACCCTATAAACATTCCCAAAATCATAATCCGAAGCATACAAATCTCTAATAAACTCAAATCCAAGCATTTTAGAACTTAAAGTATTGATTACAATTTACCCTTTTGATAGTGTATCAGTTATTACATTTTCCTGACCTTGCTTGTACTTGATCACATATGGAAAAGTTTCCATGAACTCTAGCCATCTTGCATGTCTCTTGTTCAACTTACCTTGGCCTTTCAAATGCTTAAGTGATTCATGGTCAGAATCCACTACAAATTCCTTTGGCCATAAATAGTGTTTCCAAGTGTCCAATGCTCTCACGAAGGCATAAAGATCCTTGTCATAAGTGGAATAGTTCAGTTGTGGTCCATGAAACTTTTCACCAAAGAAAGCAATAGGAGGCCTATTCTGTATTAAAACAGCACCAATACCTATCCTGGAAGCATCACATTCAATTTCAAAAGTTTCATTAAAGCTAGGCAAACTTAGCACAGGTGCAGAACACAATTTATCTTTCAAAGTATTAAATGCGAGTTCTTGTGCCTCATTCCACTTAAAGCCAACCTTGTTTTTATATATTACAGTAAATGGTGCAGCAATGGTGCTAAAGTCCTTAACAAAATGCCTATAAAAGCTAGCCAAACTATGAAAGCTACGCACATCACTAATTGACTTAGGAGTAGGCCAATCTTTGATAGCCTTAACCTTCTCCTCATCAACATGAACACCACAGGAAGAAATAACAAAGCCAAGAAACACAACTTTATCCATACAAAAAGAAAACTTTTTAAGATTAGCACACAACTTTTCACTTCTAAGTGCCTTAAGTACAGATTTAAGATTCAAAACATGCTCATCTAGGATTTTGCTATAAATCATAATATCATCAAAGTATACAACCACAAACTTGCCAATAAATTCATGCAAATTATGTTTTATCAATCTCAAGAAAGTGCTAGGTGTGTTTGTCAAACCAAATGGCATAACCACCCATTCATACAAACCATATTTAGTTTTAAAAGTAGTTTTCTATTCATCTCCTACTTTCATCCTATTATGATGATATCCACTCATGAGACCAATTTTTGTAAAGAAATGTGCACCATTTAACTCATCAAGTATATCATCTAGTCTAGGAATGGGGTGGCGATACTGTAACAGCCCTGACCACCCGCTCAAGATATTATCTATTTTGGCCCTTGGCCTGGCCAAGTTCTCACGGTTTTGCTCTTTCCACACACTCGCTCAGGAAAACAAATTTATGAGGGAGAGGTTTCTATAGCCTTATAAGGCCTACTTCGTTCCCTTCTCCAATCGATATGGGAATCTAACATTCCACTCCCTTAGAGGCTCAGCGTCCTTGTGGACACACAGGCCTGGATCCATGTCCTTAGTGGCCCAGCATCCTTGCTGACATATCAATCCAGATACTGGCTCTGATACCATTTGTTACAGCCCTGACCACCTGCTCATAGATATTGTCCACTTTGGGCCTTGGCTAGGCCAAGCCCTCACGGTTTTGCTCTTCCCGCACTATGAGGGAGTTTTCCATAGCCTTATATGGCCTACTTCGTTCCCTTCTCCAATCGATATGAGAATCTAGCATTTGCTCCTCCCTATCCTTAGAATAAATTAGAAAGTCATCAATGAAGACTACGACAAACTGATCTAAATAAGTATGAAACACCTTGTTCATGAGATCCATAAATGTTGTAGGTGCATTTGTTAATCCGAACAACATCACCAAAAATTCATAGTATCCATACCTCATCCGAAAAGCAGTCTTATGCACATCACTTTTAGGAATCTTCAATTGATGGTACCCAGACCTCAGATCTATTTTTGAAAATACTGTAGCTCCTCTCAACTAATCAAACAAGCCATCAATTTGGGAGAGTGGATATTTATTTTTGATAGTAATCCTATTTAACTGTCGATAATCAACATATAAATGGAGGATTCCATCTTTTTTCTTGACAAATGATACTGGTGCTCCCCATGGTGATTGGCTTGGTCTGATGAGGCCCCTGTCCAATAACTCTTACAATTGAACCTTTAGTTCTTTCAATTCATCCAGTGCCATATGATGCGGTAGTATAGATATCGGTGTTATGCCCGGGACCAAATCAATAGTAAAATGAAACTACTAATAGGAACATCTCTAAGTTCAACTCTCTATGTCGAAGTGTCAATCATATGTGTGAGGTATGCCTAGCATCCCCGACGAATCAACTTCTTAACCTTGACCACTAATATTAAACAGCTCAGAAACACCTTTTGATCACTAGTAAATTTAATTAGGACTCTACCCTAAGTGTCAAACTCCACTTCTTTTTTTATAACAATCAACCCTGGCATTATGCCTCTCTAACCAGTCAATCCCCAATATCATGTCGAAATCCGAGAGATCGAGGGAAATAAGTTCTGTCTCTAAAACAACATCATCAACCTTTACCTCATAAGCCGTATATACTTCATTATAAGCCACTTGCTTTCCAAGAGGAGTGACTATAATGAGAGGGCGATCTAACAGCTCCAACGGATGACTAATGTTCTTGGCAAAAGTCACACTGAAAAAGGACCTTTGTCGCCAGTGTTGATCAAAACTTTAGCATCTCTACCGAGAACACACATAACACCTTATAACACTATGCGTTAGTATCTCATACTATTTACGAGCTTATCGGTACTATACAAAACATGCATCACAACAGTCGCAAAGATCCAACCTTGTGATGACTTCCCCTTCCTCGTCCAACCATGCTATCACTATAAAATCAAAGAAAAAGACGTTATTTAATAAAATAGATTGGACTAAGCCTAGCTTATTCGATGTCTTAAACACCCCAAAGAATGTTGACAAGCACTCTTGCCAAGTTCAAAATCATCTGACCTTTAAGGACGTCAACTTAACGATCCAAGACCCAACTTCTTGACCAAAGACAGTCGACACCCAAACTCAACTCCTAAGGCTCATGAATCTTTTGAAAATTGTAATAACACTTTTGAAAATGTAAAAACCTGGCTCTAATACCATTTGTAACAATCTGGACTACCCGCTCACAGATATTGTCTACTTTAGGCCTTGGTCCAGCCAAGACATCACCAATGTTAGATTCCCATATCGATTGGAGAGGGGAACAAAGTAGGCCTTATAAGGCTATAGAAATCTCTCCCTTATAGATTCATTTTCTCGAGTGAGTGTGTGGGAAGAGCAAAATTGTGAGGGTTTGGCTGGGCCAAGGCCTAAAGAGGACAATATTTGTGAGTGGGTGGTCCGAGCTGCTACAAATGGTATCAAAGCTAGTACCTGAATCGATATGTCAGTAAGGATGCTAGGCCTCCAAGGGAATAGATCCAGGCCTGTGTGCCAGTAAGGACGCTGGGCCTCTAAGGGGATGAAGAGGCCTGTGGGCTAGCGAGGAAGCTGGGCCACCAAGGGGATGGAATGTTAGATTCTCGTATCGATTGGAGATGGAAACGAAGTAGGCCTTATAATACTATAGAAACTTCTCCCTCATAGATGCATTTTTTCGAGCAAGTGTGCAGGAAGAGCAAAACCTTGAGAACTTGGTCGGTTCAAGGACCAAAGCAGACAATATCTGTAAGTGAGTGGTTAGGATTATTATGGATACTTTATCGTTATCTTATTTACTGCCCTGCAATCCACGCATTTATGCCATGTTCCATCTTTCTTTGGCACTAACAACATAGGAACATCACATGGGCTTTAGCTTACCCTTACGTGCCCCTTCTCTAAAAGTTCCTCCACTTGCTTCTAAAGTTCCTTTGTCTCCTTGGGATTACTTCTATCAGCTGGGTGGTTTGGAATTTGAGCTTCTGGTACAAAATCAATTTGGTGTTCAATGCCCCTCAATGGTAGAAGTCTCTTAGGCATCTCATCTGGAAACATTTCTGAGTATTCCTGCAAAATAGATTTAATAACACTAGGCACAAAAGAATCAAGGTCAGCCTCATTATAAAGAATTTCTCTATAGTTAAGCAAAATTAAAGGCTTATGTGTGTGCAAAACGTGTCTCAACTCTCTTGATTTTGCAAAGAAAGTACTCTTTTTTTTCCACTCTTCTTTTCACTCAGCTCTCCTTTTTTGATTGCACTTCCCTCTTTTCTTTCCTCACTAGTGCAATTTCTTTCAATTGGGCCTTTATTATCAATTTCTTTCATGGATCTCTTTTCCTTTTTTCTTTTTAAACTCTCGACCTCCCTTTGTTTTAGTTCTTTCCCGACTTTTGCAAGCTTGATTTGATCCTCATGGACCTCTTTTAGTGATAGAGGACCTAAAACATAGGTTTGATCTCCCATTTTGAATGAGTACCTATTCTTATAGCCATCATGAATCACACGCCTATCATATTGCAGAGGCCTCCCCAACAATATGTGACCCGCTTGCATTGGTACTACATCACACCAAACCTCATTTAAATATTTACCAATGGAGAATGCAACAATAACTTGCTTTAGCACCTTCACTTCCCCACATTCATTAAGCCATTGTAGCTTGTATGGGCTAGGACGTTTGATAACAGGTAGCCCTAACTTCTTCACCAAAATTGTACTAGCTACATTGGTGCAACTTCCTCTATCTATAATCATACTATGCATCTTACCATTTATCAAGCAATGGGTATGGAAGATGTTTTCTCTTTGCTCATCCACCTCAATCTTCTCTTGCACATTAAGAGCACCCTTAACCACAAGGGCTTCAGCTTGGACAAGTTTTTCCACTTCCACATGTTGTAACTCACCAAGGCAATGGAGACTTGAGGATGCCAATGGGTCCAATTACAAGGTCACGCACCAACAAGCTCAAGGTACAATTTCATATTTATGCACAAGCTTTTATTTCACAAGAACTTCAAGAAGTTTTGTTGATCAAGCTAGGGGAAGATCTTAGGGAGACGCCTAAGTGTATGTACACATTGGAGGTATCAAACTAAGAGGGCTACCACTTAGCCAATTTTCACAAGCACAAGTCTAATCAATGGGTTTAGGCTTATTTTATTTTGTAAAGGGCGTGTTGACTTCTTTTAGACTTTGTCATGGCCTGATTTGTGTTAAGTGTGCATGTGCTTCATTAAAAAAGTAAGGTGCATGTTTTATTTTAAGGAACCAAGCGTATGGGCCTAGATTAAAAACCCAATCCACCCGTATTAAGTTAGTCTTCTATGTTTTCTTGTTTCCTTATCCTATTTGGACTAAGATTAGGCAACTTTAATTAGTTTGAAGCCCAAATCTGTGTGTGATTTGTTTCTGGGCAGATTTGTTTCAAGAAAGCCTTTCTTGATGTTTTGGGCTTTCTTTAGGATTTTTAGGTTATCTTTGTTAGGGTTTGTATTGCACAAGGGTATTTAAACCCTTGCTTTTTTTTAGTGAAATTCAGATCAGATGTGAATAAAAAAATAGAAAGTCTTCTTCAAGAGAGAATTCGGATTCTTGCTTGTTTTACCTTAATGATTGATTCAACTTATCAAGTAAGTTATAGCTTGTGGAGTTAATTCAATTCTTGCAATCTTTATACTCTTTGTTACCAATTCCTTGCAGTTTTGGGGGTGAAGAGTCATGTTAGATTGATTGAATTTAGGTATTGGGAACAATCATTGAAACGGAGGCAATCTAGACATTGACTCTATGTTGTTGTTGTATCGTCTTTAGTATCAGAGCCTAGGTTTTAAATTCAATCTTTATCCTTAATTTTCTGTTTGTTCTTGATTAGTATAGTTAGTTCATCATTCAAATTCGAAAAGAGAAAAAAGAAAAAGAAAAAAAGAAAATCAAGATTGATCAAGAATTCATCCAGATTGTGAATCTTTGTGTATTTGAGTTGATGTGCTTGCAAGATTCGTCAAGATTGCTAATCTTGCATCAAGATTCATCTTTATTATTCAAGATTCTTCAAGACCACATCCTTTATTCAGGAAATTCATCAAGACTTGCTTTTTTGCAGTAAGAAGTTTCAAGATTTACTTTCTTGAACTCAAAATGTGTGTCTTTGATATAATTACTTAGCTCTCAATTCTTGAGTTATTGGGGCAGATTTGAACGTTCTTATCAATTCGGGTTTAGAGTTGAGTTCCTAGTTTTTTTTGTTTCCATTACACTTGAATTGAGTAATCTTGTTTCATATTGCTCAGTTGGCACCAAAAATCACTCACATACGTTTTCTCTATCTAGTATGTATTTATTTTCGTCTTTCTTGTTTTCTTTACATTAAATTGCATCTAGTTTTGTGTTTTTTCCTCCCTTTCTTTAGGTATCCTTTGTTTTCCCTTTTGAATTAAGTTGCTGTTGTGCTTATTTGGTTGGTAATGATTAATCCGGACAAGTAAAACTGTGCTAGAATCTAGAGTGGTAAAAGGCTCTAAGCTCATTTGAGGGTAAAAGCCATCTTCTTGAGTGAAACATGAGGGTATCCAGTCTGATTTAGAGAGAAACACGTGAGTGAGTGTGAAAGGAACTGTTCTAACTTGTTTTTGCAGGTTTACATCATGACCAATTCAAAGGGTAGTAAAGGTAGTGACAAGGATGAAAAGAATAGTGAGGCTGATCAAAGCATATTCTTTACTTTGGAGGCTATGCAACAACAATTCCAAAGGATCGAGAGCTTGTTCAAGGATGTCAGTGATAAATTTCATTAACAAGACCAGGTCATTAGGAATTTACAAAGAGAGGCTTCAACTAATGGTGCAACAAGGAGGCAAAATGCTAGGGAGCCAACTCCTATGTGCTATGAGTATGAAGATGAAAATGATGATGGGGAAGATGAAGAAGAGTGGCATACTAAATTGGTGGAAGAGGGGGACGGAATGATAGAGGAAGAGGAAGAGGCTATAAAGGCTGAGCAATGCAAGGGAAGAAGACAGGGTTGAGCGTGTGGGTAAAAACTTAGGTAGTATCAAGATGAAAATACCATCTTTCCAAGTAAGAATGATCTCGAAGCTTACTTAGAATGGGAAAGAAAGGTAGAGATGATTTTTGAATGTCATAACTATTCATAGGAGAAGAAGGTGAAGCTAGCTGCCGTGGAATTTCATGATTATGCACTTGTTTTGTGGGATCAGCTTGTTTTCAAGAGAAGAAGGAATGGAGAGGATCCTATTGATACTTGGGTCGAAATGAAGAGGGTCATGAAGAAGAGTTTTGTGCCTAGTTACGTCTATAGGGAGCTCCATCAAAGGCTCCAAACCTTGAGACAAGGAACTAAAAGTATAGAAGAGTACCATAAGGAGACGGAGATAGCCATGATTAGGGCTAATGTGGAAGAAGAAAGAGAAGCTACCATGGCACATTTCTTAGCTGGTTTGAACAAAGACATTGCCAATGTTATTGAATTGCACCATTATGTAGAGATAGAGGAGATGGTGAATATGGCCATGAAGGTGGACTTAAGTACAAAAGCTCTAGCAAGGCTTCTTACCCAAACTATACTACAAATTGGAACTCCAAATAGTCCAAGAAGGATGATAAGAACAAAGACAAGCCAAAGGAGGAGAAGATCAAGACGGATCCAAAAGGTACTTTTAAAACTCCTAGTTCTTCTAGTTCCAATTCTGAAAAGCATAGGACTATTTGATGCCTTAAATTTCTTTGTGTTGGTCATATTGCTTCTCAATGCCCAAACAAAAAAACAATGTTTGTGAGTGGAGGAGAAGTTGTGTCTGAGGAGGAAGAAGATGATTTGGCTTCCATGCCTGAGTTAGAGGATTGTTCTGATGTGAAAATTGAGGATGCACCTAGGGGTGAATTACTTGTTCCTATGCATGTTTTGAATGCTCAAGTGAAGGAAGATGGAATTGAGCAAAGGGAAAATATTTTTCATTCTAGATGCCAAGTGAATGAGAAGATTTGTAGCCTGATCATTGATGGGGGGAGCTGAACTAATGTGGCTAGTAAATGGATGGTGGAAAAACTAGGGTTGGAGTACTTGAAACACCCTAGGCGGTATAGGCTACAATGGCTAAATGACATGGGAGAAATTAAGGTAAATAAGCAAGTCGTTGTATCTTTCTCCATGGGTAAGTATTTTGATCAAGTACTTTGTGATGTTGTACCTATGCACGCTAGTCATTTATTGCCTGGTCGGCCTTAGCAATATGATAGAAGAGTGTTACATGATGGTTTTAAGAATAGATACTCATTTACTATGGGAGATTAGAAATTTATTCTTGCTCCATTGACGCCAAAAGAGGTATATGAGGACCAAATGCAGTTAAAAAATATAGAGGCAATGCAACAGAGAAAGGTCGAAAATTTTCAAGAAAAGAATGATGATACAAAAGTTGAGGAGAAGGCCGAGAACCTTGCAAAAGGGGAGCAGAAATTCAAATCAAAAGAAAAGAGAGAAAGTGAGGCCGAGAGTGAGAGAAGAAAAGTAGGGAAAGAGGCCTCAAAAGAAATTCAATGAAAAGGCCCAAATGAGAGAGAGGGTAGAAAGAAACAAAACTTCTATAAAAAAATGAGAGATGTAAGGGTTGCTTGTGCAGAAAGGAGATACTTATTTGTACTTTTTATGCAAGGAAACTTATTTTAATAAATTTGACGTTGACCCTTGTTTGCCTAATATTGTTGTTTCTCTTTTGTAGGAATATGGAGATGTTTTCTCTGAGGAGTTGCCTAAGGAGTTGCCGCTCATTAGAGGAATATAATATCAGATTGATTTCATGCTTGGGGCGTAGATTCCAAATAGACCTGCTTATAGGGCTAATCCTGAAGAAACTAAGGAACTCCAAAAGCAAGTGGAAG
>JANZXR010000004.1:11108535-11123708 GCA_027575705.1 Erythroxylum echinodendron
AGATTTCCAAATTTTTGCAAAGTCACAATCAGATTCATACATGCCTTTCAACATCTCAAAACCAAGTAATCTAGCATACATAGAGGTAAGAAGAGAGTATCTCCTATAAAGAGCATCAGCCACAATGTTTTCCTTCCCTTGTTTATGTTTAAGAACATAAGGAAAAGTTTCAATAAATTCCAGCCACCTAGCATGTCTCTTAGTCATTTTACCTTAGGACTTTAGAAATTTCAAACTTTCATGATCAGAATAATAATAAATCTTTTGGCCACAAGTAATGTGGCCAAGTCTCTAAAGACCTTTTTAAAGCATACAACTTTTTATCATAAGTGGAGTAATTTAAAGAAACACCACTTAGTTTTTCACTAGAATAAGCAATGGATTTAGAATCCTGCATTAAAACAACACCAATGCCTATACTAGAAGCATCACATTCAGCCTCAGAAACTTTAGAAAAATTAAGAAGAATAAGAAGCGGAGCATTGGTCAATTTTTCTTTCAAGATGTTAAAAGCAGCCTCTTATGAATCACCCCATTCAAAAATCACATTCCTTTTTACCACTTCATTCAAAGGGCCAGCAATAGTAGAGAAGTCCTTCACAAATCTCTTATAGAAGCTTGCCAAGCCATGGAACCTTCGAACTTCATTCACATTCTTGGGAGTTGGCCATTCTCTAATTGCCTTCACTTTCTTTTCATCAACTTGAAGTCCTTTAGCACCTACAATAAAACTAAGAAACACAACAGTATTCATGAAAAAGGAACATTTTTCTAAATTGGCATAAAGATTATTCTCTCTTAAAAGTCCAAACACATCATGCAAGTGTTTCACATGATCATCTAAACTCCTAGAATACACTAGAATATCATCAAAATAGACAACCACATACTTTCCAATAAAAGGACGAAACACATGATTCATCAAACTCGTGAAAGTACTAGGTGCATTAGTCAAGCCAAAAGGCATAACTAACCACTCATACAACCCACACTTAGTTTTGAAAGCAGTTGTCCACTCATTACTCTTATTCTTGCAAATTTGATGGTACCCACTTCTTAAATCAATTTTGAAAATATACAAGCACCATGCAACTCATCAAGCATATCATCCAAACAAGGGATAGGGTAACGATATTTCACCATGATTTTATTGATGACTCTACAGTCAACACACATTCTTATCTTTCTTAGGAGCAAGTATAACCAGCACAGCACATGGGCTTAAGTTTCTCTCACAAAGCCATTTTTCATGAGCTCTTCAAATTGTTTTTGGATCTCCTTAGTTTCTTCTGGATTGGCTCTATATGCAAGCCTATTTGGAATTGAAGCTCCGGGAAGGAAGCTATATGGTGCTCAATGCCTCTCAAAGGGGGCAATCCATTGGGAATGTCCTCAAGAAATAAATCGCTGAAGGCAAAAAAGACAAAACAGTAGATGAAAAAGATGGATCAAGTTCATTAATACTTAAGAAAACATTTTTATATAAAAGTATATATGATTCTTCACTATTTAGAGTTCTCTTGATCTCACTTTTTCCAGCAAATAATGTCACTCTCTTTTCTTCATTTTTCCACTCTTTTTATGTTCTCTCTCTTTTTCTTTCTTTTCGATCTCTCTCTTTTTCTTTTCTTTTGCTCTCAATTTTCATTCTTTTTCAATCTTCACTTGATCATCATAAGCTTGAATGGGCCTAAGAGGTTTTAGCACAATATTTTTATCGTGAAAAGGAAAGAATAACAATTTTGTACCCATCATGCCTAACCTTTCTATCAAATTGCCATGGCCTACGAAGCAAAACATGTCCAACATACATAGGTGCAACATCACATAAAATCTCATCATGATACTTGCCAATAAAAACTGCTATCATCACTTGTCTGGTGACTTTCACCCCACCACAATTATTTAGCCATTGCAATTTATATGGTCTAGAATGTTTCAAAATAGGAAAATTAATCTTGTCAACAAGCAAAATGCTAGCAACATTACTACAACTTCCACCATCTATGATCATGCTACAAACTTTACTATTAATAAGACACCTTGTAAAGATGTGCTCACGTTGCTTTTCTTCAAGATCTTCTTTTGGATGGATATTAAGAGCATGCCTAGCCACAAGAGCTTCACCAACCTCAAGCATCATAATCAACATCGGAAGCATCTATCAATGGAGGTACATCATCAAAATCATCACTGTCACTACTTTCACTAGCAACATCACCATTCTCAAGCAAAATCATAGTTCTTTTGTTAGGGCATTGAGAAACAATATGACCGAAACCTTGACATTTAAAGTACTTAACTTTATAAGAAGGATTAGAAGAAGAGGAGGGTTTAGAGTCATTTTTACCTTTAGGATTTGAAGTTGGGAATTTAGGCTTACTTTCCTCCTTTGGCTTGATGTCTACCTTAGATTTGAAGAAATTTTTAGACTCCTTCAAGCTTTTCTTCCAAGAACTCGATCCAGCACCATTTTGGATCTTTAATTGCTTTTTTACCATGATGGCCTTATGCAACAACTCATCTATGTCAAGGAAATTTTGCAGCTCTACAATGGAAGCAAATTCAGGGCACAAACCATCAAGAAATCTTCTTATGGTAGCTTCCATGTCTTCCTCAACATTGGCCCTAATCATGATGATCTCCATCTCTTGGTGATAATCTTCAACACTCATAGATCCTTGCCTCAATCTTTGCAGCTGCTTGAATAAGTCTCGATAGTAATGACTTAGAACAAAGCGCTTTCTCATGATGGCTTTCATTTCTTGCCATGTGCCGATCGGTCTTTCAAGATTCCAACTTCTATTTACTTGCAATTGATCCCACCAAATACTAGCACAGTCACAAATTTCAATAGCAACAAGTTTTATCTTTTTCTCATCACTACATGTTCTATTTTCCTCTCCTACTCTAAATACAATTGAGGGTTTTTCTTCCTTGAAAAGAAGGGATTTTCAATTTTATGTTGCCAAGTTCATTACGAGAAGGAGCTTGTCAGCCTCTCCTAGTGTTGGGGCCTTCATCCTCAAATTGAACATCTTCATCTTCTTCATGGAACGTCCTTCTAGGACCTTTAGAGTTTGACGTGGATTGGATGTCATCTAACCTAGCATTAAACCTCTGGAATTGATCTTGCATAGCCTTCATAAAGAATTTTAGATCTTGCTCATGTGATTCATCTTCTTGAGACATGCTTATGGACAGCAAAATGTTAGTAAACAACAAAAAAAACAATATGGACCTCACCACTCAACCTCACGTGTATACACGCAATAGATGCCAATCAACTCGTGTATTACACAAAAATTGGCTTTTTTATATAATGAAAACACTGTTGCCTTTTACAACTCAACTTGCTTTCTATAGTATCCTTATTCAAAACAAGATACAATCAAATAGAAGCAATCAAACCAAGTGGCAGCCAAGACTAGAATCTCAAAATAAAATTCTCAAAGAATCCAAAAGGGGAACAATGTGTGGGAAATAAAGAAGAAAAAGTAAAGGAGATGAATATGCAAAGAGAAGGGAACTTGAAGGGAAAGGAGGGCTCAACAATTTTAAAAACAAGAGCAGAAGATCAAAAACGGAGGTTAGCACTAAGAGTATTAGGAAAGAAAACATGATGGAAAAGTGGAACAACTTGTAAACTAAGTAAAGGAAAAATAGTATAAGAATAAATTAAGGAAGTGATGACCTCAAGGAAAGTCAAACTTGAATCTAAAGAAAAATGAATGAGGCAAGAAATAAAATAGGAAACTAAAGGCAAGATAGGAAAGTAATTAAAATAAGAAAGTGAAGCAAATAGGAATGTAAGCAAGTTCCAAGCAATACAAGATAGGAAAGTACTTGCAATTCAAGTTCAAGCAACAGGAAAAATGTTATCATTATTTGATTGCAATTAGCAAAGTAGCAAACTTGGACTCCACTTCTCTAGAATTCGTAACACACACTCTGATTGTTTTCTTCTTCTTTTTTTTGACGAATTTCTTTTATCCTCTTTTTTTGACGAATTTCTTTTTTTCTCTTTTTTTGGCGAATTTTTATTTTTCTATTTTTTGACGAATTTCTTTTTCCTTTTTTTTACTTTGATGGAGAATCATGGGCATTTGAAAGACAAGAAGAGAAGCATCCATGGTATGATCCGCCTTAAGGAAGCCTAGGATATGACTTGCATGGACATGAGCTTGCAAAAGGAGGCTTAGGAGCTGAAATTGGATCAGATTTGAAGTCTGAATGTGCAAGGAAAGGGGATGAACGAAATTCCCATATCAAAGGCCCAACATTCATGTCTAATGTTCCTAAAGATCCATTACAGGATGTTGGAGGCCCAATGACAAAAACTAGGTCCAAAGCAATGAAGCAAGCATTGAATTGTTTGATCCAAGACCTTCAAGAGATTGAACCGATGTTGTTAAGTCAGATTTCATCTCATAAAGGTCCAAGAGGCATTGTTTTACTCCTTGAAGCCAAACATGAAGCATACAAAGGTCAAAATGAAGTCCAATTGGGAGAAATCACTTAAAATACTATGTAACAACCATGTGCCACTTAAAACTAAGGAGAAGGACGTGATCTATAAGGTCCAATATGTTTAGATCATGTTTTAATTAGTTTCCTTTTTGTTTCCCTTGAAAGAAGGTCATCTAATCAACACCTTTATAAGTTTATTTTGTTTCCTTTTAGGGATTGATTTGTTTCCTTTTATTTAGTTTCTTCTTTAGGACATTAAGTTAGGAATTTTTCCTATAAATAGGCATCCTCTATGTACTTTGGAAGTGGATTTTTCATTTAGAAATACTATTGAGTATTATTGGGAGCATTCTTGCTTTCTTCGTATTCTTTGAGAATACTTGATTTATCGAAGGAGTGGTCTTCCTTTATGGCATCCCAAGGTTAGATTTCTAAAAGACAAGTTTTTCCATTGACCGACATTCTTGATAGGGTTCTAAGAGACAGGTTCTCTTAGGGTTCTCTAGGACAAGTTCCTATTGGATCTCCCATCACAAAATGCTTGGATTTGAATATGTTAGAGATTTATCTGCTAATGATTATGATTCTTCTAATGTCTTTAGTTCATGTGACAAAACAGCATTCGGGAAGTTCTACAAGCATGATGGATTCTTGTTTAAGGAGAGTAAACTTTGCATACCAATGTATTCTATACGTGAATTGCTTGTGCCTGAGGCACATGGTGGTGGTTTGATGGGACACTTTGGTGTTGTTAAGGCATTAAAAGTATTGCATGAACACTTTTATTGGTCTAAGATAGAATCAGATGTTATTCACATATGTAGTAGGTGCATTGCATGTAAAAAAGCTAAGTCTAAGGTTTTACCTTATGGTTTGTATAGTCTAAGGTTTTACCATATGGTTTGTATACTCCTTTACTCGTACCTAGTGAACCTTAGGTGGACTTATCTATGGACTTTGTTTTGGGGCTGGCTAAGACTAAAAGGGGTAGGGATTTGATTTTTGTAGTTGTTGATAGGTTTTTAAGATGGCACACTTTACACCGTGTCATAAAATCGATGATGCAACTAACATAGCTGATTTATTCTTTAAAGAGAGAGTGAAACTCTATGGTGTACCTAGGAGTATTATTTTTTATACGGATGTTAAGCTCCTTAGCTACTTTTGGAAAGTATTGTGGGGTAAGTTGGGTACTAAACTTTTGTTTTCTACTACTCGTCCTCCACAAACTGATAGACAAATTGAGGTAGTTAATAAAACTTTAACTCAATTATTACGCACTATCATTATAAAGAACTTGAAAATATGAGAGGAATGTTTTTCATTCATTGAGTTTGCATATAATAGAGCTACATTATACTACTTCATATTCACCTTTTGAGATTGTTTATGGTTTTAATCCACTAACTCCTATGGATTTGTTACCATTACTTATGAATGAAAGGGTTAGCTTGGATGGAAAAAGAAAGGCTGAATTTGTGAAGAACCTTCATGAGAAGGTACGGCTAAACATTGAGAGGAGGAATGAGCAATATGCCTCTAGTGCTAACAAAGGAAGGAAGCCTAGTTTGGATTCATATGAGAAAAGAAAGACTTCCTTCTCAAAGGAGATCTAAGTTGCTTCCTAGAGGAGAAGGACCTTTTCAAGTCCTTGAGAAGATCAATGACAATGCTTACAAGTTGGACTTGCCTAGTAAGTATGAGATGGTTCGAGGACAAATCCTTTTGAGGGTAGAGAGGATTATGAGAACCAAGGTCAATATGTTCTTGACCGAAAGCTTGCTGCCATGGATGGAGGATTATATGGAGGTTCACGTGGGAAGTATGTTGCCATAGGTGGACAAGCTACTGCCAATGATCCATTATATGTTCCTAGTGGGCCAATCATAAGATCAAGATCCAAGAAGATCAAGGAAGCCTTGCAAGGATTGGTGCACAAAACTTAGGTAGATTTGGACAATTGGGCCAAATTGAAGTATTCACCATGAAAGAACAATCCATTCAAGTTAGGCTTGGAAGAGGCAGATCCAATCTTGATCCATTGTATCAAGGTTGTGGAAGACTAATCTAATCTTGAAGATTACATGTTTGGTTGTGCATTCTTGGATAGATTCTTGAAGATTACATGTTTGGGCCATGAATCATGTTTAAGACTCTGGTATTGGTTTATTTGATTATATTTTCTTAGTATGGCCGAAACTCTATGTTAGGGAGGCTTTGGTTGTGTTTAAATCTGATTAGATGTCTTTAGATCAGATTTGATTAGTTAGTTTTGAATTGTAATTAAGTCTTACAATCCTATTCGAAGTGGAATTGGCATAACGTAGACTTTTGCTACAAGTAGGATCAGTTTGTTAAATTCATATTAGGCTTATCTTGTCTTAGAATCCTACATGTACTAGGATTGGTGTGATACAATTCAAATTAGGAAGCTAGAGACTTGGTCAAATTAGATTTGTTATGACCTTTTTTCTTAGAGTTCTATTAGAATTAGTATTTATAGGGTCTTGGATGTTCATTATGAGAGAAGAATTGAGATTATTTAATTGGAAAATAGAGAGAGAGCTTTCTCCTTGAGTTCTCGAAAGAACAAACCCATAACTCATCAAAGAAATCCTTTCTTTGTGGCGTTCATAGCACTTCCATTATAACCTTCATTCAAGTTTCTGCATTCCTTGGGTTTAGACTTTAATATAGTCTAAGTTTATGGTTTCATTGTTTCTTGGGTGTAGGTTCTTTATACCAAGGTTCTTGTCTTTTTAGACAAAAGGTCAAGGTCCATCAAAACCAGATTTGTGTTTAGGTTTCTTGGGATCATATAATTAGATTCTTGTAGGTTTTCTAGTGTTCATCTCTATTGGGTTCACATCATTCAGCTTTGTCTTCCTTGTTTTTGGGAACCTATCTTTTCTTAAGAACACCTATACAAGATCTACTTCCTTGAACTCAACCATGTTCTTGAGCTTGGCTTGCTTTTTGTATGCTTCGTTATGCTTCTTAATGTTTTTCTTGACAAACTCATGTTTCTATCTGTCATCTCGACTTTGGCACTCACCATTGGGTTTTTTGACATAATTGAGCTTAAGTTGATCACTGTTAAAGGTTTTTTTTCTGTACACGCTCTCAAACGAGGACATGTTTGTGGTTTTGTTTTTGGAACAATTATATGCAAACTTCGTGTGAGGCAAGAGTGCATCCCATTTTTTGGCTTTTCCCCTTACAAGGCTTCTCAAAATCCCCCCAAAGACTTATTAACAACCTCAGTTTGCCTATCAGTTTGTGGATGGAAGGAAGTACTAAATTTTAGTTGTGCTCCCAAACCTCTAAAAAAATGAATCAAAAATTTCACATGACTCACAACACTCCTTGGAATCCCATGTAGTTTCATAATGTTTAGAAAAGTAAAGATCCATTACATGTTGTGCGTCATTAGTTTTTGACCAAGGAATGAAATGAGCCATTTTAGAAAATCTATCAACAAACAACCATTATGCTATCAAAACCCATTTTGTTCTTGACAAGCCAATGACAAAATCAAAGCTCACATCCTCCCATGGGCTATTTGGAGATGGTAATGGTGTGTATAGGTCGTGGGCTTGGCTAGTCATTTTGGGCTTGACATATGTGTTACAAGCACTCACCAATCTCACAAAATGCCTAAACATTGTTGGCCAAAAGAAGTTGGGATGGGCTAAGGCATATGTTTTGTCTCTCTCAAAATGACCTACTAACCCACCATGGACCTCTCTCAAGATTTCCCCTCTTAAAGAGCATTTTGGAATGCAATAAGAACCATTTTTAAAGAAGTAACCATCATGTAAATCATAATCCCTAAATGGACCATTGCTTTGCCTTACTTTAGCAAATATCTTACCAAAATCTCTATTACTCTCATATAACTCCCTAATATCATCAAAGCCCATAACATGTGAATGCATTGAGCTCAAAAATGTATATTTCCTAGACAAACTATCAGCAACTACATTATTGGCACCTTTCTTGTATTTGATCACAAAGTCAAAAGACTGTAAATATTCAATCCAAGTAGCATGCCTATGGTTCAAATGCGATTGGCTTTGAACATATTTAAGTGCATCATGGTCAGTATATAAAACGAAAGAGTCAGACATTAAGTATGATCTCCAATGTCTAATGGCCCTAACAATTGCATAAAACTCTTTGTAATAGGTAGAGTACTTTTTCCTAGCTTCATTTAGCTTCTCACTAAAATACGCTATTGGTCTACCCTCCTGGCTAAGCACAGCTCCTATACCTAACCCACTTGCATCATACTCTAACTCAAATGGTGCATTGAAATTTGGCAAAACTAACACAGCAGCTTTGGTGATAAAGTTTTTCAAAGTGTTAAAGGCTATAGTAGCATGGTTAGTCCACCTAAACTCTCTTTTTTTCACGCTTTTGGTGATTGGTGCGTTTATGGTACTAAGGTTTCTAATGAACCTCCTATAGAAGAGCAAAATCCATGAAAGCTTCTAATCTCAAAAAGTGTTTTAGGGGCCAGCCACTCTAGGATGGCCTTGTTTTTTGTGGGATCCATTCTTATGCCTTCATGGCTTACTACATAACATAGGAAAGTCAATGAATGATCACAAAAATGAAACTTTTCCACATTAGCATATAAACATTCATGATCTAACACTTCAAATACCATTCTAAAATGCCTCACATGTTCATCTTACTCTTTGGAGAAAACTAAAATATCATCAAAATACACTTCCACAAACTTATGAAGGAATGGTTTTAATGCCTCATTCATTAACCTTATGAAGGTTGAAGGTGAATTGGACATCCCCATTGGCATCACTAACCACTCATAGAGCCCCTCCTTTGTCTTGAAGATTGTTTTCCATTCATCTCCTTCACGAACTTGGATTTGATGGAATCCATTTGCTAGGTCCAACCGAGCAAAGATTGAAGCTCCATGTAAGTTGTCAAGCATGTCATCAAGTCTAGGAATTGGATACCTATACTGTTGGTAATCTTGTTCATGGCTCTAGAATCTATCACCATCCTCCATTTCCCATTCTTCTTTGGCACCACAAAAGTGGGCACCACACATGGACTATAACTCACTCGGATAAAACCTCTCTCCATTAACTCATTCATTCAATCTTGTAAAGCTTCACTCTCTTTTGGACTCATCCCATAGGCGTGCTTGTGAGCTATCATGGCTCCAAGCATAAAATTGATCTCATGTTGGATGCTTCTCAATGGAGGAAGGCCCTTGGGCAACAGTTTTGGGAAACACCCATGGGAACTCCTTAATGAAGCTTTTCACCTCCTTAGGCGACACCACCATTGATTTGTCTTCATCTTCCACATCTAGTGACACATAAGATAGACCTCTACAATGGCTTTCTTCTCGTCCATGGATAAAGCAATTTCACTTACATTCTCCCTTTTGAACTTCGGCTTCATTCGTGTAAGCAAAATTTTCTTCCCTTCATGCCTCAAGGAATAGGTGTTAGTTCTCCCTTGATGGCTCACACCTCTATCATTGATGCAGAACCCCAAGACCCTTAATCAACCCTTAGAACTCTTTACCAATTAAATCAGAATTAGTTTCTCAACAAAGCAATCAGATTAGGATTTGTTCTTACACCCAAAAACATTTATGAAAAGAACTCAAGTTAAATTGAGAAATCCCCTTGAACCCCAATCAATTAAGCACTCAAGAACACAAGAAATAGGAATTTAAATTGATAACAAAAAATAAACTCAATTGCAATCAATAAGAACACCTTGCGCATAAATATAAAAGAAAGCAAAAACTCTCTCTATTCAATTATGCAATTTTCAAATTCTAACTTCTCCCGAATTACATCAAAAAATAGCCTTTTTGTAGGGATTACAAAGCAAGACAAAACATTAAAAATTGAAATAAATGTCTTCAAGGTAGTGGAGACACATGGCTGATGTGGAGAAAGTGATTGAGAAGGTGGGTGAGATGAAAAGACAATCTTCAATGTTGAGAGAGAGGTGGCTGCTGGAGAAAATAAGATGGAGAGGTGAATATGACAGCCACAAACCCTAAAACATGCTTAATTAAGCCTAAACCTAATGGGTTTTGAATGGGCTTAAGTAAAAATAACAAGGGGCCCATGTATTCAATGGGCTTAAGTACAAATAACAAAGGCCCACATATTCTAACCTAAAAAGCTAAATTGTGCCCATAAACTAAGCCTGAAATAGAAGTGACTAAAACTAACGTGGCCTACTTGAAATGTGGCCCATTTCACTTATTCTAACCCAAAGTAGACAAATAAAAACAGCCCATAACAAACAAACCCAAATTTGACCCACAACGGGCCTAAAAACACAAACACTCCAAACTAATCTTTTAGCCCAATTATGTAGGCATACTTAGACTCCAAAACATTTCCATATATGGACTTTCCATATTTGGATAGCCCACTTTCAACATGTTTTTGCACATAAATTTGGAGTTGCTCCTTCAGACGCTTTGCTCGAGACCTTGTGACCAGTCCATATTTGGAAAACCTTCCATGTTGGCACTTGAATAATCTTGTTTTGCTTGAACAGCCTCAATATGATTTCCCATGGTATTTCCTCGTGCTTTATCTCCATTTTCCAAATTTGGTGAAGTTTTCTTATTTGGAACCCAAAACTTTCTATATTTGGAATCAGTCCTAAGTCACCTAGATTGCTTCTTGTAGCATCTTGAACACCATTTGTATCATTTCTCCTCCCCTCAAAATGATTCATCCTCGAATCTTCACTTTCATGAAAATCAAAAGGAGATAGGTCAAATACATTAAAGGTACTAAAAATAGCATACTCACCATGAAGATCAACTTTGTATGTATTGTCATTGATCTTAGCAATGATTTGAAATGGTCCATCATAATGAGCATCCAATTTAGATTTTCATTTGGAAGGAAACCTTTCCTTGCGCATGTGCACCCATACCCAATCTCCTGGTTCAAAGGTTACCAGGCGCCTTCCTTTGTTAACTTGGGTAGCAACTTGTTGATTTCTCTTCTAAATCCTTTTTCTTGCTTGATTGTGAATGGCCTCAACCATTTCAGCCTTCTTAAGCCCATATAAGTTAGAAATCTCACTTAAAGGAATAGACATAAGATCCAAAGTGGTTAGTGGTTTAAAACCATACACAATCTCAAAAGGAGAAAAACCAATAGAAGAATGCACACTTCTATTATAAGCAAACTCAACAAATGGAAAAAGTTCTTCCCAAGTCATTATGTTCCTTCTAATTAAAGCACGCAACAAGGTACCAAGAGTTCTATTAACTACTTCAGTTTGATCATCAGTTTGAGGGTGTGATGAAGTAGAAAATAACAACTTAGTCCCAAGTTTAGACCAAAATACACACCAAAAATGACTAAGAAACTTAACATCTCGGTCAGATACAGCAGTCCTAGGAATGCCATGCAAATGTACTACCTCGAGGAAAAACAAATCGGCAATGTGAGATGCGTCATTAGTTTTATGACATGGAAAAAAGTGAGCCATTTTAGAAAAATGATCCACTACAACAAAAATTGAGTCTTGTCCTTTCTTAGTCCTCAATAACCCTAAAAAAAAGTCCATAGAAATATCAACCCAAGGATGGGTAGGAACAGGTAATGACATGTATAACCCATATCGTTGAACTCTAGACTTAGCTTGCCTATATGATATACAATGTGAACAGATTTTCTCAACGTCTTTGCTCATATGTGGCCAAAAGAAATGCTCATACAACATACTCAATTTTTTGTCTATACCAAAATGTTCCATCAGCCCCCCACTATATGCTTCATGAACAAGAAATTCTTGAATTGAACTATTAGGCACACATACCTTCCCTTTCTTAAATAGAAATCCCGCATGCCTATAAAAATCATGGAATACAGCATGTTCACAAGCAACATACACATTTGAAAAATCAACATCATGCGCATACATTTCTTTCATGTGCTCAAATCCCAACAACTTAGAAGAAAGAGTTAAAATCAAAGAATAACTTCTAGAGAGTGCATCACCTACAACGTTCTCTTTCCCTTGCTTGTATTGTATCACATATGGGAAGGATTCAATGAATTCTACCCATTTTGCATGTCGCTTATTCAACCTGCTTTGCCCCTTCAAATGGCGCAATGATTCATGGTCGGTGTGAATTACAAATTCTTTAGGCAGCAGATAATGTGCCTTGTCTTTAATGCACTCTTCAATGCATATAGCTCCTTGTCATAAGTTGAGTAGTTGAGTTGTGCTCCATTTAGCTTCTTGCTAAAAAAAGCCACTGGTATTTTTTCCTACATCAAAACAACACCTATACTATTCCCGAAAGCATCACATTTGATTTCAAAAGTTAAATCAAAATTAGGCAGCCTCAACAATATTGTATTACTCAACTTATCCTGTAATAATGCAAATGCATGCTCTTGCTCTTTACCCCAAATAAACCCCTTATCTTTTTTCATGATTTCAGTTAGTGGGGCAGCAATTGTACTAAAATCTTTGACAAATCTCCTATAGAAACTTGCCAAACTATGAAAACTCCTTCCCTCACTAACATTTTTAGGTTTCGGCCATTCATGTATAGCCTTTACCTATTCGCTATCTACTTCAATTCCTTTTGCACTCACCACATATCCTAAGAAAATGATGTGATCAATGCAAAATGTACATTTTTTTTCATGTTAGCATACAATTGAAATTTGTGCAACACATCAAACACACATTTTAACTGAATGACATGTTTTTAATAGATTTGCTATACACTAGAATGTCATCAAAATAAACAACTACAAACTTATCAATAAATTCTCATAAAACATGGTTCATTAAAAGCATAAAGGTACTTAGTGCATTAATTAAGCCAAATGGCATTACCAACCACTCATACAATCCGTGTTTAGTTTTAAAGGCAATTTTTCATTCATCACCTAGTTTCATTCTAATTTGGTGATATAGACTCTTCAAATCAATTTTAGAAAAGATGCATGGGCCATGTAACTCATCCAATGTATCATCAAGTCGAGGAATAGGATGTTGATATTTCACCGTTATTTTGTTGACGGCTCTGCAATCCACATACATATGCCAACTTTCATCCTTCTTTGGTACCAACAAAAAGGGGTACCTAACATGGGATTAAGCTCTCTCTTATGTGTCCTTTCTCCAAAAGTTCTTCCACTTGCTTTTCCAATTCTTTAGTCTCCTTAGGATTGCTTTGATAGGCTGATCTATTTGGTATGGTAGCCCCAGGAATGAGATAGATTTGATGTTCAATTCCTCGCCAAGTTGGTAAAACCCTGAGGTAGATGATCGGGAATGACATCGCTATATTCCTGCAAAACATCAATCACAACACTAGGCAAAGTAGGGTCAAGATCGTTAGTTGAAAAATAAGCCTCTTTGTATAAAACTACAAACATTGGCATGTTTGTCTCAAAGCTCTCTTAACATCCCTAACTTTTGCACAGAAATTCACTTTTCTCTCTTCTTTTCTCTCATTGGCTAAATTACCTTCATTCTTTTTCTCTTTTGATTTGTCTTCTATTTATCTCTCTCTTTTTTTCTCTTTCTTTCTCATTTTCTTCTCTTTTTCGCTTAGCTTCTTTTTGTGCAAATTCATCATAGGATTTTTCAAGTTGCATTTGGCCCTCAAAATTTTGTTTTGGTGTCAAAGGTAAAAGTGTATACCTTTTGCCCCCTTTCTCCACTACACACCTATTCAAATACCTATCATGCATTACTCTCCTATCCCATTGCCATGGTCAACCCAGTAACATATGACTAGCTTGCATTGGAACCACATCACATGTAACGTCATCACTATACTTCCCAATCGTAAATGCCCTCACTTGTCTTTGGACTCTCACTTCCCCACTATTATTAAGTCATTGTATTTTGTAAGGTCTAGGGTGTTTAGTGGTTTCTAGTTCCAATTTATCAACAAATAATGTACTAGCCACATTCATCCAACTACCCCCATCAACAATCACACTACACACTTTCCCACTAACTAAGCATCTAGTATGAAAGATATTTTCTCGTTGTAGTCTCACCCCCTCTTGGACTTCTTTATATTGTGCACTTAAAGCATGCCTAGTAACCATCAATCTACCCCCCATAGGTAACTCCCTATCACTACAATCCTCCAAGGAGGCATCTCATCATCGACATCACTCTTATTGTCGATTTCAACCTAACCACCATTACTCTTTTGTTTGGGCATTGCGACGCTATATGATCAAATCCCAAACATCTAAAATATTTGATATCTCTATTCCTATTAGTTTGGGAAGTAGAAATACCTTTGTTTTTGTTGTCGAATGGTTCTTTTGACTTGGTTTTGTCATCTCTTTTGAATTGGGCATCCTTGTTATCATTCTTCCAATTCAACCTCCATGTGGAATTTTGAGTCAATATGTGTTGACTTGCCTCACAATTCCCTTTCGCTTCAATTGCTTCTCTATTTTCATGGCCATGCGTATCATATCTTCTATCTCCACATAGTGTTGAAGCTCTACCACATTGGCAATATCTTTGTTGAGTCCATTGAGAAACCTTACCATGGTGGCTTCCCTATCTTCCTCCATATTTGCCCTTACCATTGCTATCTCCATCTCTTTCTAGTAGTCCTCCACACTCTTTGATCCTTGAACAAAGCTTTGCAATTTTTGGTGCAATTCCCTATAATAGTGGCTAGG
>JANZXR010000004.1:11123808-11136503 GCA_027575705.1 Erythroxylum echinodendron
AGGAGAAGTATCGTCTGTGCTGACGTCAGAACACAGACGAAAGGGAAAATATGAAGGAGAAGTATCGTCTGTGTTAATGTGAGAACACAAACGAAAGGATGAATCAAGAGTAAAAAGGATCGTCTATAAGGACATTATAGGCCAAGGATAAAACGAAGGATTTAAGAGGTTATGTGGATTGAAGGATTCCTATGTGTTACTATACACAGACGAATAAAAACAAAGAGGACACGTATCGTTTGTGTTACTATTCACAAACGAAGTGAAAATGAAGAGAACACGTATCGTCTGTGTTACTGTACACAGAAGCATTGAAATAAAGAGGACACGTATCGTCTGTGTTACTGTACACAGACGCATTGAAATAAAGAGAACACTTATCATCTGTGTTACTGTACACGGACGAAGTAAAGCAAGAGAACACGTATCGTCTGTGTTACTGTACACAGGCGAAGCAAAACATAGAGGACTCGTATTCTCTGTGTCACTGTTCACGAACCTTAGACGATAGATTCTCAGACGAAAGAGGGTCAACCCAGAAGATAAAAATCAACCATAGACGATAGAACGCAAAGGATAGATTAAGGACTAAGGATTATAAGAAGGAGTTAAGAAGTACTGGAGTGAAGTGTGTCTTCTATGTTACTATTCACATGCATCTTCTGTCCCAAGGGTGAACCCTCAAGAGATAGAATCCACATTCAAGGTCTTCATGGAAGTTATGGAGCTCGAAATCATCTTTCCAACCATATAAGAAATACCCCAAACTGATTTCCTTAGAGAAAGATATGACGCTTGAAAGATATCGTTTGTGTTTCCTAAATCGTTTGGGTTACTATTCACGTATATCTTCTGTCCCCTTTGGTTGAACTCTCAGAAGATAGAGTTGATCTTGGGGTCTTCAGGGAGGTTGTAGACCTTGGAATTGTCTATCAAACTATATAAAGAATACCCCGAACCGATTATGCTAGAGAAAGTTATGAAGATTGTAAGATATCGTCTGTGTTACTGTTTACAGACTATCGTCTGTATTACTGTTCACAGACATCGAAGACGATAGAAATGAGACGATGGAAATGAGATGAAGGGAAGCCGAAAATGAGATGCAAGCAATGAGACTAATAAAAGGGGAGTTTTGAAGGATAACTCGAAAGTGATCAAGGTGTTATCTCTGGAAGATAATTTACATAGTAAGATATTCTGTATGCATGAAAGTAACAAGTATGGTATCAGAGGAAACATGAATAATCATGTTTGAGGAGTTATGTTCCGAAATCAGGGCCCGATAGATTTATGGTATCAGAGCAAGTAAGCAAGTTCGAGTTAGGCTCGAAAAATCGGGTCTAACAGAGTTGGTATCAGAGCAACCATGAATAATCTGGTAAGTCTGAGTTAGGCTTCGCAAGCGGGGTCTAACAACATCACTATCGATTTTGACACTAAATTTTGGGAACTCAATCTTGAAATTGAAAAATTCATCTCTAGGAAGAGGAAGAGGGGTGTTTTGAGAGACATTTCTAATAGGGAACCGTGGGGGTGCTCCTACGGTTAGTTGTGGGAAAGTTGAATTTTGGAATGTGGTGGTCGGTTGTGATGGGTTTGCTGAAACATTTGCAGGACATTGTGGAGGAGGTTGGGAGAATGGATAGTTGGTTGGTTGTATGGTGGAAGAAGAAGAAAAGGGAAATTTGAGATTTTCTTCTTCTAAGTCTTGGCTTAGATTTTTAGGGATGAAGGAGGAAGAAGAAGGTGTTAACCTAACTCCCATACAATCATACTCTTCTTGTTTGGCTTTTAAGGTAAGATTTTCAAGCCTTAACAACTCCATTCGGCGAAGGAGGTCTTCAAGAGAAAGTTGTGGCATAGGGGACAACTCTGGAGAAACCATGGTGGAAGATGATGTGGTGGACGATGAAACAGGGGGATGAACCATATATCTGATACCAAAATGATGGTGTTTCAAAGAATTTGGAGTGGTTAAGAGGTGGCTGGAGTAGTTTGGTAAAATTTGGCTAAGTGATGGAGGTGGACGTATTTGGCACATAGACTGTATTCTGGACGATTTTTTGGAGAAATAAGGACGAACTGGGTTAAACTATAAGAAGTGGAATTGAAGGACTATGAGTCAGTTTTCCAATGTTTCACGTTTGACTCAATTTGGATGTGTGGTTTGGAAGATATGATTGATTTAGTATGGGTTGGTATGACTGGTTGGCAGAATGAAATGTGTGTAGAAATTGAGTGTTTTTGGAAAACAATCAAACCCAAATTACAGCATTTGGTCTGCTATGAGCCCAAACGAAATGAATAAGTAAAAAAAGAAAGATTTGAGCTGCAAAAAATTGGAAAGCAAACTCTCACTCTTTTATTAATTTTTTCGATGTTACATATGGAAAGAAACTTGACTTAAATAAGCAAAAAAAAGCTAGAAGAATGTGGATGACCACATGCAGTCCGTCCACACATTCTTTGTGACATTAAATGGCTTTACTTAATATGGCTCATAACGTCTGTCATTAAAAGAAAAAAAACACTAAATGAGTGTTAAGTAGCTCTTATTCAATGCAAAATTAATGATAGATAAGAAAGTTGAAACCTAGCCAATAAGTCACTCTATTGGGCAGCAAGTTGACTTCTCTTGGTCGGCTTTGGACTCTTTTAATGGGCTGGGAATGAGCTTCAATTAAATCAGATTTTACCACGGCTTTATAGTCCCTAAATGGTTTCCATAAGGCCTGAAACTTCATAAAACAACTTAGCCCAATTTCTTCTTCAATTTCTTGATCAGCGGCTTCTTTTTCTACTCCAAGGCCTATTGCTTCAATATCTTTGATGGCTAACCTGGATGGTCCTCCATCACATGTTTTGCATGATTTTATTGGCAAGTTTGTGATTGTATACTTTGATGAAATCTTGATTTATAGCAAAAGCCTTGATGATCATGTTATGCATCTTAAATCTGTACTAGAAGCACTTAGGAGTGAGAGACTATATGCTAAACTTAAAAAGTGTTCTTTTTGTATGGATAAAGTTGTTTTTCTTGGCTTTGTTATTTCTGCCCGTGGTGTGCACGTTGATGAGGAGAAGGTTAAGGCTATCAAAGATTGGCCTACTTCTAAGTCAGTTAGTGATGTGTGTAGCTTTCATGGTTTGGCTAGCTTTTATAGGAGTTTTGTTAAGGACTTTAGCACCATTGATACACCATTGACTGAAATAATTAAAAAAGATGTTGGCTTTAAGTAGAATGAGGCACAAGAACTGGCATTTATAAATTATGTTCTGCTCCTGTTCTAAGTTTGCCTAACTTTAATGAAGCTTTCGAAATTAAATGTGATGCTTCCAGGATAGGTAAGTGTCCCATTTCATACTTCAGTGAAAAGCTTCATGGGCCACAATTGAATTATTCCACTTATGACAAGGAACTCTATGCCTTGGTAAGACCATTGGAGACTTGGCAGCATTATCTCTGGCCAAAGGAGTTTGTGATCCATTCTGATCATCAGTCATTGAAACATCTAAAGGCTAAGGTAAGTTGAACAAGAGGCATGCGAAGTGGCTGGAGTTCATAGAGACCTTTCCATACATGATACAATACAAACAAGGTAAGGAGAATGTTGTTGCTGATGCATTTTCAAGAAGGTACACTCTAATCATGACTTTAAGTTCTAAATTGCTAGGGTTTGAGTACATCAGAGATTTGTACGCTTCGGATTCTGATTTTGGCAATGTGTTTGGTGCTTGTGAGCATGCTACATTCCAAAGATTTATAGACATAATGGCTATCTGTTTAGGGAGAACAAGTTATGTGTGCCTAATGTGTGAAGTCCTTGTGCGTGAATCACATTGTGGGGGGTTTGATGGGTCATTTTGGGGCTCAAAAGACATATGACATATTTTGTGAACATTTTTATTTTCCAAACATGTGAAAAAGATGTTGAGAAAATTTGTTCTAAGTGTGTCGCACATAAACAAGCAAAATCTAAGACTCATCCATATGGTATACACTTTTGTCTGTGCTTAAGCATCCGTGGCATGTTTCATTGCATGTCATAAAATTGATAATAATATAAATATTGCTGAATTGTTTTTTAGGGATGTTGTGTGTTTGAATGGTGTTCCTAGGATTATTATTTTTGACCGTGATGTGAAGTTTTTGAGCCATTTTTGGCATGTTCTTTGGGGTAAGCTAGGTACTAAACTTTTGTTTTCTACCACTTGCCATCCTCAAACTAATGGACAAACTAAAGTGGTGAATAGAACTTTAGGTTCTCTTTTGCATGTCGTGGTTGGTAAAAATCTTAAAACATGGGAAGAATGTTTGCCACTAGTTGAATTTGCATACAATAGGAGCATACATTCTACTAGTAGTTATTCACCTTTTGAGATTGTTTATGGTTTTAATCCATTAACATCTTTAAATTTGTGTTCTTTACCTTTAAGTGAGATAACTAGTGCAGATAGACAAAAGAAGGCAGATTTGGTGCCCAACATTCATGAGAAGGAAAGACAACACGTAGAGAAGCAGAATGAAGCATATGCACAAAGAACTAATCAAGGGTGAAGATGCGATTTGAGCCTGGTGACTAGGTTCGGGTGCAGTTCAGGAAAGAGAGATTTCCTAAGCAAAGGAAATCCAAGGTAGATACTAGAGGCGATGGACCTTTCCAAGTCCTTGACAAGATTAATGATAATGCCTACAAGATTGATTTGCCAAGTGAGTATCAAGTATCTACTACATTTAATGTTGCTAATCTCTCTCCATTTGATAATGTAGGGGCTAATTTGAGGACGAATCCTTTTAAAGAGGGAGGAAATGATACAAGAAGTTATGGCAGCAATGGAGATCAAGGTGCCATACGCTAAGACAAGCTTACTTTGCCAAGCGGATCTATTATAAGGCAAAGTGTAGCAAGGCTTAAACAGGCACTTCAAGAGTTTGTTCAAAGTCACATTACATCTCACCTTGATGACAAGGCCGATCCATTTATGGAGAATTCAAGTGGAGTAGTCAGGCTTGTGATTCTTCTAGCGAGGGCGTGTGGAGGGGCTAATACTTAGCCAAATTTCAAGACAAGTTCAATTATTCTTATGGGCTTAATTTAATACATTAGGCTTGTTATTTTATCCTTTATTTATTAGGGCCAAAAGACTTGTTATGGACTGGGTATTCATTTGTAAGCTTGCCTTAGGTTATTTTACGCCTCCATTAGGTCCATTCCCTTCCCTTAGGTTTACTTAAGTTATTTTGGACTTATTTTAGTTTAGCCCAATCCTAACTGGATTAGGATCAAATTGCGTTATTGGGCTATAAATCCTAAAATAGTTAGGATTAGGCTTATTTTTAGCATTAAATGGGTTTGTAACCTATTCCTTTTAGGGTTTGGACGTGAGCAAGGGTATAAGACCTTATTTTATCCTTTTAAACTTTAGATTAGTTGATTAATAAAATTTAGAGATATTCTCTTCAAGAAAGGTGTGTTCTTCTTATTGTTACTTCAAGGATTGCATCACTTATCAAGGTAATCGCTTGTGGCATGTTCAATTCTTCTGTTTTCTTTGGTTTTGGGCTCAATTTTGTATAATTGGGGTTTGAACTAGCATGTTCTTAGAATGGAAAGATTGGGGATTTGATTCAATAGGATTAGGAGGTTTCAAGAACCTTGTTTTCTTGGGATTTCCTTATTAGAGTGAGTGAGGTTTTTTTCTTGTTTGCTAATATTCATTTTCTGTTTTTATCATGTCTAAGCAAGAGGAAGGTTCTACCAAAGAGACTTCTACAAGCATGGATGGTGATCTCAAGTTCATGATTCGGTCCATGCAATAATAATTTCAATGGTTTGACTTCTTGTTTGAGGAGATGAAGGACAGAATGGATTCCCTTGAAGCTAACAAACATAGGAGGCAACCAAAAGGGGTCCAAAAAACTAGGGAGCAAACTGATTTTCAAGATTATGAAGAAGATGATGCCATGACCGTTTTGCATGATGGGGAGTATGATGTAGGGGCTGGGCTGAGGTAGAGGAGCTAGGGGAAGGATGCATAGGCGAAATTTAGGTTGGAGAGATGATGATGCGGGTAGAAACCGAGGACGAAGGGATATGGTGGATAGAAACTTAGGGAGCATTAAGATAAAGATACTACCATTCCAAGGTAGGAATGACCCTGAAGCTTATCTAGAGTGGGAGAAAAATATTGATTTGATTTTTGATTGCCACAATTATTCAAAGGAAAAGAAGGTAAAGCTTACTGTTGTGGAGTTTAAAGACTATGCTCTTGTATGGTGGGATCAACTAGTGACTAGTAGGATGAGAAACCTAGAGAGGCCTATTGATAGTTGGGATGATTTGAAGGCTCTCATGAGGAGAAAGTTCATACCTAGCCACTATACAGATCTGTTCCAAAGGCTTCAAAGCCTTACTCAAGGGTCCAAGAGTGTGGAGGAGTACCATAAGGAGATGGAGATAGCCACGACTTGGGCTAATGTGGAGGAGGACCATGAGGCCACTATGGCAAGGTTCTTGAATCGGTTGAATAGAGATATTGCTAATGTTGTGGAGTTGAAACATTATGTGGAGATTGAAGACATGGTACACATGGCCTTGAAGGTGGAGAGACAACTCAAAAGAAAAGGGGCAGCATAGAACTTCAACAATTCTAGCTCAACATGGAGGCAGAATTGGAACAAACAAAATTAAAATTTTGGGAGTTCTCCTAAGCCCAAAACTAAGCTTATCAAGGCTAAAGATAATGACTCCAACAAGCCCAAAGGCAAATCTAAAACTCAAACTAGTTGTTCTTGTGATATTAAGTGTTTACGTTGTTTGGGTGTAAGACATATTGCTTCTCAATGTCCAAACAAGAAAGTGATGATTATGAAGGAAAATGGAGAAGTGGAGACTGAGAGGGATGATGATTGTGATGATATGCCATCTTTGGTAGATGATAGGGATGATGGTGGAGCTAGTGAACCCATAGATGGAGGCGAGATGCTATCCCTTATAACTAGGCATGTTTTGAAGGCTTAAAAAAAGGTGGGTGATTCTGTCCAGCAAAGGAGAACATATTCCACACTAGATGCCATAACAAGTCTAAGGTATGTAGCATGATCATAGATGGGGGGGAATTGTACCAATGATGCTAGCACATCCCTTGTGGAAAAGTTAAGGTTCCCTACCATAAAACACCCTAAACCCTATAGATTACATTGGTTGAATGATTGTGGGCAGATTCAGGTAAGTAGGAAAGTTTTGGTTAGCTTTTCTATTGGGAAGTATTATGATGAGGTATTTTGTGATGTTGTGCCAATGCATGCAAGCCATTTCTTATTGGGAAAACTGTGGCAATTTGATAGGAGCGTGATCTATGATGGTTTCAAGAACCATTATAAGTTTGTAAAAGATGGAAAACCAATAACCCTTGTTCCATTAACACCCAATCAGATTTATGAGGATCAATTGAAGCTTAAATGGATGGGTGAACATGAAAAGGTGGTGGGGGCCGAAACTAGTGTGAGTGGGCAGAATATCGTAGAGGCCTAGGCTAGGGGGATAAGGATCTTGAAAGGAGAGAGGGTAAGAAGAAGATGAGTTTCTTTGCAAAGGAAGCAAGGTTAGGAAAGCCTTACTGGCCGACTAACCCATAATTCTATTGGTGTACGAAGAATCTTATTTTAATACTAACAAAACTAACTCTTTTCTTCCTAGTTTTGTTGTTTCCTTGCTGCAGGAATTCAATGATGTATTTCCTAGTGAGATTCCTAGTGGATTGCCACCCATTAAAGGCATCGAATATCAAATAGACTTTGTGCCTAGAGCTATCATTCCAAACTGTCCAACCTATAGGAGCAACATAGAGGAGACCAACGAGCTTCAAAGGCAAGTGGAGGATTTGATAAGCAAAGGGTACGTGAGGGAAAGCATGAGTCCATGTGTTGTTCTGGTGTTATTAGTACCTAAGAAGGATGGGACTTGGAGAATGTATTGATTACCGGGCTGTGAACAACATAACGGTAAAGTATAGACATCCCTTTCCTAGATTAGATGATATGCTTGATGAATTGCATGGATCTTCTGTGTTTACCAAGATTGATCTTAAAAGTGGTTACCACCAAATTAGAATGAAAGAAGGTGACGGATGGAAAATAACTTTTAAAACAAAATATGGTTTGTATGAGTGGTTAGTTATGCCTTTTGGGTTGACTAATGTACCTCGCACTTTTATGAGGTTGATGAACCATGTTTTGAGAACTTTCATTGGTAAGTTTGTTGTGGTATACTTTGATGATATTCTGATTTATAGCAAGTGTTTTGGATGACCATATTGAACATTTAAGATGTGTATTTACTGTTTTGAGGAAAGAAAAGTTATTTGCTAACTTTGATAAGTGTACTTTTTGCATGGACAAAATTGTGTTTCTTGGTTTTGTTGTTACTGCAAAAGGTATAAAGGTTGATGAGGACAAAATCAAGGCTATTAGAGATTGGCTGAAACTACTTCCATCACTAAGGTAAGATCTTTCCATGGGTTGGATAGTTTCTATAGGAGATTTGTCAAAGATTTTAGCACCATAACTGCTCCATTGACTAAGATCATGAAAAGGAATGCGGGATTCCATTGGGGTACATCTCAAGAGAATGCTTTTAATACTATTAAAGATAGGTTATATTCAGCACCTGTTTTAGCACTACCTAACTTTACTAAAACTTTTGAGATTGAGTGTGATGCCTTAGGGATAAGTGTTGGAGCTATTTTGATGCAATATAGGCATCCTATAGCCTATTTTAGTGAGAAACTTGGAGGTGCTTCATTAGCCTACATATGATAAGGAGCTTTATGCACTTGTTAAAGCTTTGGAGACTTGGCCACGTTACCTATGGCCTAAGGAGTTTGTGATCCATACTGATCATGAGTCCTTAAAGCATTTGAGGGGGCAAGGCTTGAACAACAGACATGCTAGATGGATGGAATTCATTGAAACTTTTCCTTATGTGATCAAGTATAAGCAAGGTAAGGAGAATATAGTTGTTGATGCACTATTAAGGAGGTATGTTCTTTTAACTCTATGTAAACCAAAATGCTTGGATTTGAATATATTAGAGATTTATATGCTAATGATGCTGATTTTTCTAATATCTTTAGTGCATATGACAAAATAGCATTTGGTAAGTTCTACAAGCATGATGGATACTTGTTTAGGGAAAGTAAACTTTGCATACCAATTTGTTCTACGAGTGAATTGCTTGTGCATGAGGCACATGGTGGTGGTTTGATGGGACACTTTGGTGTTGTTAAGACCTTAAAAGTATTGCATGAACACTTTTATTGGCCTAAGATGCAATCAAATGTTATTCGCATATGTAGTAGATGCATTGCATGTACAAAAGCTAAGTCTAAGGTTTTACCACATGGGTTGTATACTCCTTTACCCGTACCTAGTGAACCGTGGGTGGACATATCTATGGAGTTTTTTTTAGGGCTGCCTAGGACTAAAAGGGGTAGGGATTTGATTTTTGTAGTTGTTGATATGTTTTCTAAGATGGCACACTTTATACCTTGTCATAAAACTGACGATGCAACTAACATAGCTGATTTGTTCTTTAACTGAGACTCCATGGTGTACCTAAAGTTCCTTAGCTACTTTTGGAAAGTATTGTGGGGTAAGTTGGGTACTAAACTTTTATTTTCTACTACTTGTCGTCAACAAACTGATGGACAAACTGAGGTAGTTAATAGAACTTTAACTTAATTATGGCGCACTATCACTAAAAAGAACTTGAAAACATGGGAGGAATGTTTGCCAATCATTGAGTTTGTATATAATAGGGTTGTACATTTTACTACGTCATATTTACCTTTTGAGATTGTTTATGGTTTTAATCCACTAACTCCTACGGATTTATTACCATTGCCTATGAATGAAAGGGTTAGCTTGGATAGAAAAAGAAAGGTTGAATTTGTAAAGAACTTTCATGAGAAGGTACAGCTAAATGTTGAGAGGAGGAATGAGCAATATGCCTCTAGTGCTAACAAAGGAAGGAAGCATGTGTCCTTTGAACCTGGTGATTGGGTTTAGGTTCATATGAGAAAAGAAAGATTGCCAGTCCAAAAAGTTGCTTCCTAGAGGAGATGGTCCTTGAGAAGATCAATGACAATGCTTGCCTGGTGAGTATAATGTTAGTGCAACATTTAATGTTTCTGATCTTTCCCTTTATGATGTAGGTGATGATTCAAGGACGAATCCTTTTGAGGAGAGAGGGGATGATGAGAACCAAAGTTAACATTTTCTTCATGGAAAGCTTGCTACCATGGATGGAGGATTACATGGAGATTCAAGTGGGAAGCATGCTGCCATAGGTGGACAAGTTGCTGCCAATGATTCATGATATGTAGGAAGTGGGCCAATCACAAGATCAAGATCCAAGAAGATCAAGGAAGCCATGCAAGGATTGGTGAACAAAACTTGGGCAGATTTGGACAATTGGGCCGAATTGAAGTATTCATCACGCAAGAACAAGCCATTCAAGTTAGGCTTGGAAGAGGGAGATCCAATCTTTATCCATTATATCAAGGTTGTGGAACACTAAACCAATCTTGAAGATTACGTGTTTGGGCTGGGTATTCTTAGACAAATTCTTGAAGATTATATGTTTGGGTCATGAATTATGTTCAAGACTTAAGTATTGGTTTATTTGGTTATATTTTCTTAGTATGGCCGAAATTCTACGTTAGGGAGACTTTGGTTGTGTTTAAATTTGATTAGATGTCTTTAGATCAGATTTGATTAGTTAGAGTTTGAATTGTAATTAAGTCTCACAATCCTATTCCGAGTGGGATTGCCATGACTTAGACTTTTGCTACAAGTAGGATTAGTTTGTTAAATTCAAATTAGGTTTATCTTGTTTTAGAATCCTACATGTACTAGGATTGGTGTGATACATATCAAATTAGGGAGTCAGAGACTTGGTCAAATCAGATTTGTTATGACCTTACTTCTTAGAGTTCTATTAGAATTAGTATTTATAGGGTCTTGGATGTTCATTATGAGGGAAAGAATTCAGATTATTCAATTGAAAAATAGAGAGAGAGTTTTCTCCTTAAGTTCTTGAAAGAGCAAACCCAAAACTTATCAAAGAATTCCTTTCTTTGTGGCATTCACAACACTTCCATTATAACCTTCGTTCCAGTTTTTGTATTCCTTGGGTTTAGACTTTTATATAGTCTAAGTTTCTGGTTTCATTGTTTCTTTGGTGTAGGTTCTTTATACCAAGGTTCTTGTCCTTTTAGACAAAGGGTCAAGGTCCATCAAAACCAGATTAGTGTTTAGGTTTCTTGGGATCATATAATCAGATTCTTGTAGGTTTTCTAGGGTTCATCTTTATTGGTTTAACATCAATTACATTATCGGTTAATGTATAATACATACTTATGCCTTGGCATTATGTCAGACTATACCATAGACCCAAGGTTGGTATGTGTATGTAGTATTGATAGTACTATAGACGCCAGAGTATATATTGACTATAATGTGGTACTTCTATGTTGACTACATGGGTCCATATACGGTATAACAGATCACCATACCTTGTCATTAGGTATTACAAAATTTGCTTGATCACGCAAATATAGTGGCATACTGTATAACCAATCAAAGAGGTAATAGTATGGACATTTTTGTACAAGTCAGGATAAGTGATGGAGAACCATGGGCATGTGAAAGACAAGAAGAGAAGCATACATGTTGTGATCGTCCTCAAGGAAACCTAGGATATGACTTGCATGGACATGAGCTTGCAAAAGGAGGCTTAGGAGCTGAAATTGGATCAGATTTGAAATCTGAATGTGCAAGGCAAAGGGCTGAACGAAATTCCCATATCAAAAGCCCAACATTCAAGTCTAATGTTCCTAAAGATTCATTACAAGATATTGGAGGCCCAATGACAAGGACTAGGGTCAAAGCAATGAAGCAAGCATTGAATTGTTTGATCCAAGACCTTCAAGATATAGAACCTATGTTGTTGAGTCAGATTTCATCTCATGAAGTTCCAAGAGGCATTGTCTTACTCCTTGAAGCCCAACATGAAGTGCCCAAAGGTCCACATGAAGTCCAATTGGGAGAACTCACTTAAAATACCATGCGACAACCATGTACCACTTAAAAATAAGGAGAAGGACGTGATCTATAAGGTCCTATATGTTTAGATCATGTTTTAATTAGTTTCCCTTTTTGTTTTAATAAGTCTATTTTGTTTCCTTTTATTTAGTTTCTTCTTTAAGACATTAAGTTAGGAAGTTTTACTATAAATAGGCACCCTCTATGTACTTTGGCGGAGGATTTTTCATTTAGAAATACTATTGAGTATTATTGGGAGCATTCTTGCTTTGTTTGTATTCTTTGAGAATACATGGCAAGAAATGAAAGCCATCATGAGAAAGTGCTTTGTTCTAAGTCATTACTATTGACACTTGTTCAAGCAGATGCAAAGATTGAGGTAAGGATCTACGAGTGTTGAAGAGTACCACCAGGAGATGGAGATCATCATGATTAGGGCCAATGCTGAGGAAGATATAGAAGCTATCATGAGAAGATTTCTTGATGGTTTGCACCCTGAAATTACTTAAATTGTAGAGCTGCAAAATTTCCTTGACATGGATGAGTTGTTGCATAAGGCCATCATGGTAGAAAAGCAATTAAAGAT
>JANZXR010000004.1:11146935-11157839 GCA_027575705.1 Erythroxylum echinodendron
CCCCCTTTTCCACCAATTCTGACCCTATGCCACTCTTCTTCATCTTCCCCATCATCATATTCATCTTCATACTCATACTGCATAGGAGTTGGTTCCCTGGCATTTTGCCTCCTTGTTGCACCATTAGATGAAGCCTCTCTTTGTCAATTCCTAATGGCTTGATCTTGTCTATCAAAGTTATCACTGACATCCCTGAACATGTTCTCAATCCTTTGGAATTGATGTTGCATAGTCTCCAAAGTAAAGAATGTGTGTTGATTAGCCTGACCATTCTTTTCATCCTTGTCACTACCTTAGTTCCTTTGAATTGGTCATGATATAAATCCAGCAAAAACATGTTAGAACAACTCCTTACACACTCCCTCACTTGTTTCTCTCTAAATCAAATTGGATGCCCTCGTGTTTCACTCAAGAAGATGGCTTTTACCCTCAAATGAGCTGACACACTCTTTCCTTTTACCACTCTAGATTCTAGCATAATTTTACTTGTCTGGATCAATCACTACCAACCAAATAATCACAACAACAACTTAATTCAAAATAAAACAACGAATACCTAAAGAAAGGAAGAAACACAAAACTAGATGCAATTTAATGTAAAGAAAAACAAGGAAGATGAAAATAAACATATACTAGATGGAAAAAAACATATGTGAATGATTTTTGGTGCCAATTGAGCAATATGAAACAAGATTACTCAATTCAATTGTAATGGAAACAAAAGGACAGCAAACAATAAAAAGCAACAAAAGAGTGCAAGAAAAGACGAAACTAGGAATGAAACTTAACCCTAAATCCGAATTAAAAAGAACATTCAAATATGCCGCAATTACTCAAGAACCAAAAGATAAGCAATTATATCAAAGACACACGTTTTGAGTGAAGAAAGTAAATCTTGAAACAAAAAAGTGTTTCTTGATGCAAGAAGACAAGTCTTGATGAGTTTCTTGAATGAAGGATGTGTTCTTGAAGAATCTTGAATAATAAAGAAACAAAATTAAAGAATTCTTAAATGATCAGACCCGTTCTTCAAGAATCTTGAATAATAAAGAAACGAATTAAAGAATTCTTGAATGATCAGACTCATTCTTGATGAATCTTGAATAATAAAGAAATAAATTAAAGAGTTCTTGAATGATTAGATTCATTCTTGATGAATCTTGCAAGCAAATCAACTCAAACACACAAAGATTCACAATCTTGATTTTCTTCTTTTTTTACTTCTTTCTTTCTTTCTTTTCTTTCTTTTCTTCTTTTTCTTTCTTTCTTTCTTTTCTTGATTTTCTTCTTCTTTTTTCTTTCTTTCTTTTTTTGATTTTCTCCTTTTTTTTTTCAAATTTTAGTGATGAACTAACTATAATAATCAAGAACAAACAGAAAATTAAAGATAAAGATTGAATTTATAACTTAGGCTCTGATACCAAAGATGATACGGCAACAACCTAGAGTCAATGTTTAGATCACCTCTGTTTCAATGATTATTCCCAGTGCCTAAATTCAATCAATCTAACACGACCCTTCACCCCTAAAATAGTAATAAATTGGTAACAAAGAGTATAAAGATTGCAAGAATTGAATTAACGCCACAAGTTAGCACTTACTTGATAAGTTGAATCAATCCTTAAGGTAAAACAAGCAAGAATCTAAATTCTCTCTTGAAGAATGTTTTCTAATTATATTCATGTCTAAAAAATTCGTGTTCATGCTTAAACAAGGGTTTTTAAACTAGTCCTAGTCCTAGTCCTAGTTCTAGTCCAAATAGGATAAGAAAATCACAAAAATAGAAGACTAACTTAAGAGGGGCGAATTGGGCTTTTAAACTAGGCCCACAAGCTTGGTTCCTTAAAATAAAACATGTACATGACTTTTTTAATGAAGCACATGCACACTTAATGCAAATCAGCCCATGAAAAAGCCTAAAAGAAGTCCACACACCCGTTACAAGATAAAATAAGCCCAAGCCTATTGATTAGACTTGTAATTGTGAAAATTGGCTAAGTGTTAGCCCTCTTAGTTTGATGCCTCCAATGTGTACACAAAATTAGGCGTCTTCCTAAGCTCTTCCCCTAGCTTGATCAACAAAACTTCTTGAAGTCCTTGAGAAATAAAAGCTGGTATATAAATCTGAAATTGTGCTTTGAGCTTGTTGGAGCATAATCTTGTAATTGGAGCTATTGGCATCCTCAAGTCTCCATTTCCTTGGTGAGTTGTATCATCTACTATAGGCAAACTCAACATGAATTAAACATTCTTCCCAACTTTTCAGATTCTTTTGAATAATGGCACGTAAGATTGTAGGCAAGATTCTATTTACCTAGCTTACACCACATTACCTTCCAAAAGTAGCTCAAGAACTTTGTATCCTGATCTGAAATAATGGTCTTTGGCACTCCATGTAGACGCATAATCTCCTTAAAAAATAGATTTGCTATGTGACTTGCATGATTCATTTTCCTACAAGTAATGAAAAGTGCCATTTTAGATAAACAATCAACAACCATAAAAACAAAATCCTTACCTCATTTGTACCTAGGAAAATCCGAAATTAAGTCCATTGAAATGTCCACCCATGGCTTGCTAGGTATTGGTAAGGGATTGTATAGCCCATAAGGTTGTGACTTCGATTTCGCTTGTTTGCATGTAACGCACCAATTGCAAACTCTCTCCAGATCTCGCTTCATGTGAGGCCAAAAGAAATGCTTAACTAACACATCCAAGGTCTTCTTAACACCAAAATGTCCTATAAGACCTCGTCCATGTGATTCTCAAACTAGTAGCTCTTGTAATGAACAATTAGGCATGCATAACCTGTTTTCTCTAAATAAAAATCCTTCATGCCTATAAAACTTTCCAAATCTAGAATTAGCACAAGCTTCAAACACATTAGCAAAATCAGGATCATTAGCATACAAATCCTTTATATAATCAAATCCTAATAGCTTAGTATTTAAAGTAGATAGTAAAGCATACCTCCTAGATAATGAACCAGTAACCACATTTTCCTTACCTTGCTTGTACTTAATCACATAAGGAAAGGAATCTAGGAACTCCATCCATTTTACATGCCGACAGTTCAACTTATCTTGGCCCTTCAAATGCTTTAAGGATGAATCACGAACTCTTTGGGCCATAAGTAATGCTGCCATGTCTCCAAATCTCTCACCAAAGCATACGTCTTTTTATCATAAGTTGGGTAGTTTATGGCTTCTCCACTAATTTTCTCGCTGAAATAAGCTAAAGGTTGGCCTTCTTACATCAACACCGCTCCAATTCCTATACCTGAAGCATCACACTCAATTTCAAAGGTGTTAGCAAAGTTAGGCAAAGCTAATAATTGTGTTAAACTAAGTCTTTCCTTTATCAAGCTGAAAGTTTTCTCTTGTTCATCTCCCCACACGAACCCTACACTTTTCTTGATAATTTCAATTAGAGGTGTAGCTATGGTACTGAAATCCTTAACAAACCTCCTATAGAATTTTGCTAACCCATGAAAACTCTTTACCTTAGTCACAAATTTTGGTATTGGCCACTCTCATATGGCCCTTACCTTTTTTTCATCTACCTTAATGCTCCTAGAACGTACAACATATCCAAGAAAAACAACTTGATTAGTACAAACGGAACATTTCTTGAGGTTAGTAAATAAAGTCTCTTGGCACAAAATACTTAGGATAGATTTTAGGCGCTGAACATGCTCACCTAAGCTTTTGCTATACACAAGGATATCATCAAAATAAACAACTACAAACTTACCAATGTAGGCTCTCAGCATATGATTCATTAATCTCAAGAATGTACTTGGTGCATTGGTTAAAACAAATGGCATAACTAACCACTCATATGACCATGCTTGGTCTTAAATGTTGTTTTCCATTCATCTCCTTCGCGCATTTGGATTTAACTTACGTCAATTTTTGAGAAAACACAAGAGCCATATAACTCATCAAGCATATCATCTAGCCTAGTAATGGGATGTCTACACTTTACCATTATCTTGTTAATAGCTCGGTAATCAACACACATTCTCCAAGATCCATCCTTTTTAGGCACTAACAACACTGGCATGGCACATGGACTCAAGCTTTCTAGGATGTATCCCTTTGCTAGCAACTACTCAACATGTCATTGTAGCTCCTTAGTGATGGAGAACCATCTAGGTTAGCCATCAAAGAAATTGAAGCAATGGGCTTGGAGTGGAAAAAGAAGACGTTGATCAAGAAATTGAAGAAGAAATTGGGCTAAATTGTTTTATGAAGTTTCAGGCCTTATGGAAACCATTTAGGGATTATAAAGCCTTGGTCCAATTTGATTTAATTGAAGCTCATTCCCAGCCCATTAAAGAGTCCAAGGCTGGCCAAGAGAAGTCAACTTGCTGCCCAATAGAGTGACTTATTTACTAGGTTTCAACTATCTTACCTATCATTAAATTTGCATTGAATAAGAGCTACTTAACGCTCATTTAGTGTCATTTTTAATTAGCTATTTTTTTCTTTTTAATGACAAGTTAATGACAGACATTATGAGCCATATTAAGTAGGTTTTAAAGCCATTGAAAGTCACAAAGAATGTGTGGACAGACTGCATGTGGTCATCCACATTCTTCTAACTTTTATTTGCTTATTTAAGTCAAGTTTCTTTCCATATGTAAGATCTAAAAAAATTAATAAAAGAGTGAGAGTTTCCTTTCTCTAGTTTTTTTCAGCTCAAATCTTTCTTTTTTACTTGTTCATTTCGTTTGGATTCATTCCAAACCAATTGCTATAATTTGGGTTTGATTGTTTTCCAAAAACACTAAATTTCTACACACATTTCATTCTACCACCCAGTCAGACCAACTCGTACTAAATCAATCATATCTTCCAAACCACACATCCAAATTGAGTCAAACTTGAACCATTGGAAAATTGACTCATAGTCCTTCAATTACAATTATAGCTTAACCTAGTTCATCCTTATTTCCCCAAAAAATCAGCCAGAATACAGTCCATGTGCCAAAGACCTCCACCACCATCACTTAGCTAAATTCTACCAAACTACTCAAGCGATCTCTTAGCCACTCCAATCACTCCAAACTCTTTGAAAAACTATCATTTTGGTATCAGAGACATGGTTCAACCCCCTATTTCGTCATCCACCACATCATCTTCCACCATGGTTTCTCCAGAGTTGTCCCCTATGCCACAACTTTCTTGTGAAGACCTCCTTTGCCAAATGGAGTTGTTAAGGCTCGAAAATCTTACCTTAAAAGCCAAACAAGAAGCCTGTGAGTCTATGGGAGTTAGGGCAACACCTTCTTCTTCTTCCTTCATCCCTAAAAATCTAAGCCAAGACTTAGAAGAAGAAAATCTCAATTTTCCCTTTTCTTCTTCTTCCACTGTACAACCAACCACCTATCCATTCTCCGAACCTCCTCCACAATTTCCTCCAAATGTTTCAGCAAACCCATCACAACTGACCACCACATTCCAAAATTCAACTTTCCCACAACTAACCATAGGAGCGCCATCACGATTCCCTATTAGAAATGTCTCTCAAAACACCCCTCTTCCTAGAAATGAATTTTTCAATTTGAAGATTGAGTTCCTAGAATTTCATGGAAAAATTGATAGTGATGTTTATCTTGAGTGGGTGTACACAATTAAGAGAACTTTTGAGTTGAAAGAGTTGAGTGAAGAAAATAAGCTGAAGTTAATGCCTTTAAAATTGAGAGGTTATGCATCCCTTTTTGTGGGATAATGTCCAAAAGATGAGATTGAGAGAGGGTAGACCAAAAATCACAACTTGGTCTAGGGTGAATGAGAGGATAGATGAGACATTTTTGCCTCCAAATTATAGGCAAAAGATGTTGGACAACATGATGAGCTCAAACACAAGGAACAAAATTGGTTGAAGAATATATGATGGAGTTTGAGCAGATCATGTTAAAGTGTGATTACGAGAAGAAGAAGCTGTTGTCAATGCAAGATTTCTCAAAGGCCTCAAAATTGAGATTAGAAACATGGTAAGTCTATACCCTTACATTCATTTCTATGAGCTTAAGAAGCTTGCCTTGCAATGTGAGACTAACCTGAAACATTTGTGCACCAAAAGATTTCTTCCACCATATGCCATTACACCAAATTACAAACCACCCTCATTTCCACCACCAAAACTGACCAATTCCACTCCACCACAAAAATTCACCTCTAGCCAAAATTCAACACCAAACCGAGCCTTGCCTTCACCAAATACTAAATCACCCAAAACTCAAATGAGATGCTTCAAATGCCAAGGATTTGGACACTTCCAATCTGAATGTCCAAATAGAAGTATCATGAACATTGAAGAAATTCAGAATGAAATGCTTGTTTGTGATGAGACCGAAAATGACAATGAAGTTTTTAAGTCTTGTAAAATGTCGAATGTGATGGTGAGTTAGAAGGATACATGATTGTGATTCTTAGAATGTTGAGCGGAGAAAATAATGAGAGTGATTGGAGAAGAAAGTCTTTGTTTTATTCTAGGTGTTTGTTTACAAGTCCTTATAAGTTAACATGGTTGGACAATAAGCATGAGATTAAGGCTTATAGGAGAAGCCTAGTACCATTTTCAATTGGTAAATATGTTGATGAGATATGGTGTCATATAATTCCTATGAGTGCTTGTCATGTGCTTTTAGGCCATCCATGGTTATATGATAGAGATTTGCAACACCAAGGAAGAGCCACAACTTATTCTTTGTTCTTTAAAGCACACAAGTTCACACTCAATCCTATGCCACCGCGAGCAAGAAAGAAGAAAAGTCAAGGTGATCAAACTTTAGCCTTGATGACAAATGATGAAAAGGAAGAGATTATCCAAAACTACCATCACACATTCCTTTTTACCCTAAAGAAGCCAAACCGAGCCCCCAAAAGCCACTTTCCTATGAGATACAATCCTTAATTCTTGAGTTCAGTACACTTTTCCCAAAAGAACCTCCTAAAGGACTCCCTCCTTTAAGGAAAATCCAACATGAAATAAACTTTGTCCAAAATGCATACCTCATAAGCAATCTTATAGAATGAACCCAAAAGAGCATGATGAGTTGCAAAAACAAGTTGATGAGTTGTCAGAGAGAGGTTTCATTCGACCAAATACTTCTCCCTGTGTTGTTCCTGCCTGTGCTGTTCCTAAAAAGAATGGCAAATGGAGGATGGTCATTGATTCAAGAGTCGTCAACAAGATAACCATCAGATATAGATTTCCAATCCCAAGGTTGGATGACATGCTCGATCGGCTTCATGGAGCTAAGGTATTTTCTATACTTGATCTTGCTAATGGATTTCATCAAATTAGAATGAAAGAGGGTGATGAATGGAAAACTGCTTTTAAAACTAGGGAGGGTTTATATGAATGGTTGGTTATGCCTATGGGACTTTCTAGCTCTCCTTCTACTTTTATGAGAATAATGAATGAGGTTAAGCCATTTCTTGTTAAGTTTGTTGTGGTTTATTTTGATGACATTCTGGTGTATAGTGGGAGTTTATATGAACATGTCATGCATTTGAGGTTAGTTTTTAAAGTGCTTAGTAATGAGAAGTTGTATGCTAATGTGGAGAAGTGTCATTTTTGTGATTCATCTATTTCATTTCTTCGCTACATTTTTTCTAGTGATGGAATAAGTATGGATCCTTAAGCTACAAGCCATTGTTGATTGGTTGACCCCTAGGAGTTTGTTTGATGTTCGGAGTTTTCATAGGTTTTGTTCATTCTATAGGAGGTTTATAAAGGATTTTAGTTCAATTACAATTTCCATTACTGATTGCATGAAGAAAGGTGTGGTTAATTGGACAAGTCAAGCTCAAATTGCCTTTAATACTCTTAAGAATCTGATGATAAAGGCCCCAGTTCTTGCCCTGCCCAATTTTGATGTTCCGTTTGAATTAGAATGTAATGCTAGTGGTGTTGGAACAGGATCTATTTTTAGTTAATGAGGAAAACCGATTGCATTTTTTAGTGAAAAGTTGTGTGATGCTAGAAAGAAGTATTCTACTTATGAACAAGAATTTTATGCATTGGTTAGAGCTCTTAGACATTAGAGTTCCTATTTGCTTGCCAATTCATTTGTGTTGTATACTGATCATAAGTCTTTAAGATATATACAAACACAATCACAATTGAATAGGAAGCATGCTAGTTGGATGGAATATTTGCAATCTTTTGACTTTGTGATCAAGCATAACTCCAGTTATGCTAATGTTGTCGCAGATGCACTTTCTAGAAAATATAATTTGTTGAGTTCTATGCATGCTCATGTCTTAGGTTTAGATAATATTATGGAGTTGTATGAGAAAGATGATGATTTTGGGGAAATTTTTTAGAAGTGTAAATTTGTCTGAGGTAGTTTTTAAGATTATATAGTTCTCAATGGTTATTTGCTTAAACTTGATGCTTGTTATGTTCGAAAATGCTCTCTTAGCGAAGCAATTTTGAGAGAAGTTCATGGAGGTAGTCTAGCTGGCCATTTTGGTATAGAAAAGACATATGAATTGTCCCATTTTAAATTATAGAAGGATGCAAAACTTGGGAATAATCAAAGATGACAAGTCAAGCCCATACATGCCCTTGCTGAATCCTAATGCACCATGGGAGGATGTAAGTATTGATTTTATCCTTGGTCTTCCTAGAACAAGAACAAAAATTGATTCCGTAATGGTTGTGGTTGATAGGTTTAGTAAAATGGCCCATTTGTAACTTGTAGTAGGACTAATGATGCATCCCATATCATGAATTTATACTTTGAAAATACTGTAAAATTGCATGGAATTCCAAAAAGCATTGTAAGTGATAGGGATGTAAAATTTGTAAGCCATTTTTGGAGACATTGGTGGGGTAGATTAGGAACAAAACTCAAATTTAGTACTTCTTTCCATTCATAAAATGATGGAAAAACTGAAGTAGTAAGTAGGAGTCTTGGGAATATTCTAAGGAGCCTACTAAAATGAAGAATCAAGAATTGGGACAACATGCTAGTACATGCCAAGTTTTGCTACAACTCTTCTAAGAATAAGACTACAAATCTATCTACATTTGAAGTTGTTTATGGTACTAATCCTCTTGTTCCTATTACTTTGAATCAAGTCACCTTTAGCTTTCCATCGAACATTCAAGCTGAAAATAGGGCCCAAGAAATTGTCAAGCTACACAAAAATTCAAGGCCCATATCATAAAGAAGAATGAAGAATACAAGTTCGATCTAAATGGAAGAGGCTCATGGAATTTAAATAAGGTGACCTAGTTTGGGTTTACTTAAGGAAGGAAAGATTTCCAGCCAAAAGAAGCTCCAAGCACATGCCAAGGGTCGGAGGCCCATTCAAGGTTCTGAAGAGGATCAACGAAAATGCCTACTAGATAGATTTTCCAAGCCACCATAGAATTTCAAATTCATTCAATGTAAGTGACTTAGCAAAATATGTCGAAGATACAATGGTTCCAAATGAAAATGTTCAATCCTTTGAAAATGGGGAGGATGATGGAGGACCATGCAAGTTAGCCATCAAATATATTGAAGCAATGGGCCTTGAAGCAGAAAAAGAAACCACTGATCAAGAAATCGAAGAAGAAATTAGGCTAAGTTGTTTTATGAAGTTTTAGGCCTTATGGAAACCATTTGGGGACTATAAAGCCTTGGTCCAATCTGATTTAATTGAAGCTTATTCCCAGCCCAATAAAGAGTCCAAGAATGGCCAAGAAAAGTCAACTTATTGCCTAATAGAGTGACTTATTAGGCAGGTTTCAACTATCTTATCTATTATTAAATTTGCATTGAATAAGAGCTACTTAACACTCATTTAGTGTCATTTTTAATTAGCTGTTTTTTTAATGAAAAGTTAATGATAGACGTTATGAGCATATTAAGTATGTTTTAAAGCCATTTAAAGTCACAAAGAATGTGTGGACGGACTGCATGTGGCCATCCACATTCTTCTAGCTTTTATTTGCTTATTTAAGTCAAGTTTCTTTCCATATGTAAGATTAAAAAATAATAATAAAAGAGTGAGAGTTTCCTTTCCATTTTTTTGCAGCTCAAATCTTTCTTTTTTACTTGTTCATTTCGTTTGGGTTCATTCCAAACCAATTGCTATAATTTGGGTTTGATTGTTTTCCAAAAAAACTCAATTTCTACACACATTTCATTCTACCACCCAGTCAGACCAACCTATACTAAATCAATCATATCTTCTAAACCACACATCTAATTGAGTCAAAATTGAACCATTGGAAAACTGACTCATAGTCCTTCAATTTCACTTCTTATAGTTTAACCCAGTTTGTCCTTATTTCTCCAGAAAATTACCCAAAATATAGTCTATGCGCCAAACACCTCCACCACTATCACTTGGCCAAATTCTACCAAGCTACTCCAGCGATCTCTTAGCCACTCCAATCACTCCAAACTCTTTGAAACACTATCACTTAGTCTCCTCAGGAATTGTTATGTAAGCTGGTCGGTTTGGAATGGATGCTCTAGGGATGAAATCTATTTGATGTTCAATCCCTCTCATTTGTGGTAATCCATGGGGAATCTACTTAGGAAAGACATATTCAAATTCCTACAAAAGAGAAGTTTACACTAGGTAGAATAGGATTAAGGTCGTTAGTACTTAGGAATGCTTCTTTGTATAAGAGTACAAAGATGGACTTCTTTTAGATAAGAGCTCTTTTGACCTCACCTTCTTTTGCAAAGAAAGCAAAGTTTCTATCTTTTTCTTCTCTCATTGTTTCTTTTTTTCTTTCTTTCTTTTCTTTCTCTTTTTTTGCTTCTTTTGTTTCTTTTTCACTCTTTTTCTTTAGTTTTTGTTTCTTTTGCACTCTCTAGCTCACTCTTTTTCTTTTCATATTCACTCTTTAATCTCACTTGATCTTCATACACTTGTTTGGGA
>JANZXR010000004.1:11157939-11168772 GCA_027575705.1 Erythroxylum echinodendron
GAGCTTGTTGGAGCGTGACCTTGTAATTGGACCCATTGGCATCCTCAAGTCTCCATTGCCTTGGTGAGTTGTATCACAATTTACCAACCTCCTTAGAATCAATTACAAAAGCTAGATATGCTTCACATCCCTTCCTGAGAAGCTTCCGAGCTTGCATAGCAGATACCACATTAGTTAAAGAATAGTGCGAATGCCATGCAATACTATCTCAGACTGATCGAGTCTTCTAAACATAACTATCTTAGTATTACAATTAATTACTACCCAATGCTTAGACAATCAATCCATACCCAGAATCAAATCAAATTCATGGAAAGGTAATCTGATCAGATCTGCTACATAATTATTTCCTTGGATCATAATAGGACAGCTCCTATACACCTGATTAACCGACACACTACTACCCAAAGGACTGGTCACATGCATGTCATACTCTAACTAATCTATAGGCAACTCCATATCAAACATTTCTCTAATACAGATATATGAATGAGTAGATCCAGGGTCAATCAATGCATGCTTTTCAGAATTAAAGAGAGAAACAATATTAGCAATAACATTTGGTGCATCCTGATCCTCAAGAGCTTTCAGTGCATAAGCTCGAGCTGAAGTAGAAGGCACAGTTGGTCGATTTACAGTTTCTGAGTGAGAACTTGGATTAGTCCTATTCTGATTATATCCTCCTCGACCTCTACCTTGTCCTCTGTTCCCAGCAGATGCATGGGAGACCTCTCTACTGGCTTGTGGTATCTCAAACTGTCTCATAGGACAATTTGCTATCATAGGCTCAGTACAACCACAGCGGAAACATGCACCTGTAGCTCTCCAACAGACACCCCAATGATGAACAGAGTAATAAGGGCACTAGAACCTCACTCCCCAGAGGAACCCCTACCAGAGACAGCTGATGTGGGAAAGTTTTCTCGCCTTCCCCGAGTCACAGATCTCTGACCAAATTTCGATGCAGGGGAAGTACCTTCCTGAATTCGTTTACTCGAGGACTGACCTCCTTTAACAAAACCCCTCCATTGACTTCTTTCTCTCTTGGCCATTCCCTATCTCTCAATTTTCATTGTAACCTGTACCAGCTGATAGTAAGTCACTTACTGCAACAAAGTAAATGCCATCAGATGCTTCTTAATGAAATCATACAATCCATCCTCGCACTGATGACATTGAAACTCTTCAGTAAGAATAGATTCAGGGGCATACTTACTGATACGGCAACAACCTAGAGTCAATGTTAAGATCACCTCTATTTCAATGATTGTTTCCAATACCTAAATTCAATCAATCTAATACAACCCTTCACCCCCCAAAACAGCAAGGAATTGGTAACAAAGAGTATAAAGATTGCAAGAACTGAATTAACGCCATAAGTTAGAACATACTTGATAAGTTGAATCAATCCTTAAGGTAAAACAAGCAAGAATCCGAATTCTCTCTTGAAGAAGACTTTCCAATTTTTATTCTCGTCTAATCTGAAGTTCATGCATAAAGAAAGAGTTTAAATACCCTTGTGCAATATAAACCCTAACAAAGATAACCTAAAAATCCTAAAGAAAGCCCAAAACATCCAAAAGGGCTTTCTTAAAACAAATCTGCCCAAAAACAAAACCCACATGAATTTGAGCTTCAAAACAAATTAACAATAACAATCTCATTAATGGGTAGAGGCAACAAATCTAATGGAGTTAATAGGTTAAAACCATACACAATCTCAAATGGAGAATAACCTGTGGAAGAATGAATGCTTCTATTATATGCAAACTCAATCAAAGGCAAACAATCTTCCCAATTTTTTAATTTTTTACCCACAACTGCAAGCAATAAAGATCCTAAGGTTCTATTAACTACTTTCGTTTGACCATCTATTCAGGGATGACAAGTTGTATAAAACAAAAATTTAGTTCCCAATTTATTCCATAGAACACACCAAAAGTAACTTAAAAAATTAGAATCCCTATTTGAAATAATGGTTCTAGGAATGCCATGCAACCTAACAACATCCCTAAAAAACAAATCGTCATTATGTGTAGCATCATTAGATTTATGGCATGCAATAAAATGAGCTATTTTACTAAATCTATCAACTACAATGAAGATGCTATCACGTCCTTTCCTAGTCCTAGACAATCCTAACACAAAATCCATAGATATATCAACTCAAGGACTATTAGGGACAGGTAGAGGGTGTACAACCTATGCGGTTACACCTTTGACTTGGCTTGCCTACACGCTACACAACTTGACCTGTAATATGTCAAGTGTTTTAGCAGTACCAAAATGTCCCATTAAACCTCCATCATGAGACTCCCTCATACTCATAGCGCATAGGAGTTGGCTCCCTAGTATTTTGCCTCCTTGTTGCACCATTAGTTGAAGCCTCTCTTTGTAAATTCCCAATGGCCTGGTCTTGTCAATCAAATTTATCACTGACATCCCTGAACAAGTTCTCAATCTTTTGGAATTGATGTTGCATAGCCTCCAAAGTAAAGAATGTGCTTTGATCAGCCTCACTATTCTTTTCATCCTTGTCACTACCTTTACTATCCTTTGAATTGATCATGATGTAAAACATGCAAAAACACGTTAGAAAAGTAATGTTTCTCTCTAAATCAGAATGAATACCCTCATATTTCACTCAAAAAGATGGCTTCTATCCTCAAATGAGCTTACACCCTCTTGCCTTTTACCACTTTAGATTCTAGCATCGTTTTACTTGTCCGGATCAATCACTACCAACCAAGTAAGCATAACAGTAGCTTAATTCAAAAGGAAAAACAAAGGATACCTAAAGAAAGGAAGAAAAAACACAAAACTAGGTGCAATTTAATGTAAAGAAAACAAGAAAGATGAAAATAAACACATACTAGATGGAGAAAATGTATGTAAGTGATTTTTGGTGCCAACTGAGCAATATGAAACAAGATTACTCAATTCAAGTGTAATGGACAAAAAAGCAAAACTAGGAATTAAAATCAACCTTAAACCCAAATTGACAAGAACGTTCAAATCTGCCCCAATAACTCAAGAATTGAGAGCTAAGTAATTATATGAAAGACACATGTTTTGAGTGCAAGAAGCTAAATATTGAAACTTCTTGCTGCAAGAAAGCAAGTCTTGAGGAATTTCCCAAATGAAAGATATGTTCTTGAGGAATCTTGAATAATAAAGACGAATCTTGATGCAAGAATTAGCAATCTTGATAAATCTTACAAGCAAATCAACTCAAATACACAAAGATTCAAAAGCTTGGATGTTTCTTGATAGGTTCTTGAATGAAAGAAAGACAATATAGATGAATCTTGAATGAATAGAACAAATTTTGAATGGAAAACCAAACAAAAATTCAAAGAATCACAATCTTGGATGTTTCTTGATCAATTTTGAAATTTCTTTTCTTTCCTTTCTTTTTTGGTTTTTTTCACGATTTCTTTCTTTTTGTTTCCTTTTTCTTCCCTTTTTTCATTTTTTCATGATTTCTTTCTTTTTGTTTCCTTTTTTCGTTTTTTCATGTTTTCTTTCTTTTCTGATTCCTTTTTCTTTTTTTTCGTTTTGGAATGATGAACTAACTATAATAATCAAGAATAAACAGAAAATTAAAGATAAAGATTGAATTTAAAACCTAGGCTATGATACCAAAGATGATACGGCAATAACCCAGAGTCACTGTCTAGATCATCTTCGTTTCAATGATTGTTCCCAATACCTAAAGTCAACCAATATAACACGACCCTTCACCTCAAAACAGCAACGAATTGGTAACAAAGAGTATAAAGATTGCAAGAATTGAATTAACGCCACAAGTTAGAACTTACTTGATAAGTTGAATCAATCCTTAAGGTAAAACAAGCAAGAATCCGAATTCTCTCTTAAAGAAGACTTTCCAATTTTTATTCACGTCTAATCTGAAGTTCATGCATAAAGAAAGGGTTTAAATACCCTTGTGCAATACAAGCCCTAACAAAGATAACCTAAAAATCCTAAAGAAAGCCCAAAACATCCAGAAAGGCTTTCTTAAAATAAATCTGCCCAAAAACAAATCCCACACGAATTTGAGCTTCAAAACAAATTAAAATTCCCTAATCTTAGTCCAAATAGGATAAGAAAACAAGAAAACATAGAAGACTAACTTAAGAGGAGTGGATTGGGTTTTTAAACTAGGCCCATACACTTGTTTGCTTAAAATAAAACATGCACATTAAAAAAATACACTTGTTTGCTTAAAATAAAACATGCACATTACTTTTTTAATGAAGCACATGCACACTTAACACAAATCAGCCTATGAAAAAATCCAAAAGAAGTCCACATGCTCTTTACAAGATAAAATAAGCCTAAGCCCATTGATTAGACTTGTGCTTATAAAATTGGCTAAGCGTAGCCCCCTTTGTTTGATATCTCCAATGTGTACACACACTTAGGCTTCTTCCTAAGCTCTTCCCGAAACTTGATCAACAAAACTTCTTGAAGTTCTTGTGAAACAAACGCTTGTGCACAAATCTGAAATTGTGCGTTGAGCTTGTTAGAGTGTGACTTTATAATTGGACCCATTGGAATCCTCAAGTTTCCATTGTCTTGGTGAGTTGCATCACTTACTAAGTTGGTTGAATTCCCAATCATATGCAGCAACTGATAAGTTTCTTTATTTCAGACTCAAAAATTGCCTCCACTGATCCTTTTTGTAAGCCTCAGTAATATATTTTTCTTGGAACTCTTGGGTAAAAAATTCTAAGTCAGAGGCATCAGTAGCTGAGGGCCCCTCAGAACGAACTTTCACCATTCATAAGTTGCTCTCTGCAGAAGGGAGACAACACAGTGCACCATCTACTTTGTTAGACAATTGATCTCATCCAACACCTTCTGCACCTTCTCTATCTAGAATTTAGCTCTTTCAGATTCCTCCAAAGATTTCCCAGTAAATTCCTCTGCTCTATACTTCGGCAGCTGATCAATTGAGGCCTTGGGTGTAGTCATACGTTGCAACAACAATATCATATCCTGGGATAGCTTAATGAAAGCCTCTCCCTGAGCTAGAGGAGGAGGTGGTACTTCAAGTTCAGCTCGATTAACCCCAGAGGGTCTAGATATTACTAGACGAGTTTGCTCTGGCTGATTACTCTTAGCAACTTCGTCAATAGCATCGCGAGATCCTTCCATCATTAATTCTATAGACAAAATATGGGACACTGCATTAGACGAAAACATGACTTGTAAACTCAAATAGAAGCAATAGTTAAGCGCCGGTTAAACCAGAATTGCCTAAACCAGGCTCTGATACCAAAAAGGTGTGACACCTCAACGCCCCCTAGGAGGATATGGGAGTGCCACATCAGACTCAAACAGAAACAAATAATAGACCGATGTGGAAGCATTTCAAAATGTACTACAAATTCTTTAAATATATTTTCAGTAACTGAAACAAACATAGCAAATCATTCCAAACTTGTTCAAAACATACATACATTATATCGCATGAACTTAATACAAATTTGTTCTAAAAATCGAAACCAGCTTGAAACACAATTATTACAAAAAAACTTACAACAATTCAGAATCATGCATTTTATAAATAAGCCAAAATATATATTCAAAATATATTTTTATCAAAACAAGACTCAAACTCCATTGGCCATTATGGTTGACTCACCCCAGTCTTTATAATCCTCAATCTGAACCTACACGGACAAATCTACCGTGCTAAGCATATAGCTTAGTGAATAATAACTAATCTATATATAAAGTGATAACTCATCATACTGAATCATGTAATAGCATAAGCATGCATTAACATAATGGTTTAACAATAAAATAGACATAATGCATTTCAAAATAAATTTTATAGTTAATAGAGCTGAATATCAAAAGAGGGTATAAACCCTTCAAAATCAGAATACAAATTTGTTTATATTCTAATCAAACATATATCAAAACACAAAATCATATGACTGCTAAGCCATTTACAAAAGTGGATAAAAGGACTCATACAGGAGGGACTGAAATCTCGACACCAAAGTATCAAAGGAGAGACCAAAGTCTCGACACCTAAGTGTCACAGGAGAGACAAAGTCTTGACATTGAAGTGTCACAGGAGAGACCGAAGTCTCAACACAAAAGTGTCACAGGAGAGACCGAAGTCTCAATACCGAAGTGTCACAGGAGCAGCTGCAGACCCTTCTAGGCATGCCTATTTACCTACAACTAGGACTCAATAGTTTTAAAACAAAAAAAAGTCATTTCAGACATTTCATGTGCAAAGCAAATAGTCAATCATAATCATATGCTAGTAACACTTCCATTGATATAAACATACATCAAACCCCTCGGACAATCATTGCCCTGAATTCCAACACAATCAGCATAAATCAAATTCAACATGCAGAGCAAAGCAAGGTGTGGTCATCTAAGATTACTCACAAAAAGCTTCCTTAATGCTTATTGCCTCAAAGTCCCGGCAATATCTGGAAGTGATCGCTCTATCCATTCCTCTATAACATTTAACACATATACAAATCACTATTGTGCATGATTAAGCATTCATTTATATATACTGAATATGTATGATGTATGTTCATGACAAATTCTCGGGTATGTCCTTACTAAACTGATGTAAACATCAATTGTACTTCAAAAAGTTCCAAAATTCATACATTCACTTACTATTCCAGCTTTTTCTGAAAGAACCTCATTCGGGTCAACTTTGCATAATCAATAAGATTAGGAAAATGATGTATTTCTGTAACACTTTCTTCTATACAATTATTCCTCTATGTTTTAAGTCTCTATTGATACTAAGATCATTCAATTTGGGTTAGTATTTCTAAAGTTGTCCCCAAAATACTGCATACGGCTCCCAACTAATGACAGAATCCTAATTTCAAATTTAGGCCAAATTTCATCACCCTTTAGGACAGAATCAAAATTCCATTCCTTCATGAGAGTTGTAGGCATATGAGTTTAGTTTAATACAAAATGAATATCACCCCATTTGGATATCTATAGGTCAAGCTATACCCTAAATATTAACAACTGTTCAATGAAATCCATCTAGTGAAACCAGTACAATTCATTCACATCTTACACTTTCAAAACTCTTACTCCATCATTCATCCTTTTCACCACAATTTCACCTTATTCATGCCTTAATTACACATCAATTTCATGTCCAGACCTCAACTCATTAACAAAATCCATACACATTCTATCCAATCAAGCATCAAATAATACAAATGATAACATGCAAATCAAGATTAGTATTCGCATACCTTCTTTAACTCAATTCCTACTTCAATGCTCAAACCACTCTAGCCTTTCAAGCAAATATCACATGTCCAAGATTAAGATGAACAAGAGGACAGCAATATAGAAAACAACAGGATCTAACTCCCTTGATGCAGTAGCATGTAAGTACTTCAAGTGATGATGATGATTCAAAAAGCAAGAAAAAATTCTAGGAGGTGTGAGTGAGAGAGTTTCGGTGGTCATGAGAGAACAAAATGATGAAGAACTAAGCAAAACAGAACATCCCAGTAGAAACTTGTCTCCACCAATACTAGGTGCCACCAAATGGTAATAGCATATGGCTTCATGAATGTTCTACAATTGTCCCACTTAGAAGTTGCCACTCATCCACACAACATGCTGCCATTTGTCACCAAGAAATTAGTCAATGTATAAAACATAAATAAACTATATTGTTTTAGGCTAAATTTGACAAAGTTGTCTTCATGAAAGTTGTATCTTATCCTCTAATCTTTCCAATGATATGAATTTTATAATTTTTGGACATATGAATCAAAAGATATGACGCTTCCAAGTTTATGTGTCAGACTTAGATGTCATCAAGCAATTAACCATGTATAAACCATAAACTATATTTATTTAGTCCGAATTTGACAAGATTGTCTCATAAAAGTTGTAGCTTATCCTCTTAGCTTTCTAACGTTATAAATTTTGTAATTTTTGGACATTGGAGTCAAAAGATATGATACTTATAAGTTTGAGTATCACATTAGAAGTCACACTAGATGTCACCCTCGTGCTTTTGTATTAGGGTGACAAACTTGTCACCCTTTAGAGGGTGACACATAGGTCTTGCAAAAATTACTTCAACCTTGAGTTTTTAAGTACTTTCAATTCTTTTCACTAAATCTTCACCTAAACCTTATGTAAGGCATCCATGACAAAAGTTCTAAGACCCGGGCCTAAGATTAATACCTAGTTTTCTAATGATGACAAATAAATTCCAATTCTCCTAGTATGATTCTTTAAACCATAATTTAAGACATATGCAATACATGTTCACTGAAACATTCCAACTAGGGTACAATTTGGGACCTTACAATATATGTTTGGTTGTATATACATAAGATTGTTACCTTTATGATGGTAACAATTATATCGTTGGTGTTTAAATGATATAAGATAGGATTACATAGACATATTGGTTATGATAAACACCAATGGTAATAATAAGCTATTTGTGATATTGGATATCCTGAGACATACGAGTGTGATATATGTCTAATGGTATTTTACCCCTACTAGCATGTATCCAACCTTAATAACTATGTGTTAGGATACTATGGTTGGCAGGGTGTTACATGCAAGTATGTAACATTGTCAGTCAGTACTGATATGGTATACTAACCATTAGGTATATCATTATTTTTATGGGAGAAACACTATAATAATTCACACAGAGGGACATCATAGTTAAACAGGTGCCTAATATATTACCATTAAAGTCCACACGTCATACCTAGTAGAGGATACCCATTATATTGTTTAATGAATTATGCCAGTTTATACCATATTACATGATACATGGTACCTAGTATACATTATGACACAAGTAAGGCACCTGTTTGGGATAATTGTATAAGGCACTAGCATACCATTGTGTAGTATGTAGTATCAACCTAATGTACTAATTGTAACCATATATATAGGTTACAAGCATATATACTAGTGCATCCATATTATGTGCCTATATACCACATTGTACTAGCAATGGTTGGGGTGGGGGGGGGTGTTCATGTAACCCTAAGCACTCTGTGTGTAGGTTACTAATCATTAGGGTTACAACCTCACTAAGTCAGATATAAATGTACCAGATAACTGGTATCAAATAATATTATACCTTATCATGCCATTCATTAAATGGCATGATGGACATGATTCATTATGCATATCATATGCATATCACACATATACATTCCCTACATAGGATATCAACATATGCATTGTTGCATTGGATAGTATTCCTTTGATAATGTGGTACCATGACATGTCCTAATTGGTATATAGGGGTGACTTAGTTGGTGGCCATGAAATAGAATTAATATATGTCATGGGATATATTATAAACCCTTTAGGGAGCTTCAACTATTTGTATATATACCCAATTGGTAATAAGGTGCATGGGTATCATCTGTTGGCACCAACATCATATCATGTAATACATTCTATCCCTACATCTGTATATAAGCATCAGCTGTGATGGCTTTCATACCTGGGTATAAAATACATATCTTACTCTAGTTATATGGTATCATAGGTCCTAGGGTACATTTAATAATAGCCATCATTATTATACCTTTACCCACATGGATGTTATACTATATGGATATTGTACACAGGTACATGACCATACATTATAATGACTATGTAAGGTTAGATGTGGAATGAATGGATATAACATTGCACTCTTATGTATATTGGGACACTCTTGAATATATACCCATCAGAGCATATGGAATGGTTTACATGTCTTTTATATAGTACACTAGTTAGGTGGGCATTACTCTTAGTACCATTGCATGAATAGTATCATGTATATAGAGTAAATATGGACATGGTAACCACGTCATGTAATACCTTAATGCAGTTTGTATAACATATCAGTGGTGCTCACATCTAGATATCATAAAATATATGATATTATATGCAATGTTATAAGTATAACCATATGGCCATGTAGTTATGGATATTATGGTCCATAACTATATATACCCAATATATAGTATCCATACATACCATAGTATACTCATGGATAGTATACATGTAAACACATAACCCAATGGGTACTATAACCTGGCCTACATCTATATCCCCTTGGATATAGTTTGCAGTCTAATATATATCAAGTACACTGGTACTAATACTATTAGAGCCAATTACATGGTTAAATGTGTAATTGGCTAGTTTTGATGTATATTGGTGTACTTGATTAATATGCCATGGTACACCATAATATATGTTGCATCTAGAGTATGGCGATGGATATACCCACTTCGTTAATGTCCATTTGATAGTTACATTGTTAGGTTATGTGTACACATTATGATTGATGCCTCAACATACATTAGGTTACCTAGTAACTATGTGCCATGTATTTAATGGATAACCATATAAATACTCCCGAGCTTCTAGTTATGATGTTTGTGACAATGATCTTACCAATAAAACTATTCTGGTATATCTGCTGAATGGATATACCATATGGGATGTTACATATGTTGGTTGTGTATATAGGTAAGTGCTTGGTATTGATGAATGTATGCCACACTTATGATGTACAATCTCAGGGTAGATACATTTATAAGTAATTTTGCATATCACTAACATACCATTAATAGTACATATCACTTGTGGGTAATTATGACATGTTCACTTTATAGCCATTTAATTATCCTGTAATAGTAGATCATTTTATGAGATGTATCATACCATAACAAGTGCACTATAGTATATCAATATAAAGTGATAACAGGCATGTGTGTTCCTAAGACTATTCTTATCTATTAAGAATTTGAGATATTGCCATGA
>JANZXR010000004.1:11177466-11189473 GCA_027575705.1 Erythroxylum echinodendron
AATAAATCACAATCATTCACATCAAAACCGGAAAAAAGTCATGCATGCATGTTCAAACATTTCATGTGCAAAAATTTCACTAATTATTATTCATATGCATATATAAATGCATGAATATGATAAAGACACTTTCAGTTATTCTAACCCATTCAAAAAGACCACATTGCCCTTTCCCATAAGTGAGGGGATGTTACATTTTATATGTGAATGCCATTCATAGCATATTCTATTATTTAATGCATTTCATAAAATGCATGCTTAGATAAAGGCGTTGTGATTAGAGTAGCCAGTTGAAAGAGCTATAAGCTCAATATTCTGCACGGAGAGCACTGCTCCATGATTTCTATTCTAACTGAGCCCAATTGGCTAGTGTCTGTTTTGTATCTAAACGGCACTCAGTCACAACAAATTATAATGAATCGGGAGTCTCGTATGCATCTGAATTTGAATATTATGATTATGAAATTTATGAATGTGAATTCTTTTTGAAGTTATGGTTGATTGGGTGTTCAAATTTTGGAATAAGGTATATGAATTGTATGACATACCTTATGCCTTATTTTGATGGAAAATATTGTGAATCTGATTGGTTGTATGATATCTGTGTGTGCCTAGAATGAGATCATTAAAGATGGGTCTATCATTGAGTTTACAAAAACTCGTCCAAAATTTGCAATGTGATTTTATAGGTACGAGACAAGAGACTTAGATTCTAAGATTCTCAGAAGCACTTTTTAGGATTAAGTTATGGATCAAACGTCTATCAGCTAGCACTTAAGGAGTTGTTTTTTTATTTTTAAGTAGTTTTATGTATTGTATAACCTTTGTTGTAAAGGTTGGTAAGCTACTATATATTAATGCAATGACAAGTTAAGGTTTTTAATTATTGTGTTTTGTGACTTTTATATACATAGTTAATGCCGTGAGTGAGTTGGATGTATTGCCATGTTATAAGTGAAGGTGTGATAGTTAACACACCATTATTATAAATTATATACTATAATGTCCTCAGGGTGTTCCGGTATATAATTTATGGTAATGGGGTGCTGCAAATTTTTGTTATCAGAGCATAGTTTGGCTCCCATACAGACATTAAGACATGACTTAAGTAAGAGATTCAGATAATAATCCCAACTATTTTTTTTCTATAGGTCATCTACCATAGGAGATTAAGTTAAGGAGTCAGTTGACATAGATTCTGAAGGAGTCAATAGGTTGCCTCCTATACTTGAGTTTGCCTTCAATAATTCCAGGGAGGCGAGAAAAAAGATATGATAATCTGAGAAAGCTGTGGACTTCTACGGAAGTGTAGACCCTGTGGAGGTAGAAAGGTGGCTAAAGAGAACTGAAAGAGTGTTCAATCAGATGGACTGTGAGCCTGATGAGAGGTTCAATTATGTGGTCTCACTGTTACAAGGTCCAGCATAGTGGTGGAAGATTGTTGCGGGCAGTACCACCAGACCTTGTGGTTTGACCTGGGAAGATTTTTTGAGGGTGTTTAAAGAGAATTATATGCCTAAGATTTTTCTGGATAGAAAAATGAAAGAGTTTATGGATTTGAAGCAAGGCAGACTCATAGTGGCAGAATATGAGATAAGATTCAATAAGTTAATGAGGTATGCAACTTTAATGACCCTAATTGAAGAAGACAAATGTAGACGATTTGAGAATGAGTTGAACACAGAGATTAGAATAAGGCTAGCTCTTTCTAATTTAGGTAGTTTTACAGAATTGTGAGTAGCCTCACTCAAAATTGAGCAGTTATTAAAAGATGGTCAGGGAGAGTACAAAAAAGAGTTTAAAGGGAAGAGGTAGGTTAAATATCAGGCTGATTATGGCAGAAGCTTTAGTAAATGTCAAAATAGATCATCTCAATTCCAGACTAGATCGAGACAATAACCAAGAGGTGGATTTGTTTAGATAGATAAAGGTAGAGGATCTATATCAGTGTCAAGAGGACAGTCACAACAGATGCCTGATTGTGAATATTATGGTAAGAAACATGGTGGTCAGTGTTGGAGGTTATCGGGAGTTTGTTTTCATTTTGGCTCTATAGAGCATCAGATTAGAAATTGTCCTGAGGTTTTGGGACCACTGTCTATAATGAAAGGAGAAGTGACTGGGACAACTGTACAGTAGAGTAAAGCTATTGGTTCTGGACATAAAGGTAGAGGTAGAGGCAGAACTTAGTCAGTAGGGCACAGTGTCAGCACCGAGTTACGTAGTAACTAGCCGTAGTCTCAAGCAAGGGTTTATGCCATTTCTAGACAGGAGGTGCAGAACTCCCCAGATGTGGTAGCAGGCATGTTGAATGTTTTTAATTTTGAAACATTTGCATTGAAATATCTAGGATCTAAATATTCATTTATCACACCGCATCTGGCATCTAGATTACATTGTAAGAGAGAAATGTTGAATACTAGTTTAGTGGTAAGTACTCCAATGGGTAGCACAACAGTGATTGGTGAGGTATGTAAAATGTGCCTAGTTCAAATTGATCAGATAGAGTTAGAAGCTAATTTGATCATATTACAATTGAGAGAGATAGATCTCATCATAGGCATGGATTGGCTCACTGCTGATAGGGCAGTGATGAATTGTTATACTAAGGAGGCAGTTCTTGAATCCCCTAATCAGTCGAGAGTAGTGTTTCAAGGAGTTGGTCAGGCAATGCCAGCCTGACTAATTTCATTCATGAGTGCTTTGAGATTGATTCGAGGTGGATGTGAAGCTTATCTAGCCCACATAGTTGATACCCGGAATGAACAAACTATTCAGCATATTCTTATTATTATGGAATTTCTGGATGTGTTTCCTGCTGAACTACTGGGATTACCCCCAGGAAAGGAGATAGAGTTTACTATTGATCTTGTTCCAGGTACCACTCCTATATCAATTCCTCCATATAGGATGGCACCTGTTGAACTGAAGGAATGAAGATCAAGTTATAAGATTTGTTAAATAAGGGTCTTATTAGACCTAGTGTGTCACCTTGGGGAGCTTTAGTATTATTTGTGAAGAAGAAGGATGGAACTCATAGATTGTGTATTGATTATCGATAGTTGAATCGAGTACCAGTTAAGAATAAGTATCCATTACCGAGGATTGATGATTTGCTTGATCAGTTACAGGGAGCTTCGGTGTTCACAAAGTTAGATTAGAGATCGAGATATTATCAGTTGAAAATAATTGAGGCTGATGTACCAAATAGTGCATTTAAAACAAGATATGGGCAATCGAGTTTTTCGTGATGCCATTTGGATTAACTAATTCCACAACAGCTTTTATGGCCCTGATGTATAGGGTCTTTCAACCTTATTTAGATCACTTTGTGAATGTGTTTATTAATGATATTTTAGTGTATTTGAAGTGTAACGAGGAACATTCAGAACATCTGAAATTGATTCTACAGATAATGAAGGAGAAATAGTTATATAGCAGTTCAGTAAGTGTGAATTTTAGCTTGATCAAGTAGTATTCTTAGGTTATATTGTGTCTGGAAAAGGTATACAAGTAGACCCGAAGAAAGTAGAAGCAATGATGAAGTGGGAAGCTCCAAGTAATTTAATAGAGATTCGGAGTTTTCTTGGATTAGCTGGTTATTACAGAAGGTTTTTCGAGGGGTTTTCACTATTCTCAGCCTCTCTGACAAAGCTTCTAAAAAGGAATGTGTCTTTGAAATGGAATGATGATTGTTAGCGAAGCTTTGAGGAGCTAAAATATCGGTTAACTATAGTATCGGTGTTAGCTATTCCATCTAAATTTGGAGGATATCTAGTGTACAATGATGCTTTATACTAGGGGTTAGGATGTGTACTAATGTAGTATAGAAGGGTAATAACATATGCATTGAGACAATTGCGGTCTCATAAGATCAATTATCTGATTCATGATTTGAAATTGGCTGCAGTAGTTTTTTCTTTGAAGATTTGGAGGCACTACCTATATGTTGAAACTTTTTAGGTATTTAATGATGATAAAAGTTTAAAATATCTGTTGAGTCTAAAGGAGTTAAATATGAGACAGATCCGATGGATAGAATTGTTGAAAGATTATGATTGCATAATTGAGTATCATCCTCGTTAAGCTAATGTGGTAGCAGATGCATTAAGTATGAAGTCAAATAACGGTGTGGCTTAAGTATAAATACTGAGGCTGCCTAACCTAGTTCAATTAAGAGCACTGAATGTTGAGCTAAAATTGGGATGAGATGAGATATTGATAGCTACACTAAAGCTGAGACCAGTATTATATGAGAGAATCAGGAAAGCCTAGTGTAAAGATCCGGAGATTATGAAGTTAATTGAGAAGTTGAAAGTGAATGCAGATTCTGAATTTGAAATGAGAGATGATATATTGTGGTTGAAACAGAGGTTGTGTGTACTTGATGTTGAGGATCTGAGGAAGAAGATTGTGAAGGAAGCACGCGTAGCAGCTTATGCTATGCATCCTGGTACTACAAAGATGTATAACACGTTGAAGCAATCTTTCTAGTGGCTAGGGATGAAGAGACAAGTAGCTGACTATGTGGCTAAGTGTTTGACTTAGCAATAGATGAAAGCAGAGCATCAGGCCCTAGTTGGTAAGTTACAATCATTGCCTATTTCGGAGTGGAAATGGGAGAGAATCACAATGGATTTTATAATGGGTTTTCCCAAGGCTCCGAGACAACATGATGCCATTTAGGTCATTGTTGATAGATTGACCAAGTTAGCTCATTTCTTGCCAATGAGAGAGAGTAACTCACTAGATCAGTTAGTTCAGAAATACATGAATGAAGTTGTGAGATTACATAGGGTTCCAGTATCCATTGTATCAGACCGAGATCATTGATTTACTTCGAGATTTTGTGGTAGCTTACAAATAGCTTTAGGTACCAAGCTAAATTTCAGCATTAAATTTTATCCTCAAACAGATGGTTAGAGTTAGAAGACTATTAAGATTGTTGAGGATATGCTTAAGGCTTGTGTTTTGGAGCTTCAAGGAGCATAGGACATGTATATAGCTCTGATTGAATTTGCATATAACAATTAGTATCATAGTAGTATTGGTAAGCCTCCTTATGAGGCGTTGTATGGTAGGAAGTGTCATTCGCCTTTATATGAGGACGAGAGAGTCTAAGGATTGTCGAAGGCCCAGAATTAATTCAGGATACTGCTGATAAAATGAAGTTGATCTAAAGTAGAATTAAAATGGCACAAGACCAACAGAAGAGTTATGTGGATTGGCATAGGTGGGATATGAAATATCAAGTGGGCGATAAAGTATTTCTAAGTGTATCACCTTAGTAAGGTGTGTTAAGGTTTGGTAAGAAGGGTAAGTTAAGCCCGAGGTAGGTTGGTCCATATGAGATAATTGAACGAATTAGGCCACTGGCTTATAAGTTAGCTTTACCTTCTGAAATGGCTCAGATACATAATGTGTTTCATGTGAGTATGTTTAGGAGATATTGGTCGGATCCAACTTATGTGATACCAACTCAAGAAATTAAAGTTTCTAGTGATTTGAGTTATTTTAAAGAATCGGTTAAGATAATTGGCTATCAGAATAAAAAATTGAGAAATCAAGTGATCCCAATGGTGAAAGTACTTTGGAGAAACCATCCAAGTGAAGAAGTAACTTGGGAAACAGAAGAACATATGAGAAAATAATACCCACAACTATTTCATGAATCAGGTAAGAATTTCAGGGACGAAATTTTTTTTAGGAGGGGAGAATTGTAGATCCCATTATCCCATGATTAGAGTTAGAACCCTAGGATGCTTTATGTAAGAATTTATTGAGAATTTAGAAATGCATTTCATGCATTATATGGAATACACATGCACGTGAATAATGTTGTCATTCATGAAATAAATGTACATGTGTTTATTGACATTTTTCTAGGTATAAGTGATTTTTAATGTGATTTAAGTGTGAATTTTGGATTAATTATGTTTCAAAATTTATTTGGTGATAATAGTTATTATTTCAAAATTTTGGTGAATTTTAGGTAAGCTATTGAAAATTGAAGGTATTTAATAATAGTAAAATATTGAAATGAGAAAAAGAATTTATTAATTGACAAATGAATAAATTATGAAGTGAAAATGGATCAATTAATATATGACATGTGGATAAAGAGTTAAGTGACAATTGGTAGCCTTACTTGGAGAGCACATGTAACACATGCATTAGAGGCATGTGTCAAGCCTTAAGAGAGACACCTAATGATTAGGAAAAAGAATATTTTTGTAGCTCTTCCTTGGTTCCACCAAAAAAATAAGAGCTTCTTCTTGTTTGTTTGCTTTACCAAAACTCTCCACCATCAAAACTCTCTTCTTGCTCATTTATGTATTTTGACTTTTAGTTAAATTACCAACTTTTCACCTTACAAAAACAAGAGCTGAATCACTCCAACTTATTTAGGGTTCTCAGTTGCCTCTCTCTATCCTTGACTCTCTCCATCGAAAATTTGATAAATTCTAGAATATTGCTAAAGTGTGAAGTGTAAACCAAGTAAGTAATGCTTTAAGTTTTATTATAGTATAAATGATTTCTGTTGAGGTTTTAATGTTTGTAACTAGATGCATGCATAAAAGGTGTACATTTTCATGCTTGTGGATTGTTTCATGTGTAAATGGTTTTGATGCATATGTAGATGGTGAAAGGTCACTAGGCACCTTCGGTGGGCAAAACAACCCGTTGGAACATTGGTTAGGCACCATTAGTAGGAAAAACAGCCCGTTGGTAGAGTCAACAGGCACCGTCGGTGCGCAAAACAACTCGTTGACACGGTCGCTAGGCACATTTTTTAGGCACCCTCGACGGGATAACAATTCGTTGGCATAGTTGTTAGGCCCCGTTGGTGGGAAAACAGCCCATTGGGCATCGTAGATGGGTAAAATAGCCCGTTGGTAGGTCCCTAGGCACCCTCGATGGGCAAAATAATCTATTAGCAAGATCACTAGGCACCGTCAGTGGGCAAAACAGCCTGCTCGCATAGCGACTATGCACCTTTGATGGGCAAAATAGCCCGTTTGAATGGTCATTAGGTACCTTCTGTGGGCAAAATAACACGTTGGAATGGTTGCTAGTCACCTTAAGTGTGAAACTATCCTGATGGAATAGTCGTTAGTCATCTTTGGTGGGTAAAACATTCCGTTGGCACCATTTCTTGGCACCCTTAGCTAGAAAAACAATCTGTTGGGCACCTTCGGTGGGTAAGACAGCCCCTTGGCATGGTCACCAGGCACCCTCAAGGGGTAAAACAACATATTAGCAAGATCATTAGGCACCCTTGATGTGTAAAATAATTCATTGGCACGATCGCTAGGCACCTTGGGTGGGCAAAATAGCCTATTTGTATGCTCACTGGGAAACTTCAGTGGGTAAAACAGCCCGTTGAAACGTTCGCTATGCACCTTTTGTGGGAAAGAAAACCAAAGGTGACCACAACAGCCTATTGGCACGGTCGCTAGGTAGCTTGGGTGGGTGGAATAGCTCGTTGGCATGGTTGCTAGACCTTTGGTGGGTAAAACAACCCATTCGTACAGTCACTAGGCACCTTAGGTGGCAACAAAACCCATTGGCACGGTCGCTGGGTACCTTTGATGGGCAAAATATCCCATTGCAACAGTCGCAGAGCCTCTTCGATGAGAAAAAAACAACTCATTGGGCACATTCGGAACACAAAATAGACCATTGGCACGGTCACTAGGCACCTTTGGCAGGAAAAACAGTGCGTTGGCATACCTATGGTAGGTGAGACAGTCTGTTGGCATGATCGTTAGGCATATTCAATGAAAAAATAGCATGTTGGCGTAACTTCTGTGGGTAAAACAACCTGTTTGAACACTTTTGGTGGCTAAAATAGCTCGTTGGCACAATTATTAGGTGCTTTCAATAGGTAGAAGAGCCTATTGGCACAATCCCTAGGCACCCTCGGTCTACGAAACAGCACGTTGGCATGGTCGCTAGTCGCCTCAGCGGTTAAAACAGCCTGTTGGCACGGTCGCTCAGCACCTTCAGTGGGAAAACAACCCGTTGGCACGTCCTCTGAACATCTTTGGCAGAAAAACAACTAATTGGGCATCTTCGATGGGCAAAACAATTCGTTGGCATGGTGGTTAGGAACCTTCGATGGGAAAAACAATGCGTTGGCACAGTCGCTAAGCATTTTTGGAGAAAAAACAGTGCATTGGCATACCTTCAGTGAGCAAAATAACCTATAGGTATAGTTGCTAGGCACCTTCGATGGGAATAATAACCCATTGGCATAGTCGCTAGGCACCTTTGGTAGGGAAAAAAGATCGTTGACATGCTTGATAGGCACATTCGATAGCAAAAACAACCCGTTGGAATAGTTGCTAGTCACCTTCAGTGGGAAAATAGCCCGTTGGAACAGTCGTTAGTCACCTTTGGTGTGTTAAACAGCCCATTTGCAGGATTGCTAGGCACCCTCGGCGGGAAAAACAGCCCGTTGGGCACCTTTTGTGGGTAAAATAGCCCATTGACATGATCATTGGGCACCCTCGGTGGGCAAAATAGCCCATTGGTACGATCGCTAGGCACCCTCAGTGGGCAAAACAACCCGTTCACATGGTTACTAGGAAACTTCGGTGGGTAGAACAACTCGTTGACACATTCGCTAAGAACTTTTGATGGGAAAAACAGCCAATTGGGCACCTTTGGTGCCCAAAATAGCCTGTTGGCAGTCGCTAGGCACCCTCTGTGCACAAAAAAACCCGTTAACACAGTCGCTAGGCACCTTCGGTGGGAAAACAACCCGTTGGTGCACCTTCAGTGGGGAAACAGTCTGTTGGGATGATCATTAGGAAACATCGATGGGCAAAACAACCTGTTGGGCACCTTCGGCGGCTAAAATAACCCAATGGCACGGTCGTTAGGCACCTTCAGTGGGTGAAACAGGCCATTGGTGTAGTCTCTAGGCACCCTTGGTGTGCAAAACAGCCTATTGGCATGGTTGCTGAGTGCCTTAGTGGGAAAAACAGCCCATTGACATGATCACTAAGCACCTTCAGTGGGAAAACAACTCGTTGGCATTCTGCTGGGCATCTTTGTTGGAAAAACAACTAGATGGGCATCTTCGATGGGCAAAACAGCCCAATGGCATAGTGGTTAGGAACCTTTGGTGGGAAAAACAACGCATTGACACACCTTCGATTGGCAAAACATTCCATTGGCACAGTTGCTAGGCTTATTCGGAGGAAAAATAGTATATTGACATACCTTCAATAAGCAAAACAACCTGTTTGCACGCTTTTGGTAGGTAAAATAATCCATTGATATGGTCACTAGGCACCTTCGGTGGGAATAATAGCCCGTTGGCACAGTCGCTAGGTACCTTTGGTGGGGAAAAAAGATTGTTGGCACGGTCGATAGGCACCTTTGGCGGGAAAAACAATATGTTGGAACAATTGCTAGTCACCTTCGGTGGGAAAATAGCCCGTTGGAATTGTCGTTAGTCACCTTTGGTTGACAAAATAGCCTACTAGCATGATTGCTAGGCATCCTTGGTGGGAAAAACAGCCCGTTGGACATCTTCAGGGGGTTAGTAGCCTATTGGCATGGTCGCTAGGCACCCTCGGTGGGCAAAACAACCCATTGGTATGGTCGCTAGGCACCCTCAGTGGGAAAAACAATCCAATGGCTAGGTCGCTAGGCACCTCAGTGGGTAAAACAGTCTATAGGCACGGTCGCTAAGTAGCTTGGGTGGGTTCAATATCTCATTGGCATGGTTGCTAGGCACCTTGGGTGGGCAAAACAGTCTGTTTAGCATATTCAGTGGGTAAAACAATCCATTGGCATGATTGCGAGGCACCTTCAATGGGAAAAATATCCTATTGCCACGGCCGCTGGGCCCCTACAGTGGGTAAAAAGCCCATTGTGTACATTCGGTAGGCAAAATAGTCTATTGGCATGGTCGCTAGGCACTTTTGATGGGAAAAACAATGCAATGGCACACCTACGATGGGCAAGACAGTCTGTTGGCACGTCGTAAGGCATTTTTCATGGAAAAACAATGCATTGGTGTACCTTCGGTGAGTAAAACAACTTGTTAGCACACTTTTGGTGGGCGAAATAACTATTGATATGGTCGCTAGGCACCTTCAGTGGGAAAAATAGACAATTGGCACGGTCATTAAGCACCTTTAGTGTGGAAAAAAGATCATTGGCACGATCGATAGGTACATTACGTGGGCAAAATAGCTCCTTGACACGCTCGGTGGGAAAAATGCCCGCTGGAATGGTTGCTAGTCACCTTAGATGGGAAAATAGCCCCTTGGAATAGTCGTTAGTCACCTTTAGTGGGCAAAACAGCCCGTCGGCAAGGTTGCTAGGCACCCTAGGTGGGAAAAACAGCCCATTGGGCACTTTCGGTAGGTAAAACAGCCCGTTGGCATAGTCTCTAGGCACCCTCAGTGGGCAAAATAGTCAGTTGGCATGATCGCTAGGCACCCTCAGTGGGGAAAATAATTGGTTGGCACTGTCGCTAGGCACATTAGGTGGGTAAAACAGGTCGTTCACACAGCCACTAGGAACCTTCGGTGGGAAATAGCCAGTCGGTAGGTTTGCTAGGCACCTTTGGTGGGAAAAATAACCAGTTGGGCATCTTTGGTGCCCAAACCAACCCGTTGGCATGGTCACTAGGCACCCTCAGTAGGCAAAACAACCTGTTGGTAAGGTCGCTAGGCACCTCAGTGGGCAAAACAATCCATTGCCATGTTCGCTAGGTGGCTTGGGTTAGTGGAATAACTTATTGGCACGGTCGCTAAGGAACTTCAGTGGGAAAAACATCCCATTCACACAGTCGCTAGGATCCTTGGGCGGGCAAAACAGCCTATTGGCACGGTCGCTAGGTACCTTCGATGGATAAAATATCCCATTGCCACAGCCACTAGACCCTTTAGTGAGAAAAACAGCCCGCTGGGCACATTCAGTGGGCAAAATAGCCCATTGGCATGGTCGCTAAGCACCTTCTGTGGGACAAATAAGGTGTTAGCACACCTATAATGGGCAAGACAGTCTGTTGGCATAGTCGCTATGCATATTTGGTGGAAAAAACAGCGCATTGGCCTTCAGTGGGTAAAACAACTAGTTTGTACACTTTTGGTGGGAAAAATAACCATTGGTATGGTAGTTAGGCCCCTTCGGCGGGAAAAACAAACCATTGGCATACTTATTAGGCACCTTTGGTGGGGAAAAAAGATTGTTGGCACGGTCGATAGGCACCTTATGTAGGCAAAATAGCTCGTTGACACAGTCACTAAGCACCCTCAGTGGGAAAAACAACCTATTGGCATAGTCACTAGGCATCTTTGGTAGGAAAAACAACCCATTGGCATGGTGGGTAGGAACCTTTGGTGGGAAAAACAACCTATTGGACACCTTCAGTAGGTAAAATAGCCCGTTGGCACAGTCATTAGGCACCTTTAATGGGAGAAACCCCCCATTGCCACACCTTCGGTGGGAAAAATAGCCTGTTGGCACACCTTCGATGGAAAAATGGCGCATTTAATTAGTCACTAGGCACTTTCGGTGGGTAAAACAACTCGTTGGCACATTCGTTGGGTAAATTTAGTGGGAAAAACATTCAGTTGGGCACTTTCAGTGGCAAAATAGCCTATTGGCATGGTGACTAAGCATGCTCAGTGGGCAAAAGAACCCCTTGGGCACATTAAATGGGTAAAACATTTTGTTAACATGGTCACTAGGCACCCACAGTGGGAAAAACAATCTGTTCACACGTTTGTTAGGCACCATTGGTGAGAAAAACAACTAGTTCGGCACCATTGGTGGGCAAAATAGCCCCTTGAGAAAATTGCTACGCACCGCTAGTGGCAAAACAACCATTGGCATTGTCACTAGGCACCTTCGATGGGTAAAACAGCCCATTGGCCCGGTGGCTATGTAGCACCCCACTCTCTCCGAACCCGAACCCGATATCGATCGTGATACCCGAATCCGTGCCCCGCGAGGGTGGTGTGTCACATCACTTAACACA
>JANZXR010000004.1:11202270-11234996 GCA_027575705.1 Erythroxylum echinodendron
ATTAAATGAATCATGCGGAGGGATGTGAATGACGTAGATGGGATTTGTACCTATCTTAAATGAGAGAGATATCATTTGCGCCTCTTGACAAGTATGACTGAAGAAATGCATGGTTGTGCTCAAATGAATTGATGGGGAGTCATCAATGTCATTTGTTATAGCCAGTCAACTTAGTAATCAAGAAACTATGTTTAATTAAAGGTTGACATGTACCATACCTTGTGATTAATCTTGATATCGTATTACAAAGGAACTGAGTTTATAACCATGGTTACAGGTTAAATCAGATTACCGATCCTCATTTGATTTGGGTAGTCATAATGTCTTGCTAGAAGACGCTTGTGACTTATGGGCCTTAAAGTGTGATCAAGCCCATTGCTAACATCAAGTGAGCCTATAGGGTCACACACAGAGAGTGATGTGATCTGGGCTTATTCTCTTAGGCCTAATTTATTAGGCACTGAATAAATATATGTTTATATATTTATTGGGCTAGACTGAATTAAGTTGTCGGGCTTTCATTATATAAAATATAATAAGGGCCGAAACTTATTAGGCTTCCATAATTAGATTATGATATTCTTATTCCTTATAGGAATAGGGATTAGGTTTTCTCTATAAATTGAGAATATATGAAAACCCTAGCCACCTAGACCTAGTCGTTTGTTCTTCATCCGAGAGAAAAATTGTGCGGTGTTCTAAAGTGTTTTAGAACGTGCTAGCATACATTAGCCGCTGCCCGGATCGTTCATCCTCTTATGGAAACTGGTAGAGGACATTCTCATATTGTAGCATCTACAAATCTGAAAACAAATACCAATCCACGTCAAGAGGTAAATCCATACATGTTGTGTAGTTTCAGCTATACTTTTGTTAGGTAGTATGGTCCATTCTGCTGTGTATTATGAATACCCGGGCCATGAGGGAAAGATCAAAAAGAGGTGTTTCTTATCGTTAAAGAAAGACTTAATTCAACCCTTTTACTTGCTTTACCAGATTTTTCTAAGATGTTTGAAATTGGGCGTAAAGCTTCAGTTACAAGATTGGAGCTATTCTAATACAAGAGGAGCACCTAGTTCCTTATTTCGGCGAGAAATTAGGTGGTTCAGTACTTTTTAATCCTATGTACGATAAGGAGAGGTACGCATTGGTGCACACATTGGAGATTTGGCAACACTATCATTTAACTATGGAGTTTTCCATTCATAGAGGTCAGAAGACCTTGAAACATTTAAAGGAACAAGAAAAGATGAATAAAAGACATACCAAGTGGGTGGAATTTAATGAGTCCTTTCCCTATGCTATCAAATATAAAGGAAAGGAAATTTTAGTAGCAAATGCATTATCTCGCAGAAAAAACCCTTTTTCCTACATTTGAGGTAAAATTGTTGGGTTTTTAGTTCATTAAAGATTTATTTGCGAATGAAAATGAGAAAGTGTGACAACACATTAAGAGGAAAACAAATTTCAAGTGGGTAGATTGCACTTTCTAGGGCTAAAGAAATGTGAATCAAACTTGGAGTCTTAATTGAGTAGAATACGATGCAATAAGATAATTGGCCAAGGCATATGACTTGGATGAGCAATCTAGCCATAATGGAACAATTTTATCCATAATGATTATTATGAAGGCATAAGCATGATATGAGCTATTATTTATGTTATTTTTATTCCATAAACATTTTAGCGTAGTAGTGCTCTAAAGGCAATCGATTGTTAGAATAGTGCTCTTAAGGCAATCATCTTTAGCACTTTTGTATAAACTTTATTTTGGTTAATGAAGCGAAAGGCAATTTTCAATTGTATCAATCACATTCACATTCAATAGTAATTCAATATAGAAGTTTAAAATAAAACAAACAATGAAAGTGAGACCATCTAGGTAGACTCACAAATGCTCCCTTTAGCTTATTCCCTTAAAGTCCCAACAATATCTAGAAGCAGTTGCTTGATGTCGTCCTCTATATGAAATCATATACATTTATATGTCACTCATGTGCATTTTCTTAAGAATAATTAGTTATAAATACATTTATGAATGTGTCATGTATCATGCGTATTTAATGACAATTTCTAAGTTATGTTTCTTTAATACTCTTTATAGACAATTTATAACACCTTCAAAACATTCTTTTAATCCTTAATACCCCTTTTCACTTTAATCCTTTCATTCAACATCAATTAAATTCATTTAAGAACTCATTTCAACGTTAATACTTTATATGGAAGCATCCTAGTGTTTATTAGTCCGAAAATCACTCAAAAATAACACCCTTTGCATTTCCTCTCGGGTCACGATTGTGCAGGTACACGATCGTGACTTTCCTCCATACTCAGCAGAGTTGTGATCGTGCAGGTGCACGATCACAATTTTCATCTTTCTCAACAAGGGTCTTAATCGTGCAGGTGCAGGATCGTGCCCTAATGCGTTTTCCTTCCTCCTTTCTTCTGTTTATCCGAAACTCACATACATTTTAACACCAAGTTCACTCCAATTTTCTAGATTACTTTACCATAAACATAACATCATTCCATACTCATTCACATACCCATTTGTTTTCATGAAATTTCAAACTCTAATCAATTGATTAAACCTCTTCAACTACATAATTTCATTCATAAAACCTATCCTTTTCCATAACATGATATCCATTTTGTCAAACACTTCATTATCAATATCCTATCATTTACAGTTGATGTCCTCTTCATTTTTACTTTAGTTTTAGTTCAGTAACATTAATACATTGTTTAACAATTCATGATTGTTCATAAACCCCAAAACAGTACCTATTCCATATTTTTCCATATCACATGTTCTGCATTTTTTCCAGATTTTCTAAACCAGATTTTGGGTCAGATTTGTAGACAATGAGGTATTTAGATAACACCTTCTACTAATCAAATGTTCCAAAATGTCTTAAGTGTCTAATGAGATCAATTTCATGCATTTTGGTTCATTATCATGCAATTTATAATAAAAAAGCTACAGACTATTTTCATACCTCGACAGAAAACAATTCTCAATTTCAAGAAAAATTTCAAGACTCTTAAGGACAAATTTAAAATTTGATTCCTTCATAAAAGATGTAGCCATATGTCTCTAGTTTATTTTAAATCAAAATCCATCCAATTTGTATATTCACAAATCAAGTTATGTCCAAAATACATATGCATGTTCAGTAAAAACAGTGCATATAACATGCTCCAGCTCACTTCATTGCTAAAATCCTTCATCTTGTTAATCATATCACCAAATTTGCTTCTTCCTTCACCACTCACATATGCATCTACACCATTCACGCATGCATCAATCCATAACATGGAAACATACACCACTCATTCTTGCATTCAATTTACAAACATTAAAATCTCATCAAAATTTTGTTTACACTACTATAAAACTTAAAGCATAACTTACTTGTCTTAAGCTTCACTCTCTTCAGTAAAATTCCAGAAATGGGTGGGCGAAAGAAAACGAGAGATTTTGGTTGATGGAAAAACACAAGGACTAAGCAAAAATGACAAACCCCAAATAGTTGAAGATTTGCAAGGTGTATTAAGCAAACACTAAAGACAAATGAACAAGTTAGGATTCGGTGATGGATAAGTAAGAAGGAAGGTTTTGGTGATGGAGAATTTCAGTGAATCATAAGAGAGCTGTAGAAATCTTCCTTGCCTAACAAAAAAAACATGACTTAGGTAGCTTAACTTAATTTTGCCACATGTCTCTAATGCATGTCTTGCATTTGCCATCATGTGAAGCTACCAAATCGCACTTAGCTATTTCTCCACTTGTCACATGGTAATTTGTCCAATTGTCATACATTCACTAGTCCATTTGTCACATTTCTATTTGTCTTTTATTTCTATACTTTTCCTAGTCTAAAATACCCCAAATTTTTGAAAAATTTCCAAAATATCTGAAATGTCTCCAAAAATGTGAAATTAATTCTAATACACGCCAATTCAATTTTCAAGACAATTAATCCATAATCACATTAAAATTACTTATACCGGAAAAATGTCAATGAATGCATATACAATTACTTTCATGAGTGACAACATTATTCATGTGCATGTGTATGCCATGTAATGCATGAAATGCACTTCTAAATTCTCAATAAACTCTCATATATTAATCCTAGGGTTCTAACCCTAATCATGGGATAATGGGATGTTACAATTCTCCCCTCCTTAAGAAATTATGTCCCCAAAATTCTTACCTGATTCATGAAATAGCGGGGATATTGCTTTCTCATATGCTCTTCTGTTTTCCAAGTCGCTTCCTCACTCAAGTGATTTTTTCATAGGACTTTCACCAATAGAATTTCCCGATTCCTCAACTTTTTTGTCTGATATCCCACTATCTTGACTAGCTTCTCTACATAACTTAGATTATTAGCAATTTTAATCTCTTGAGCCGGTAATGCATACATCGGATCAGATATATACCTCCTAAGCATGCTCACATGAAAAACATTGTGAATCTGAGACATTTCACTCGGTAAGGCTAATCTATATGCCAATGGTCCTACCCTCTCTATAATCTTGTAAGGACCAATGTGTCTAGGGCTCAACGTGCCCTTCTTGCTAAATCTTAACACTCCTCACCAAGAGGAGACTCAGAAATACTTTGTCTCCCACACTGTATTCCATATCCTTTATGTGCTAATTGACATCACTCTTCTATCTATCTTGTACTGCTTTTATTCAACTTTGGATTAATTTTACCTTATCCACAGTATCTTGTATCAATTATGGGCCTTCTATCATTCTCAAACCTTCCTCATCCTAATATAGAGGCGATTGACATTTTCTATCATATAATGCCTCATAAGGTACCATTCCAATACTACTGTGGTAGTGGTTGTTATAAGCAAATTCAATCAAAGCTATATACTGATCCCAAGCTCCTTGAAACTCCAATATACATGCTCTAAGTATTTCCTCGACAATCTTGGTTATCCTCTCACTCTGCCAATCTTTTGAGGATGAAATGTAGTACTGAAGTTCAACCTTACCTAAAGCTGTCTGTAAGCTACCCTCAAATCTCGAAATAAATCAAATCTCGAAATAAATCTGGGATCCTTGTCCAACGCAATAGACATTGGAACCCTATGTAATCTCACTACTTCATTCACATATCTCCAAGCTAACTGATCTAGTGATTTATTCTCTCTCATTGGCAATAAATGAGCTGGCTTGGTCAATCTATCAATAATGATCTAAATGGCATCATGTTTCCTCGGAGTATTCGGTAAGCCCATAATAAAATCCATCATGATTCTCTCTCATTTTCGCTTTGGAATAAGCAATGATCATAACTTACCAACTGGAGCCTGATGCTTTGCTTTGATCTGTTAGCAAGTCAAACACTTAGCCACATATTCAGCCATTTGTTTTTTCATCCCTGGCTACTAAAAAAGTTGCTTCAATATGTTATATATCTTTGTAGTACTAGGATGCATAGATAAACTGCTACATGTGCTTCCTCTATAATTTTTTTTCTCAATTCACCCACATCAGGCACACACAACCTCTATTTTAACCACAATGTTTCATCTCTCAATTTAAATTCAACAATCAATGCTTTTAATTGAACTAGGTTAGGTAACCTCGATAATTGTATTTGAGCCACATTGCTATTGGATTTCCTGCTTAATGCATCAGCTACCACATTAGCTTTTCCAGGATGATACTCAATTGTACAATCATAATCTTTCAATAACTCTATCCATCACCTCTATCTCATATTCAGTTCTTTCAAACTCAATAGTTACCTCAAACTTTAATTATCTGTATATATTTATATGTACTTATATCCAAAATGTTTCACTGTACATATAATGTCTCCAAATTTTCAAAACGATTTTGATTGCAGCAAATTCTAAATCATGTGTCAAATAATTTAAACTCATGAGACCTCAACTCTCTCGATGCATATATGTAATCACTTTGCTATACTGCATCAGATTACATCCTAATCTCTAGTATGAAACATCCCTATATATTGCATAACCTTCAGATCTAAGGGAAAAAATATCTAACACTGGTGTTGTAATAAATTGGAGTTTTTAACTCCTCAAAAAAAATCTTTTTACATTCATTAGTCTATCTAAATGACACATTTTTTTCTCAGAAGTATCTCACTTCATCATTACCTCTACTTTTTTTGGTCTACTAATATACCATGTTCAGATACTATATAAGCCAACATATTGCTTAATCAAGTTGAGATTCACTCTTATTGAACTTGGCATATCATTGTTTTTCCTTCATGATAAGTAAGCCTAACCTTAGGTGTCCAAATTGTTCTTCTCAACCTTTCAAATACATTCTATATATCATCCATAATCACAGTCACTAATCGATCCAAATAAAATTTGGACACTTTATTCATTAATGCCATGACTGCTGTCTAGGAATTTGTGAACCCCTACAGGTATCATGATTAACTCGAGTGTCTATAACTATTTCTCAAAATTTTTAAGCAACTAGTTTCTCAAATGAGGTAATATTATTTCATGTTTTTCTCAGTCTCTTAATTGACTCTCTCCATTCATTCGATTTCCTGATTTTCTTATCGACTTATTCTAATGTCTATCCATTTATGATAGTTTCTCCACATATTTTAATTTATTCACACATCTCAATTTTTTGAACATAACCATCAAACCGAACTTGAATCTTCTGAATATGCTAGTATAGAGTACATTGTGAACCTAAGTTCCTTTAGCAATAGCAATATTATTATCGCCAATTCAAGAATCCGATAACATAGTTAGATACTTTACAACAGATACGACACATACACTCTCTATAATATATTCTTTTTTTTACAACTGAGTCTCATATCTATCTGACTCCAATATTCACTTCTGATTTGTTCAATAATCATTCATTCTTAGAAGTAAACCATTTGGTCTACTTGACCTAATTCAATGGAAGTCTTTTTTGAAAGAAGATTTCTTGCTATTATCATCTATACTATTCACGTAATCTTTATCAATCAACTATATTCATCATTGCTTTCCAATCATTCTTAATGCCTGAATAAGATCGATTTTAACTTTTCATAACATTTCAATAAGGTCAATTTCTATCATACTTTACATGATTAGAATACTCTTTATAATGAAGCTCAGTAAAGCAATATACATCTCCATTTACTCTTATTTTTTCGTACTTATCATTAAGATCATTACCTCTTATCTAGAGATGTATTTCTAACAATTCACTAATTAATAACTTATGCTAAGGATATCTTTATCTCAATTGATTCTGGTCAATACTTCTCCTTTTGCGCTTGTACACTATCATGGATCGTGGTGTACCTTTCTATGATCGTGACAGAAGTTCGTGGATCTAGTCATGATTGTGGGGACTCTGCCATGATCGTGACAGGACCCAATAATCTCAGCCACGATCGTGGGGACTATGTCACGATCGTGCCCTTCTTCTTTTTCCTTGAATCTATCACACATATTAACTTCATTTACACTCTCAATCTATCCCCAATTGATCATCTTAAACACTTTTATGCGCTACTCTGATTCATCTTAAAATTTTAACTATGGGCATTAAGAACTTAAAAGCATTCAGTAAATCATAGATCTATTATGATCTTATATCCAAGTATATGATACATAGGTTCTTCATGACATCATTTGTCAAGGTAATCACATTATTCAACATACATTCAAAATAACAATTCAACTTAACCTAGGGGACTTTTATTTATCTCATTATCATTCATCTCATCTTCCAATTTACATCTTATATATGTATATTCTCAATCAATTCAGAATCATAGAAGCATAGTTATCATGAAGTTCTGATCTCAATTCCACTGCCATATTCTTGCGCTAAATCATAACTCTTATCACGTTAATCAAATAACCATTTCAAGTCCAATTGCAACTTCTCAATGTCATAGTAAATTTTGTTTCAGCCAACTTTGCTTATACACTTTAATTCTTGTCATTTCTACCATAACTTTATTTTTCCTCAATCAATCCACAAAATATATATTCACATCAATATCAATTCATAAATACACAACCATAGCATAATTCTGATACCATACTCGATGATACAGCCACAATTATAAATGCCCTGAACCTTTATCTATCATATCAAACTATATACTATTTTTCATTCTATATATCCACAAAATTCCATGTTCTCACATTCTGGCAAATCATCAATCTTCTCATTAATTATAACAACTCAATTCTTAACAAATGCTTATGCATGTGACTCGTGTATATCCGAATCAGACTGAGGATCAGTTGTCACTACATGATATGGCGTGTCTAAATGCATGTACATTGACACATATTTTGAAAAATACCCATGTAAGATACTAAGCCTGGGCTCTGATACCAAATTGTCGCACCCCACTTCCACTGAGCACGTGTTCGTACATCCTGAGGATATTCGGACACACACCTTGTGACATCACACGCATATTACCAAAAACCACTAATCAAATTTGGGCTCATTTTCATAAACATCAAAGTCATAATTGTTATTATACTCATTGAACAACCTCATTTACAAAAATTTCCAATTTGGAAAGTCATTACAAAACATAATTTATTCACATACAATGGTACAATATTTGCGGAGCACATTCTTTAAGACAAAAATAACAAAAAAATGTATGCTGACACTAACTAATCCTGACCTCTATCTTTTATCTGAACACAATGGCTAGACTCTAATTTGTCTAACTGGAGATCTCCCTTAGCTTAAAAAAATGTTGCAATATTGGATTAAGTTTTGTGAACTCAGTGAGTGGACCATCCTCGATAGCTCACTCAATCACATAACACATCAATTCATGTAATTATGTAATTCATATCATTTCTCTAATCATCATGTTGAATCACATACACTTCATATTCACTTAATTCATATTTCACATTCAAAAATCATTCAGAATATTTATGTCAATCATTTAAATCATACATATCAAATGCATATGCGCAATGCTTATGAGACTCACTTTCAATTGTTATTTTTGTGACCGAGTGCCTGTAATTGTCCCATATCTATTGTGGATATTGAGCTCATTAATAACTGTCCCTTATCCGTTGGAGATACATGGCTCATTTTACTTAGTGAGCTAGAGGCTCTTACCACATTCTAAGCTTTAAGCTCTTTTTTCAATTTTTGAGCTTTAAGCTCTTTTTTGGTGGCTACTTCGATCACAACAACCTTTATCTTTCATGCATTCATTTAATGAAATGCACTACATTCACATATTTTTGAATAGTCACCAGTGTTCAATTTTTCTTATTCACATTCACATATATTCATCGGATCGATGTCTGGCATTCAACAATAATGTTGAGAATCATTTATTTCAGTCCAATTCATATACAGTGAGCACTTTCTATGTTCTCACATTTATCAAACTCCTCGAACTATTAATGTCCAGAATTGTATCAATCACATTCACATTAAGTAGTAATTCAATACAAAAATTTAAAACAGAACAAACAATGAAAGTGAGACTAGGTTGACTCACAAATGCTTCCCTTAGCTTATTGCCTTGAAGTCCCAATAATATCTAAAAGCATTCGCTCGACATGCTCCTCTATATGCAATCATATACATTTATACGTCACTCATAGGCATTTTCATAAGAATAATCAGTCATAAATACATTTATGAATGTATCATGTATCATGCATGTTCAATGACAATTTTTCGGGTATGTTTCTTTAATACTCTTTATAAACAATTTATAACACCTTTAAAACATTCTTTTAATCCTTAATACCCCTTTTCACTTTAATGTTTTCATTCAGCCTCAATTAAATACAATTAAGAACTAATTTCGACTATAATACTTCATATGGAAACATCCTAGCTTTTATTAGTTCGAAAATCACTCAAACATAGCACCTTTTGTATTTCCCTTAGGGTCACAATCGTGTAAGTGCACGATCGTGACTTTCCTCCTTTCTCAGTGTATGATCACGACTTTCATCTTTCTCGGCAAGGTTCACGATCGTGCAGGTGCACGATCATGCCCTGCTGCATTTTTCTTCCTCCTTTCTTCTGTTTATCCAAAACTCACATACATTTTAACAAGAAGTTCAATCCAATTTTCTAGATTACTTTACCACAAACACAATATCATTCACATACCAATTTGTTTTCATGAAAATTTCAAACTCTAATTAATTGATTAAACATCTTCAACTACATAATATCATTCATGAAACCTATCCTTTTCCATAACATGATATCCATTTTATCAAACACTTCATTATCAAAATTCTATCATTTACAGTTGATGAACTCTTCATTTTGACTTCAGTTTCAGTTCAGTAACATCAATAAATCACTCAACAATTCATGATTATTCATAAACCCCAAAATAGTACCTATTCCATATTTTTCTATATCACATGTTCTGCATTTTTTCTAGATTTTCTGAAGCAGATTTTGGGCCAAATTTGTATGATCATTATGATCTAGACAATGAGGTATTTAAACAACATCTTCTACTAATAAAATGTTCCAAAATGTCTTAAGTGTCTAATGACATCAATTTCATGCATTTTGGTTCATTATCATGCAAGTTATAATCAAAAAGCTATAGACTATTTTCATACCTCAATAGAATACAATTCTCAATTTCAAGAAAAATTTCAAGACTCTTAAGGATAGATTTAAAATTTGATTCCTTCTTAAAAAATGTAGTCATATGTCTCTAGTTTATTGTAAATCAAAATCCATGCAATTTGTATATTCACAGATTAAGTTATGTTCAAAGTACATATGCATGTTCAATAAAAACATTGCATATAACATGCTCTAGCTCACTTCATTACTAAAATCCTTCATCTTGTTAATCATATCACCAAATTTGCTTCTTCCTTCACCACCCACGTATGCTTCCACACCATTCACACATGCATCAATCTATAAACATGGAAACATACACCCCTCATGCATGCATCCAATTACAAACATTAAAATTCTCATCAAATTTTAATTTACACTTCTATAAAACTTAAAGCATACCTTACTTGTCTTAAGCTTCACTCTCTTCAGTAAAATGGAGAAGATAATGAGAGATTTTGGTGGATGGAAAATCACAAGGATTAAGCAACAATCGAATACCCAAATATTTGAAGACTTTGCAAGGTGTATGCAGAAATCTTCCTTGCCTAACAAAAAAAACATGACTTAGGTGGCTTAACTTAGCTTTGCCACATATCTCTAATGCATGTCTTGCATTTGTCATCATGTGAAGCTACCAAATCTCGCTTAGCTATTGCTTCATTTGTCACATAGTAATTTGTCCAATTGTCACACATTCACTAGTCCATTTGTCACACTTCTATTTGTCTTTTATTTCTATGTTTTTACTAGTCTAAAATACCCCGAATTTTTGATAATTTCCAAAACATCTGAAATATCTCCATAAATGAGAAATTAATTCTAATACACACCAATTCAATTTTCAAGACAATTAATCCATAATTCACACTTTAATTATATTAAAATCATTTATTACCGGAAAATGTCAATGAATGCATGTATAATTATTTTCATGAGTGACAACATTATTCACATGCATGTGTATTCCATATAATGCATGAAATTCACTTCTAAATTCTCAATAAACTCCCATATATAGTATCCTAGTGTTCTAACCCTAATCATGGGATAATAGGATGTTGCATTCCTATCATGTGCAAGTATGTTAGTATCTAAATTATCCCTAGTCATAGGATTAATGAGACAGGCATTATTAATCCGAATACACTAATGGTAGTTGTGATTTGTAGTTTGTTTTAGGGTTCAATTTGTTATGTATTTAGTGTTAATTTGAGTGTTGAGTGTGTATTTATGTTTTAATTGTGTTAGTTTATGTGTTTAAGTGTTTTTATGGGTTAGTATGTCTTTGAGCTTAAATGTTATGTTTTTTAGATGCCTTGATGTGTTTGTTAGTGCTTCAGGGTAAACGGCGAAGACTGGAGAATTTTCGGACACTTTTAGGCCAAAACCACGACCCACGATCGTGACAGAGAAACCAAAACCAGGCCACCATTGTGACACTTTGGTCATGATCATGACAGGGAGGGATAAATGTTGGCCACAATTGCGGCAGATAGGACCACGATCATGGCCTGCGTCGGGCAGGCACAAAAATAGTTGAAAATATCAAGTTTTGAGGGTTGTTTGGACCGTTTCATCCCCAAATCAACCCTAGGGCTTCCAAAGTATAAATAGAACATTAAAGAATAGAATAGAAACTTTTTTGCATCAGCCAATTCTGAAACCCTAGAGAGCTTATTGAGAGATTTAAGGAAGGATTCAAAGGAAGAGAGACACAGAGAAGAAGCTTGACACGAAGTACTTCTCGGAACAGATGGTTTTCCGTCGTCGCTGCCTCCACTAATCCATTCCAATAGAATTTTTCGTTTTTTCCAATTTTATTGATGTATAGAATTGGGATAGCCATTGAGAATAAGTTTTATTGAATGTTGATATTATCTAAACTCACCTTCGGAATTTTGATCTTTAATATTAATGAAGTTTGATTAATTATGTTTTTATTGAGTTATTCGTGATTCAATTTCTATTCTTAATAATTTGATAATAAACTAAGAGGGTAAACCTAGTGAATATCATCAAATTAGGCTAACGAGAGTTCGGTAGTTTGATAGAATAAGAATTGAATCAAATTGGTAAAATCGTGTAACGAGAGATCGAGCATAGATTTCTAGTAGGTTATTTGACAATTTAGAACTAATTTAGGTTTTGGGGTTAATTAGAAATCGAGAGATTACAATTTCATAATTTAAATCAGGGATTATAAATTATAGTTAAAGATTATAAATTGAGAGAGATAATCCACCCTAGGACTGTCTAGATCTGATAATTCAGTAATTTCATAATTAATTAAATTTTCATTAAATTCGGATTAAGACCCCCTTTCTCTCAATTGGTAGTTCCTAGGTTGATTCTTGATTTGGTTGTGCAAGTTTGCTATCTTTTTTATAATTTCTGAACTTAATTCTTGAGATTGATTGTTGATTGGTTAATTTTCCACGTTAGTTGTTATTTTGATTATTTGCGAAATTAAGTCATCTTAGATTTTAGGATTAGATTAACCCTCCTCAGAAGTTCAATAGCTTAGGTATTATACAAACGACCTGTGCATTTGCAGTATTATTGAGGTTATAAATATTAAAACTTAGCATACGTAACCTTGAGATCAACTAGCACGTGTTATACTCCTTGATTTGATCAAGCAATAGATCTTATAAACTATAAGCATGAGATGTTTAGAATTAATATGTGGATGCTTACTAAGAGCAGTAAGTACATCGGATGACCCGCTATGAGAATATCATATGGATGATCTAGTAAATATCAGTAATAAATCTCATCATAGCAATGGTACAAATATCTTTAGACTTGAAGTACTCAAAGATATCTTAGATGCTGATCCCGTGCTTTGACATGATTCCTTGTTGCCTCAAGATGAGGTTGCTCATAGGATGGTGATTGAGTACAGCTATTAGTATTCGAAGGTAACTAGGTAGCCAATAAAAGATTCACCACTCCTGATAGAAGGGAATGATACTCACAACCTCTTATTGGGGTCACTACTCATGAATCTCTAGTCAGAGTAAATGTGTCACATATAGAGTCTTCAATGACATAAAAAGTAATGAGATCCCCAAGACGAGAACTAATATCACTTGGACTAGATGTGACGTAGTCAGTCTAGTGAGAGTTGACACATAGCTCATACTCCAAACCAAGTGGGGTATACGATGGTGAAGGGATGAATTGCATGGTAATTGTCTATAGAAAGGTTTATAACTCAGATAATTAACTATCGAAGAGTTCGTGTGTTAATTCACTTACGTTTTGTTAAATTGGCATCATGGAACCCTTCATGATTTGTTTGGATTAAGAGTTGATTCAAGTGGCATGAAAGCATTCATGATATGCTCACATTAAGACTTAATTCAAGTGCCTAAAAAATTAGGAACCTAAGGGTCACACACTTAAAATATCGGATGAAAAACAAAAGTGTGCATGGTTATCATTCATAAGCCATGATTGTGACCCTACTTGATGATGTGTGATACATAAGTGAGTTCTTCACGTACTTACACATGAAATTCAGCCAAAAACACACTCCAATGAGATGTTTAAGAGTCCATAAAAGTTCTGGAGGTTGAGAGGAGTGATATTGAGGTTTGTTCATGCAATTTTATGCAATTGTTTCATGACTTAATTGCATGTAACTTGATTATGATCTAACTCTCGATTGAGCATCTATTTGAATTCATCTTATTCGATGCTCTAACCACCCTTACATACTATTATTCTCCATCTTTTTGTGCTCTGAAGAGGCCAAGGAAGGAGGTTAGTGTTTGTAACAACCCAAACAAGGAGAAGTAAGAAAGGGGTTATCCTTAAGGTACAAAATTTTAATTACATGTTCTTTCAATTATGTCTATTAAATACATAAGATTCTGAATTTTCTGGGGATGTCGTAGGGTTGAAATTTTGATTCCAATAGTTCCACTATATACTGATACACGAGATGCATAGACCTATGTCTCCCCAACAAAACATTATTTAGGGGCCTACTTTATCCTATATTAATTATTAGCTTCAAATTAGGTGTATATAGGTAGGAACTACTTAGTTTGATCTATAAAAAGGTTTTTTATGGCCTAATGTTGGTTTTACAAGTTTTTTAGCATATAAGAAACCAAAAAAGCTAAATGTAAGGAAATTATTTTGAGTGAAAACATATATAGGAGGCTTCTCCATCCTTAGTTCTAACCTAAGGCTTGAACTTATCAAGAGCACACATTCTTGTGCTGTTCTTTACGAGAATTATCATGCTAATTTGATTTCCTTTATTGTGTGGTGTCTAACTCTAATATGGCTCTTTTGGATCTTATTCATTTGGAGCAATGGGTCATAGGACTAAATAAGTTTGATTTAGATGTTAAGATCTAAGTAGTTTGGGTAGGGGACAATTGATTCTTAATGTCCAAATTGATGTAAGATAATTTTAAGGGGAAATGAAAATATTGAGTCCCAAGGTGAATATGATAAAAGAAAGGAGTGTAAAAGTGTGAAAAGAGATAACAAGATAAACAAAAAAGAGAAAGGAGAAAGAAGTGAAAAGCAAAAGGATAGAAAACAGGAGAGTTTCTCTACAAAAGAATGTGATGTCAAGAGAGCTTTTTATTCCAAAAATTCTATGCTTGAACTTTAAATTTAGTGACACTAACACTTTTATGCCAACTATTATTGTTTAGGGCATAGAACATCAAGATGATTTTATCCTTGGTACTTCAATTTCTAACCAACCAACCAATAAAATTAATCCCGAGGAGATAAATAAACATAAAAGGCAAGTTTGTGGAAAAAGGCATACGCAAGAGAAAGTATGAGTGCATGCAAAGTTTCAATGTTACTCATGCTAAGAAAGATGGGACATGGAGGATGTGTGTTAACTGTGGATTCATCAATAAAATCATTGTAAAGTGTATACATCTCATTCCTATATTAAATGACTTGCTTGATGAATTGTACGGTTCTTATGTGTTCCCTAAAATTGATTTGAAATGTGGATATCACCAAAGCTTGATGAATTGTATGGTTCTTATGTGTTCCCTAAAATTGATTTGAAATGTGGATATCACCAAATTATGAAGTGTGAGGAAGACGAGTGGAAAAAACCTTTAAAAACAAATATGAGTGGTTCATTATGCCGTTTGGATTAACTAATACACCTAACACTTGGCAAAATTTTTGTTGTTTATTTTGATGATATTTTGATTTATAGCAAAACCTTAGATGAACATATTGATCATTTTAGAAGTGTTTTGAGTGACCAAAAGTTGTATGCTAATATTAAGAATTTTTCCTTTTGCGCAGATCATATTGTATTTCTTCATTATGCTGTTAGTGGTAAAAGAATTCTTGTAAATAAGGCAAAGGTTAGGGCAATTTGTGATCGGCTTACAAATTTGTATGCTAACCTTAAGAAGTGTTCCTTTGTATGGGTCAAATTGTGCTTCTTGGTTATGTTTTTGGTGCTAACAAAATTTTGGTTAAAGAGGAAAAGGTTAGGGTAATTTGTGATTGGCCTATGCCTAAGTCTATATTGATGTGCATAGTTTTCATTGTTTGGCAAGCTTTTATAGGAGGTTTGTTAAGGATTTCAATGTTATAGTTTTACCATTGAATGCAATTTTTAAAAAGTATTTGTTTCAAACAAGTGATGAGCAAGAAATGGCATTCAATATGATCAAGGACTGCTTAAGTTCTACACCATTATTTGCTTTATCTAATTGTGCTAAAACTTTTGAGATTAAGTATGCTACTTCAAGTATTGTCATTTGAGCTATTTTAATGCAGGAATGATGTTCAATTGTTCTTCAATGAGAAGTTGAGTGGAGCAACCCTTAACTATACATCTTATGATAAAGAGATATATGCATTGGTTTAAGCATTGCAAACATGGTAGCATTGTCTATGGCCTAGGGAGCTTGTCATACATATTGATCACGAGTCATTAAGGCATTTTAAGGGACAAAGGAAGCTATATAAAAGACATACAAAAAGGGTGGAGTTTATGATACATTTCCCTATTTGATCAACTATAAGCAAGGCAAGGAGAATGTGGTGACTGATGCATTATCTCGCAAGTATCCTCTTATCTTTACTTTAAATGCAAAATTACTGGGATTTGAGCACATCAAAGACTTATATTCTATTAATTATTATTTTTCTAATGTTTATGATGCTTATTGGAAGGTTTCTTTTGGAAATTTCTATGGGGATAGGGGTACTTATTTTGAGAGAATAGATTGTGTATGCCTATGTATTCTTTAGGAGAGTTGCTTGTGAGAGAAGCTTATGGTAGTGGCTTAATGGGTCATTTTGGTGTGAGAAAAACTCTACATGTTTTAAATGAACAGTTCTTTTCGCTACATATGAAGCATGATGTTGAGAGAATTTTATGAAAAGTACAGCACTTGTAGACAAGCCAAGTCTAAGGTCTAACCCTATGGTTTGTATACTCCTTTATCTATATCTAGTAAACTTTGGGTTGACATTTTTTGGTATTGCCTAGGACAAAAGAAGGTAGGAACTAGAATTTTTTGGCAATTGACAAGTTTTCAAAGATGTTACATTTCATTGCTTTCTACAAAATCAATTATGCCAATAACATTAATGATTTATTCTTTAAGGAAGTAGTTTGTTTGCTTGGTATGCCTAGTATCGTAGATGGAAAAAAGAACTGTTGGGAATTCCTTTACAACCAAACCACAAGAATTTGTTGATTGTCAATGGTTTTGATAATTTTGGCAGGCAAGACAATGTGAGTTGTCCAATAGACACTAATGGAATTTAAGATGGAAATAATAAGTTATGCTCTACCAATAGTTAAGAGGTTTTGAGAGCTCCACAAGGATATCTTACTGTTAATCTTATCAATCAAACTGCTATGATCCTTTGAACATAACCTTGAAGCTATCATTGGAATGCCAAGGTACATTAATGGAAGAGGCTGTTATTTGAAATTAGCAATGGAAACTAATGTTGATTTAAAGTCTATAGCATTCTTGGAAAGGAAAAATCCACTCTTGAAGTAATTTACTTGGAGACTAGACATCCTAGTAAAAATCTTAAGAGCTTTCATAAGAGTTGTCACATATGTGGAATTTACTTTGAAAAGCAAAATAAGATCATCAACAAAGCATAGTTTTATTATTTGAAACTTTCCACATTTCGAGTGATATCTGAAGCCCCATGATTCTTTCTATAACCCTTGTGAGGAGTCTATTGAATGCTTCCATCATGAGACCAAATAGATAAGGAGAGGTGGGGTCACCTTGGAAAATTCCTACTTTGTTGGCTAACAACAATTAATAAGGATATTATAGGAAAGAGAAGCGATGTACTGAGTGATCCATTAAATGAATGTCCTAGGAAAGTTCATGGAAAACAGAATGTTGATTAAGGTCCTAATATGCACTATCATAAGCCTTGTTAAGGTTAATTTTAATGCAGCAATTAGACCTGCCTTTCTTATTTTAATAAGCTCTAACCAACTTATGAAGTATCAGAACATTGTCGCCAATAATCCTACTAGGGATATAAGCACCTTGAGTACCTCTAATATGATTTGGGATAATCTTTCTTAATCTATGAGCTAGTATTTTGGAGATCAATTTGTAAATAGAGGGATGGGGAAAAATCAAAGAATTGTTTGATCTCACCACTTTTGGGGACAAATGTAATGAGCTAGTAGGGAACCGTTGTTGAAGAATTTCAAAATAGCATCTAAAATAAGATTCCTTATAAGTGGCTAGGACTTTAGGGAGAAATTTATATTAAAGCCATCAAATGCAAGAGCTTTGTGGGGTGAAACGATTTTAATGTTTCATCAATCTCTTGTATAGTGACAATTGACACAGAAAATCGGCTTCCCAAGTAGAGAGGCTTTCCTATAAGACTTCTCTTAGTTGAGAGGCAATGGAGTGAGCTCTAGAAAAGCTTACTCATCAGGTTAGAGAAGTAATTATAGGCTCTCTTTAGAAAGAGAGTTTAGCTTGAGCTTATTGAAGTTAAATGAAACAATTCTATTTTTTGCTCTTCTAGAAATGATACCCCTATGGAAATAAGAAGTGTTTATGTCACCACTCCTCAACCAATCCATTTTAGATCTCTGCTTCATGAGAGAAAAGTCATATGGAGGAGCTTAGGGAAAATTATAGAAGGAAATTCTCTCATTTTCCTACAGTTGATTGGAATTGGAATTATTATAAAGATTCTACTAAATGTTCTTTATGTCCTTAGCAATGTTAACCAGATGGTGAGTATTACCAATCTTATCTATAGAAAGGTGTTTCATCTCCATTTTGATAAGGTCCAATTTCCCAGCATAGATGTATTGTTTGGCTCCATATACTCTTGTTCTTAAAGCTTTCCAAATTCCATCTTCAAAGCCTGCAAGATCAACTAGAAAATCATTGAATCTAAATGGAGTTTTGGGATGAACTATAGTAGTTTGGGTGAATATTGGTGAATGATCTGAAACATTACTATATGAAAAGGTACAGAAACAATTTGGGAAGCCACCATCCATTGGGTGTTTGCTAGATTGCGATCCAACTTTTTTCTAATGAAATTCACTTTAAATTATTTGTTACTTCAAGTAAAAAAGTTACCACTAAATGGTATGTCAGACAGTTGAGCTTCCTCCATACATTTTTCTCAATTCTAAGTAAGGATTTCCAGTAGATCTATATCCTTTTGCTTCTTTAGTTCTTAAAATATAATTAAAATCTCCAACAAGGATCCAAGGATTGCATATATAAGCAGCAGTATCTTTAATTTGATTCCTTGAGAAAGCTCTCTAGTAAGAGGTATTTTGTGTATAAATGAAAGATATGAAAATTGGTTGAGTTGAGTACCTCACAGAAACCTCAAAATGGATGATTTGATCTGAAACCATTCTGGTGCATGTGATCATTACTATAGAGTCCTACAAAACAACTAGGCCATTAAAATGATAATTGCAGTTTGTAATTTCACTCAACTGAGTAGGAAAGTAATTTAGGAAGTTACTATTGTCCTTTTTCAAACAATTTTCCAAAATGCCAGCTATCACCAACTTATTCCGCAAAATCATATTTCTAATAAAAAGCTTATTACTAGGAGCATTTTCTCCTTTTGAGGCAAGTTTCAATGCTGAAGTCTTCTTTTTTCTATTAGATTTCCTCCTGATTAGATATATTGTCTTCAATAGTTGTTTGTCAAATCTCTTCTTTATGTAAGTTAAATTTATAGATACAATAGCACCTTTATCTCCAACCTTTGGAGATATGTTTTTGTGTATATTGTTTACTTCTACTATGCTTACAACTTCCTCATCCATAAACAGACAATTAACGTAATCTATATTGCTAATAATTGGCATTTGAGATTAAACATTGTGCTCTATAAGTTTATGATAGTTACCTGTTGTAAAGATCCCTCCAATTGGTCTCCAAGTTTTCTTCGCTACAGGTTATGGTCTCCATACATAAAAGACCTTGGATTGATCCTCAACAAGTTCTAAATTTTCATTCAGCCTGTGAATGGAATCACCTTAGTTAAGTCAATCTTAGAACTAAGATACATATCCTTGCAAAGTTGATTCTTTTAATCTCAACAATGACTTGATTCATAGATATGAGTTTGTTAATGTAACTAGTAAGGTGGTTGAGACCACTTGTAGTCTAATACTCCAAGAGAACATCATGTATTCAAATCCATAGGGGTATGTTTTCTTGTTTAATCTCCTCTAATTTCAATCCACACCTTCATAATTGGAAAAATAATGGCTTGTTGTGTACATGCTTAGTTAAACTTGAATCACTTTCTTGGCATTTGCAGAGCTTGTAAATTTGAAGAGGAAAACATCCTCATTATTCACAAGCACTTCCTACATCCAACTGTTCAAAGCCCATTGTTTTATAACCAAAAAGGTTATCCTTTTGTCCCAAAAAAAACCAAGAATGGTGGACTTCCATCTATCAGCTCCAATTTTAAGGAGCTTCAAAGGTGGAGAGACAATCCTATGCTTCGATGCTTCCCTACTTGAACAATAGGTTAGCTTCAGATCTAGTTCACCAGTCACCTGCACCAAAGATTTTTGAATAGGTTAAAGATTCATCTCAATGGCCAAAGCATTGCTTAGTAAAGATCCAAGAAGTTCCTTCAAAGTAAGTGCCTCAAATTGCAAAGCAAGATAGTTTGAGTTTAAAGGGCGAAAAAGCATTAATATCTATAGGATCAAAATAATGGTTGATGGTTAAAGGGAAATCTAAAGGTTAAAGAAAGTATACAAAGCTGCAAAACACTCTAGACAAAAAGGATCACAAGGTATCACATAAAAAAAAGCAAAAGACAGTAAAAGATAGGAGTTTTGAATCTGCGTAATATGTAGAAGAACAGAAGACAAATAAACACAAACGTTGACAAAGAGGATTCAAGCATCTGTATGAAACACCAATTAGAAGGGAATGAAAGGAGCTATATAGGATCAACCATTACAGCAGTAACTTGTGAAGAGGAGCTGCTGAGAGATAAATAGTACCATTAATGTGTCCTCGATCTTGAACTTACTGCATACATATTTTAGATCTTATTTTGACTGCGCTAATTTTAATTCATAGATAAGAATTCAACCGTAGTCCCCTCGTTTTCTCCCACAAGGATCTAAGGGATCAAACTTCTTAAAACTGGACCATAAGACCTTTACATCACAAGTATACTGCAAGCATCTTTTACGTACAATGTTCCTTATTTAAAAGTTTTAGGCCAGCTCTTCCTTTGGCTAATCATAAAATGGTATAAACCAATACAAATTTAGTGGGTAAGGAGCCAATGAGATGATATAGCTTTTGAGCGAATCCCTTCTAGTTACTAGCTTCAAGCATCGGCCACTTTAGTGTAAATAACAGAGGCATAATTGGCTATTGTTGATTCAGGAGACTGTCGTAGCCGTCCAATTACAGAAAACAACTCCGATGAACGAAGGAAGTATCTGCACGGTGCATGCGCAGACATCTTTGCCAATGAAAACAGAGCTATCTTCAGTGGCGATTCATTTACATTATGTTTCTTACTGGGGTTCAGGGCTATAGCCGAACAATCTGCAACCAACTTCAATAAAGCCTGAAAGGAAAAGACAATAAAGTCGGAAAATGAAGTTGCTCAAACTTTTCTTATGCAATTTATGACAGCTTTGTAGAATCTGAAGATTGATCCTGTATGTCAACAAACCTGCATAGCTCCTTTAGAGACAATATCATCACAGAGCTTACTTGAGTTGCGAACAAGATTACTTAGTGCACCAGCAGCATTTGCTTTAGTCTTATCTTCCTCTGTCGAGAGAAGCAGATTTGCAAGATAAGGGATGGATCTTCGGAGTTCCTCGTATAATGAATCATTATGATAGGCCGCATTTCCGATCTACAAAGAGAGGGATAAGAGACAAAGAGCACATGAAGATATCAGATTTTCCAGAAAACCTTGTATGAAATTATTTTGTTAATATTTCCATAGAGTACCAACTATTCTAGACACAATGAAATTGTAGACTTACAGCAAAACATGCAAATTTTCTTGTGCGTTTGTCTGGATCAGAACATCGATCAATCAGAAGACCAATTATGTGATGCCTTGCCTGGAAGGCAAATGCTCAAAGTTATTCTGGACTTGATGAAAATGTAATTAAATTTTAACAACACTTTTTTAAGTACGAAAGTTAATAGAATAAAAAGAATAAATTAGCACGATTAGGAATCGGCAGGGCAACCTTATTCCTTGGGACTTACAAGAGAGTCATAAAAGTAGGAACTGTGCCTACACATGTTTCCCAGAGCACTGCATGTCTTAGCGCGTACATTTGGATCCTCGTGGGTCAGAAATTCTTTCAAGAACTCCAGCAAAGAAGCTCCATTAATGTGGTCATAGAAACCCTGCAAATCCATAGACCAAAGAGATTCTTAAGACAGGAAAATCTCATATCAAAGATTAAGCAAACTCAAAAAATCTATATCAGGATAATTTTCCAAAACAAATTTATTTGGTGGGAGCAACTCATGATCTGACATAACGATGTCAAAATCAAGACATCCCCATCATTAAGTGGCTTGTTGGGATTGGGAAAGTGCTTATCACTGTAAGTTACTAAATGCTGATAGAAATATCTTGGCTCATTCTTTGCTTTCTCCAAGATTCATCTTCAGTTTGACTCAGCTGCGATTCGCAGAAACGTCATGAGACCTCCAACTCTGAGGCTAGTTCAGTTAACTGACACTAACAAGTCAACATTTTTAAAAAGTGTTTTTAAACATATCACTTCTGTAAAATCTGGTAAGGGCACATCCAACATCACAAAGAACAATGGAGAGATATTAAACAAAGGAATATGCAAAATGACTGAAGATTAAATTGGAGTAACCTTTCCGCGTGTACTTAGATAACATTAGGTAACCATTTACATAAACAATTAGAAACCAAATGTGACTAAGGCAGGTTTGAGAACAAACTCAATTATCCCACCCATTTTAGAAGAGTCAAAGAGTTGCATACAACAAACTTAAATAACAAACCACATGACAGGAAATAGGATGCAAGAGAGAAAAGCAAGATAAAGAAAAACTGACCTTATCCATTCTAGCTAGATCAGAGACTATCATCAGAACATCAAGCACAACCTCTCTTGGACTTGAAACATCAAGTAATCTCCTCAATCTGTTTGGCTCAAGCAAGCCTTTGCTCACAAGTTGAATTGCCAGAGGGCGATGGCCGGACATTTTGGCAAGAAAAGCTACCAGCCTTCCAAGATCTTTCAATTCCATATGCTCCAAGCTTCGCAGTATAGCACCCGGCACTCCAACCTGAAAAAATTTTGAAGCATTAGAATAGGACACACTGAAAAATTGTTAGAACCTACTGAAACTTCTTACTAATCCCAATACAATTACTACTCCAACCAAGATGGTCAGTGTTCCCAATTAAATTGATAGATACCAACATGTAACAAAACATTGTGTGAAATCACCCTACTATTTAACCAATAGAAAAGAAAAGGAAAAATGTAAACCTTAAGAAATATTTTTAAATATTTTCCCATGTCTTCCTCAATCGCTCTTACAATGTCCCTATCTTCCAGGCATATTTTGCCACCAGGTGATCCCATGTTGAGAAGGGACCCACTGTTCACAGAAGTTGTGGCAGACGGTAGTCCTGGAAGATTCTGTATAGCAACAAAAGGAAAGGCCAACAGGTCAATTACTACATTGATTATATCTCTGACTCCATCTTTCCCTCCACCTAGGCCAGCCCAGTTATTTACATGCTTGAGATGCACATCAGATATCAAATCTGTGATAAGCTTTACAATTTCAGTTTTCACTAAAATCTGACGGAAAACCTTAACTCCACCTGTAAGGCAATGACAGATTGAAGATACTGTCCACACAACACCAATAGGAGATAATCCCACCAGATTTTTAGAGCTATCAACTACTCGAGAGAACGCTTTTGAATGGTTGTTGGCCAATAAACTAATAAGAAGCATAGGAGTATCACTTGCACATAACTGTTGTACAGCTAATGATCCTCCCCGTTTCAATCTAGATTCTAACAAGCCAATACATCCATCCCTGAGGCCATGCCAATAAGATAGAACACCATTAGCATCAACTTCATTTTCAATACCTACTGATATCTTGAGGTGTTCACATAGTGTGGCAGTTTGAGGAATCAAATTCATTGCAATTTCAGAGATAGAAGACTCCACAGTAGTTCCACTTTCAAGAGACAGAATAGATGCGAAAGCCAGCATGGCTAATGCACAATGAGGTTCCAAAGAAGTTTTAACTCTCCCATCAAGAGAAAAGTGATGAGCAATGACAGAAAGTCGGGACATCTGCTTCTTTGGAGAGGTTGTTAACATAAACAAAGCAGAATTTCTTCCTGAGGACTTCAAGCATTGAGCAATAGTTGCAAGGATAATGCATGAATGGGAAACCAGTGCAAAGGGATTAACTAGTTTGCCTTTCACGTTAACTACTTCACCTGATTGAGGATCTCTATTTGAAGATAAAGTACACATGGATAGTATGGAGAATAACTCTGACAGAATGGTTCCATCCCCTCCACCACTGACAACAGTTGTAACCGGGAGAGAACTGGGCAAACCACATAGGACACTAGGAATAATTGTACTATGCAGGCAGCATCGTGACAATAGCTGGAATATTTCAAGGAAATTGAACAAGAACAAGAACCAATATATCAGAATCAACAAGATGAGGTAAAAATCTATAATGGGAGACAGAGTTTAAATGATATAGTGCCTTCAATCATATTCAAGGGTAAAGACAATTTCATCAAAGAACATAGAACAAAAAGTGTGTCCACCTGAATACAAGCAATGAGGAAAACCTCCATACGTTGACGAAGACAATAGTAAACAGCCATCCGCACAGCTTCTGATCTTAGGAAAGCCTTTGTCACTGCATCAGTAATTCTTGCTGAATCTGGGACATGCAATGAATCATTTTCATGGTCCTGAATGTCAAGTTGAAGTAAAGTAGGGCTTCGGAAGGCATTTAATGGATATGAACAAATATTTCCTTTTGTGAAACAAGTATCCACTGCATCAATTAGTAGCCATATAACCCTGCAAGCTTCACAAGAAGCACACAGCATGTTTGAAGAGCCTGAAATAAGACTTAAGCCAGCTGTTTCCAAACAAAGACACAAATGTTCAACTAGCCCACATGTCTTAGCATGATCTAAGATTTTCTTGATTGTTTCATCCATTACAGGACTAGAGACTGCCTCAGAACCTGAAGTCAAAGCAGTTGCTCTGATAACCCGGGAGACCTTTGTTAAAATGACAGTAATGCAAGCACAGGACTCATACAGAACTCTGCCAGAAGCATCTTCCTTGTAAGTAACAACCTGCAATTTTTTTTAATTATGAAAAAAGGAATCTATAAATTTTCCTCCGAAATATAACTGAAAAATGGTGAATATGTTGTTATGAGAAATCAACAACATATAAGGTCATTACCTGTGAAAAAATTTCAGTCAGACCAACCCAGTGCATGAAATATGAAGTTGCAATGTCAGTTCCACTGTAGTCTAAAGACAGTTTCATTACGGAAAAGCTCTGCACAATAAAGAAACTTTAACTGCTGTAACCCATCAAGAATCATTAAAAAAATCAAAGGTGACAACAGGTGAAGCAATGATGATTTAAGGTGCTCATTTACAAAATTCTAAAAGAGATTTGAGAAAATAAAAGTTATTGTTTTACATGATTTGTTGATAAGGTTCTAACAAGACTTGTGTATGGAAGGAAGAACAGCTGGACATTTTCTCTTTTGGGGTTTGTGAAGTGACTTGAACCTGAGTCTATGAGAAGGGAACTAGTGGCATGGAACTATAAGATTTACTTGCATGTCTTCAAGTTTAAATAAAAGTACATTTCTGGAAATAATAACATGAAAATTGTAGGGCAATAGGCTGAAGTGATGTGTGCAGCGAATATTAAATCAAAAGAAAGAAAGATAATTTACAAGCCTTAAGCTGCTTTCACAGGAAAAGATAAAAGATGTAGACATGGCAGTTAACCAATAGCAAGCAAACATATGTTTATAGTGAAACTAAGAATTGATATATACCTTCACTAGCAAGTCGTTGAATTTTGAGGATTTTAAGCTAAGTGTAATGGCACTGAAATCAAGAACCTCACATAATATCTCATCAAACAGCTCACAAACTTGTATTATGCCAGATGTAGATAAGTTTGAAAGAATTCTTAGAGACTGGCTTGAAGTAATAACAGCTTGTTCCCTGTATAAATTTTAAAGTCATTTAGGTTAGTATTCTAACCACCAAGCAATATGCAAAATTTGGAGCTAGAGTAATGTAGAATGAGATCAAGCATACACTACCTATCTCTTGTAAATCTTAAAATGTAAAAAAGTATATCTTGAATAACTTTAGAAGTTGTTTATCTTGTTTAATGCCTTAAGACAAGGTCTAGTCCGTGCTTTTTAGAAATTAGGCTGCAAAATCTTCCATCTTGCTTTCCAGGTCAGTTAGTGACTCAGTTAGCAATTATGAATGAGTTTGATCACACTAACATCATTTAGGCCCAAGAGTCTCTACACCACCCTCCAATTTCAAGGTTGCCATCCAACTTTTTAGCCTTGATTTTTTTTTATTTTTACTCTTTTCATGCTTTCTCTGTCAAACTCATATACAATTAAGCTTCAGATGCATCAAAATTCAGGAAATGAAACAGTGCCCTTTAAAGCCGAGGCAAAAGAGTAGATCATATAAATATATTAAAGGATATAACTCCACTTTACCCATAAGAATCGTGCAATTCTTTCGACCATCTTTTCAATGGTAGCAAGATAGCTTTTAATGCTGCATTATCCTGAACAATAATTTGTGCTCCTTTAACTGTGCGGGAGCTATTTTCAAGTTTGTCCAACATCTGGCTACCTAAATAGAAAGAAAAAAAAATGTAAATTTTCCATATGAAAAATTTGAAGATATAGAAAATAATAAAATTGTTCGATCGAAATTATTTGAAATCTAGATTTCAAGTATACTAGAAAAAACCAACTCCAAAAGGATGGTCCATTATGATAGTACAAATGTTGGCCTTGAGATCATATTTTAAAACATTATCAGTACAGAACTATATGCATTAGGAGGCTAAAGCATCAAGCTTTATCCTTTTATTTTGTCTTTTAGGAAAGTGTCACTGGAGATAACTACAGAAGTTACAAAGTAATGGATGAAAAGGTAGAATTGCATCGCTCATACAAAGTAGGAGCAAAATAGATGACAATTGGTTATGCAATTTTCTTTCGTAAACATACAGAATAATGTCAATTCAAGCTAGTTATAACATGACAGTTAAACTTAAAGAGAATAGACTGAACATGAAAAAGAATATACTCATCAGCTGGCAGTAATCTGTGAATATTTGAATCAAGAGCCACACATTCCCTATACATTATGGCATATAAATGTTCCTCGAATTCAAGAAAAGAATCATCTATCCAATAGCTATTGTATGATATGAGAGATCATTGCAAGACAAGCGCTAGATATAACAAGGGATCATGGAGAAACATATCATGTTCCTTCTACTAAAACATAAACTATTTTCTATCCAGTTTCAAACATAAAACCAGCAGGTGGAACATATTAAGCTTCATTGCTCCTACAAAACAAACATCACATACCTAACTGATTAGTGTTGATAGGACTTGCAAATCCAGGGAAATCCTCAGTTGGTGGACAATTGCCTGCATCTGTGAAAGGACTACCTGCTACATGAGGCTTTGGTGCAGAGCCTTTCTCCAAAGCAAAAGGAGGTTGGATTTTAACTACAATATGCGAGTTAGCAAGTTGTAAGAAATTAGGACACTGAAGCATGGAACTTTCATATCATTCAGTTAAAAGCATACCCTCAGGACTCATGACAGACAAATCAATTGTGGCATGTTTCATATTTTCTTCACCCCTCCAAACGGTATCAGACCCTTTTGCTGATGCTGTTAAAGAACACGTTCCCTACAGAAATTTTTTTTCTCAAAAACATATTCATTGGATCATAGCAGAAGATATCTAAACTAGTAGCATATTTATTAACAGAAAAACAACACTTCATACTAGATGCCTCTATATCCATTTTGTAGAGAAATGAGCATTATGCCACTTTTAAATGGCATTAAAGTTTGACAATTTTATCCTTAAAATATTCAAAGGAAGAACAATGGCAAGTATGAGATATAATACCTTGGCCTCCACTTCATATGAAATGTCTTTAACAAAGGGGTGATCAAGAAGTGCAGGCCAAGTCAACCGATTTTGTGGTACCTGTTTGGGAGGAAAATAAAAATCGAGTCCAACAAAAACTGACAATTAAGATTGAGGGTCAAGTATTGGATAACCTTATTTAGCAAACCCTTAAGAAAGCTTTTGAAACTGGGACTCATGTCATCAGGGTATTTAACTGGATCCTGTCAATGCCACAAGCTTAGCTATTTCAAACACCATACCCTAAAATTTAAGCAAGAATACTGGCAAAGTTTAAGTTAACCCACCTTGACAATATGCCTAATGAGTGCATAAACTGAATTTGTATAAAAAGGTGGTTGACCAACAAATAATTCATACCTGTAGGATTATGATAAAGTAGTTTCAACAAGGATACAAAACAAACAAAGGTGTTAAAATAAAAAAGAGCAAATTCTAACAAGTTTTCAAGATAATCATGACCTACAAAATAATGTACATCCCATTAATAGGATGTATGAAAATAATCCTAATTGATCTTTTGAACCACAGAAATCTAAATTGGAAGTTGAGAAAAATAATCCGAATGAAACTTTTAAAATACCAAACAAATTGATTAACTCACACATCTGGTCAAAGGAAAAAGAATTTCTGGAAAACAATATAGAATAAACCAAAGAGATCAAACATTAGATGCAGTATAGAAAAATGAATTCAAATTGAGGCAACAATTTTGGTAAGCAGAAACAATGACCAAATAACATGAGACCCACACGAAAAATGAATAAGGGAAAAAGAGAGTAATACAATATAACCCCAAGAGACCACAAGTCAGCAGTATGATTGTATGGCTGCTCTCTCACCAACTCTGGGGCCATATACAAAGGTGTGCCTAATAAACAATATAAAGAACATAATTGATTAGCCCCGGGAAGATGCATAACTCGAAAAGAATGTGAAATTCAAAATAGAATTATCAAACACAGACCTTTTATTGATCGCAAAACCACTGTATTTATGGACATGGCGCGTGCAAAGCCAAAATCACAGAGCTATATAAATAGAAAAGAGTTAAAAATAATAAACACCGGTTTCTGCAACAATTTCATTTAAATGAGGAAGTAACTGAAAAGTACATAGAACATCAACAAATCACATAAACTATTATGAATTCAAACATTTTACGAGATGAAATTTTCTATGAAAGCGTTATTTCTATCTACAACAAATGGGTTGCAAGAACATAACTGAGCGTAAACAAGCTAGAGAAAGAGATTATTTGAAACTTTTTGGGTCTATTTGCACCCAAGCATCACATCTAACCTTAACAACTGACCCAGCACCAATTAGGATGTTTTGTGGTTTCATATCCCGATGAATGATACGATTAGAATGCAAATAATGTAACGCTCTCACCTGTAACATTTCACAAAAGCAAGCTTAAGTGAAAAGAATGAACTCGATACCAAATTAACTTAAGGAATCACTTGTAGAAAGAAAATCACTCATGTTTGATATTTGGGGGAGGGGAAGTACCAACTGCTTTGCAATGGCCTGAACTTGTATCTCAGGAAGGCACTTATCATCTTCCAGTATCTCAAAAAGCTCACCCTGAATAGGAAACTCTTCAATTAACTCACCACTGCACCGCATGGTAACAGTTCCATATGTTTGGTCGGCATACAAAGGAGAAGAGATGAGACAAACCTGTGCGAATTCTGTGATCACGCAGAACTCCTGGGGGCTTTCAAATGAATCGAGCATTTCAATGATATTCTCATGTTTCAACTTCCTAAGAATCTACAGTACTCCCATAAATTGAACAAATCAAACCAACTCAAAGAAGGCAGGTATCAAGCAAAGGATACAACATTTGTTCAAATCTTGATGTAAAGTTACTAGAAAAAAAATTCATTAAATTACCTCAATTTCCTGTCTTAGGTTATGAATATCCTTCTCGCTCTTTCCATGCTTCATAATAAATTTCATGGCAACAGTCTGTAACCAACAAAAAAAAGAAAACAGAACATTTTAAGTTAAATAGAGGAAACGAAACAAAAAGAAGAAGATGAAATCGGAAGAGAACTGCCTGGCCAGAGTACTTGCGCCTTCCTTTATACACTTTTCCGAAAGAGCCTTCCCCAACCAGCTCGATTACATGATAGTTATCAACTCCCATTTTCAGTTCTTCCTCTGAAATTATGCAATCGCACCAACAAAAGTAAGAAGAGATAGAAAACTAAAATCAGAAATCTCTATTACATACGTAAGGACTAAGGAGAGAGCCAAAAAACCATTCCGAAGCAAAAATAGAGCATTAACAATACAGGAAGAGAAATATCTAGAGCGAGAGTGAGGACGTGTCAAATATTTCCCGCTTATACCAAATTCAATTTGAGGCAACTAGAGGGCCGCACTAGTGCATTATCAAAGTCGAGACATTTTGTATTTTGGGAAATATTTTTTTTCTAATTCTATTATCTGAATTTCTTCTAGTATTTTGTCTATAAGATTGGGGATTATCACAGATTCTCATAATAATTAACAAATGGTTGAAGGTTAATTGATCAAACCAAAATACCTTGTTGACAAAATCTATTTAAAAATAATTTGGTAAATAATTAAAATTTTTAATTTAAATTTAAAATATATAGATTTGATTAGTTGTTACACTTTTTTAAATTTATATTCCTTATATAAAATAATAATTAAAGTTAAAATACTCATTTAATCATATAATAAGTATAATTATTTTATATCAAGACATATCATTATTAAAGAATTGAAACACTTTTCTTCTTCAATGCATAAAAGAATTAAAGTACATGAAAGAATTGAAACGGTTTTCTACTTTAAAAAATAAGTTGATTGTTGAACTTTAATTATGCTTTCTTTAAATTTACTATTTTTAATCTTTCAATGTATAATCAATAAGTTTGTTGAAATGCCTGTTTGGTTGAGATTCTAAAAAGTGAATAAATAACTTTTTTCAGTGCAAAAAAATTTTTTAAATAAGTGTTTTGTTATAAAATGAAAAAGTATTTTTTAATAAATATAAATTTTTTAACAGTTAAAATATAACGTTTTTTAAAAACTCAAATTCGAAACTTTTCAAAACGCATGTATTTTACCTTTTTCGGATAGTCATATATGCGACGTTTACGTTATATCGCATAGCACATACGGCGTCAAACTTAGTCAGACTCTCCGCTTCTATGGCGATTGGTTCACTACCCGTCCATGCGTCTCAACGCTTTCGAGCTCTTCTTTTTCTTCAAACCCGTCAAGATTCAACCTTCTCTTGCTTTATTCGGTCCTCGTCCGTAGTGAGCCTTTGGAAGAATCATTCCATGGTCGTTTGCTCTCAGGCCAAGTGAGGATGGCCCAAAGAAGACGAAGTAGCGTCTTGTAAGATAGCTATTTACTAGTAAATATCTATAAATAGCTATCTTACATATAGTTTGAAGTTGAACGGGATATGGGTTTCGCTTTGAATCTGCAGCTTCGCATAGGATACAAGCAATTTCAGACCTTTCTGCAAATTTCTGACTGTTATTAGCTTCTATCTTTATTTTGTTTCCTACGTCTTATGATATAATGGCTTACGGGGTTGTAATTTATGTTTTGTTGTTTATTCGTTAATAGCTTCCGATCTTAATTTCGAAGCGTCACTCAGAATAGTGGAGTATCCAGACCCTTTATTGAGAGCGAGAAATAAGAGAATTGATAGATGTGATGAGAATTTGAAGAAGTTGGTAGATGAGATGTTCGATATTATGTACAAGTAACTTTTCAGAGCCTTGCTAGATATTTCTTTACAAAGATTATCGATAACAAAAAAAGGCTTCTGGTATTGGAATTGTGGGGCTTTAATCGTGTGACTTCAAGCTTAAACCATACGATGTACCTCTAGCTCAAGCTTACTTCTTGTGTTTGAAGGGTCCAGTGCTTCAGTCGATGGGTAACTTTAAACATATCCGCACTCTTTTGAAACTATAATTTTCATATGTTTAAATTCTTGATGCCCAATAGTACGTTTTAGTTGTGGATATTAGTTTGAATGAACCATATCAATTTGCAGAGTGCATTATCCTCTGTCACGAGGGGTTCATTGGCACGTTAAATTTATGAAATTGATGTATTTTCATTGTTGATTTTACTTTTGCATCTCTGAATAACACCCATAATGCTAGAAATCTCATCATCTTGCGTTTATACAGATATCTTGATACGAAAACCCCAAGAAAACAAGGTTCTTGAAACTCCCTAATCCTATTGAATCAAAATCCTAATCTTTCTATTCTAAGAACATGCTA
>JANZXR010000004.1:11235096-11245598 GCA_027575705.1 Erythroxylum echinodendron
TGGAAAGTGAGTCTCATGGGCATTGCATGTGCATAATGGAAATGATTAAACTGTGATAAGTGTGAAATATGAACTGTATGAATAATGTGATATGTGATTGGGTGAGTATGAATTGTGTGAATTCTGTGTTATGTGATTGGGTGAGACATCGATGATGGTCACTCACTGAGTTCTCAAAACTCACCCAAAATTTGCAATTATTTTTCAGGAATCAGAATAATACCCCGTTAGGCAACGGGAGTAGACTTACTACATGCAAGTCAATGATAGAGGTCAGGATCAGTTCGCGTCTGCATTGGTTTTCTTTATTTGTCACTGAATGTATTTTCTGCAAAAAAAAATGTTGTATTATTTGTAAGTAAATTTTACAGTTTGTAATAATTTTGAGAAACTGAATTGATTGTATTTTATAATTTTGAAATAGGCCCAATTGGCTAATAAAAGTTCTATTGATTTCATTGTTTGTATCAAATGATTATAAAACAAAGTGGAACGTTTTGGTTATCGACTTTCTCTACTTTATGTTGTGTGTTTTAGCAAAAAATATACCGACTGTTTGATTGTTTAGTGATGTGGCACACCACCCTCGCAGGGCACGGACTGGGATATCACCGTCGATATCAGGTTCGGGTCTAGCGGGAGTGGGGTGTTATAGGCCTAGTCTATGACTCAGCCCATATTAGTTAGGAACCATATAATCCTAGCCTATTATTCACTTATCCAATGAACACAGGTTCCAGTTCTAGTAATTAAGAGTAGAAAAACATCACATGTGAAATCTTAGAATAGACCAAAATTGTTATGTGTGTCACCACTAGTCGGCCACATCTAATGATAGATTTGTTTTCCTTGATCCTAGATTAACTTAGAACACCTTAGTTTGGGTTGGAGAATAAAAAAAAAAAGTGGAAATTGGGTGATGGATGAAAGTGTTCTTCTCCTCTTTTGTCCTTTCATCTCCTTTCTTTTATTTAATTAAAACAAAGTGTTGTAATGCTAAATGGTGAAGTGCATGGCCACACAAGGAAGAATGGTCTAGAATGTTTACTCTTCTTTGACCAAACACGGTGAAATTAGCCTTTTGCCCTTAGCTTATGTCAAATTACCATTATACCCTCCAAACTTTTCCTACATTTATAATTAAGCCCTATGTACATCAACTTTTCCAATTAAGCTTTCTAAGTGTCCAATAAGTCTGTAATTCATGTCTAATCACCTATAAGGAATTAGAACACATTTAACTAGGCCACTATGGCCATACCCATCCAATGGACTCGATTTTACACATTTACAAGCTTATATGTCAGAATTCTCCAAGATTTCACATACCAATGAACTCTAAGTTCATGTAAGGCCATATAACATTATATATCATTGGCATATATACCGAAAGGATTCAAATACTTTTTTGAACTCATATATAACCATGTATATATTAATATATAGTAGTATCTCTAAGTACAAACCAATATAAAAGGGCTCGAAAGTCTGACGTTACAATTCCTCTACCCCAAAAGAGTTTCATCCTCAAAGCTCCTAAGTTGAGGATATAAATAAATGGGGGTACTAACATCTCATACTATCCTCAGGTTCCCATGTCATCTCCTCAACCCTGTCGCTCTCCCTAAGAACTTTGACCATAGGAACTTCCTTACTGTATATCCTCTTTATCTGCCAATCTAGAATCTGGACTAGTGATAGTTGTCAACTGCATGATGTTTTATGGTTTAATTTGTTATGTATTTAGGGTGAATTTGACAGTTGAGTATGCATTTAGGGTTTAATAATGTTAGTTTGAGTGTTTTAGTGTTTTATGGGTTAAGCTAAGTCTTTGAGCTTAAATTTTATATTTTTAAGGTACTGTGATGTGTTTATTAGTGTTTCAAGGTAAATGGTAAAGAACGGAGAAGATTTGAAGAGTTTTGGGCTAAAGACCTAGCCCATAATTGTGGCACAGCAGACCATGATCGTGACAGAAAAGCAGCCAACAGTAGCCAGGCCACGATTGTACACATATGGCATGATCGTGATAGAAAGCCTTTAAGTTAGGCCACGTTTGTGCACATTGGGCCACGATCGTAATGGAAAAGATAAGGCGTTATCCACGATCATGAAAGGCAGGGCCACGATCGTGACTTGCGTTGGGTTGATAGAAAAAGTTAAGTTTTGCAAGATTTTGTGGACCATTTTGACCCCGACTTTGACCTAGAGCCTCAAAATCGTAAATATAACATTAAAAGTCAGAGGTAGTAGCTGGAAAGTCTGAAAAAAGAGAGCACTCACGTGATCCAATCATGAAAAATCTAGAGAGAAATCAAGCGATTGAGGAATGAGACAAAGGAAGAGAGACAAAGAGAAGAGCTTGACATGACGTACTTCCCGAAACAGGTTGTTTCCTGCTGTCACGGCCTCTCTGAGTTCTTTCCTGACGTATTTTCCATTTATTTCAGTTTTATTCATATATATAATTGAAATAGGTGTTGAGAATATATTGTGTTGAATGTTGAGTTTGTGTTTATACTCACCTTTGGATCTTGATTTTTGAGAATAATAAAATTTATATTGATTGGGTTTTTATTTATTTACTTGTGATTTAATTCCTGCTCTTAATAACTTGGCAATAGATTGAAAGGGTGAGCTAAGTGAAAATAATCAATTTGGGCTAACGAGAGTTAGGTGAATTGATAGGTAAAGGATTAAATCAAATCAGTAGAGGTGTAACGAGAGATCGAGTATAGATTCCTGGTAGGTTAGTAGAAAATTTTAGAACTAATTTAAGTTTTGTGTCAATTGCGAATCGAGAGATTGCAATTCCATAATTTGAATTAGAGATTATCAATTAGGGTTAAGAATTATAACTTGAGAGAGTAATTCACCCTAGGACCGTCTAGACCCTTTAAGTTAATAATTTCACAATTAATTCAGTTTTCATAAATTTCAGATCAAAATCCCCTTTCTCTCACTCGATAGTTTCTAGGTAGGGTTTAGATTGGTTTGTGTGGATTGTTTTTTTAATTAGATTTTAGCAACTCAATTCTTGAATCAATTTTTGATTAATTTATTTCTGCATTAGTTTATTTTGATTTGAATTATTGTAATTTTAGTATGACCTTAGATTTTAGGACTAGATTAGGCTTCCTCATAGGATTGATACCTTAGGTACCACACAAATGACCCGTATGCTTGTGAAATTTACCAAGGTTATAAATAGTAAAACTTAGTGCGTGTAACCTTAAGAACAAGTTTTTGGCAACGTTGCTAGGGAAGGCAATTTAGTTCGATAGTTTAAGGCATTAGGTTAGTTATAATTTTTGTTTTTAGTTCATTCATTTATTTTAGAAATCATGCTCTTACTTGAACACAAGAGTCACGAGGAGTTTGAGTCATGCAGCAGAGGCGATAGATTTAGACATAACACGATTAGAACGTAACCGTAGGAAAGCTCGGTGAGAAGAAGAAGAACAAAAGATAGAAAAGTCAACAATGGTTGAGGAATTTATGAGAAATATGGACCAAGGAGCAACTCAAGGACAACAGCAACAAATCGTCATAGACTTTATGAGACCAGGGTTTAACCCATCTAACCAAGGAGTGGCTAGACCTTTAGTTCAAGTAGCCTCGTTCGAAATCAAACCAGCTCTCCTAAACATGCTTCAGTAGTACATCTAATTTTAAGTATTGGCGAATGAGGATTTGAACACACATATCATAAATTTTCTCAAAATCTGTGCTACTTTTTGGTATCACCAGATGTCAGAAGATGCTGTTAGGATTAGACTGTTCCCTTTCATACTTAGGGATAGAATGAAGGCTTGGTATCACTCATTGAGCCTCGCTAATATTATGATGTGGGAGTAACTCGTGCATGCTTTTCTCGATAAATACTTCCCGTTGATGAAGATTATAAAGATCATAAAAGAAATTACTAATTTCCAACAAGGTTACGGGGAGTCAATTTATGAAGAGTGGGAGAGATACAAGGACCTGTAGAGGAAGTGCCCACACTAGAACCTACCCAAGGAATTCCTTTTGCAGGTTTAACAATGGAGTTAACCCACCTACCAGAGGCACCATTGATGCAGCATCGAGAGGATCTTTGATGCGAAAGACGACCGATGAAGTAGAGGAATTGATTGAAGAAATGGACAATAATAGCATCCTTTGGACGAGTGAGAGAGTTAGGCAGCCTACGACATTTAGAGAGCAAAAGGGAATCATCACAGTCGATCAAATCACAGAGATACAAGAAAAGATCAACAATTGGATGAAGGTGTCATCTTCAGCTTCGGTTAAGGCCATATAATTTAAGTGTTAGTTATGCGTTCAAGTAGATCATGATACTGTGGACTGCTACTTGATGAGAGAGGACAACCAGGAGCAAGTAAACTACATGGGGGTGTAATGTCAACGAGGAGGGGAAATAATCCCTACTCCAACACTTATAACCTTGGTGGAAGAATCACCCTAACTTTTCCTAGTTGAACAACACTAATAGAGGTCAGTTTAGGCCTCAAGGGCAATCGAGCTTTCGGCAAGATAAAACAAGCTTGATGGAGTCAAATTGGACAAAATTTTGGACAATATTGGAGGCATGGAGGAAGCTCATAAGAGGCTCGAGATTAAGTTTAAGCAAGTAACAAATAATCATGCTTCGTCCACACACAATTTAGAAGTCCAAGTGGGGCAGCTCACAGAGGCAATGTCTATTCGACATACTAGAACTCTTCTAAGCAACACCGAGTCCAACCTAAAGGAGTATATCATAGTTATAAGTCAGACTTAGGACAAGAAACTAGAAAAGGTAGAAGATAGAGGAAAAGGTCAATTAGTTAAAGAAGATCTTTCGATTGAGCCCATGATGGAGTCAATTAAAGTAACTTGACGGGTATTTCCATTCCTTATTTCACAGCAGTGGGAGTTATATGTAAAGAGGGAAGCGAACAATTATAGAAATTAAGCACAACAAGATCGAGGAAGTGACAGAACAAGTACAGTCAAACTACAAGAGTTCGTCAAGAAGAAGGTTAAAGAGCAACCACTGGAAGAAAACCCCAATATAGTGCCAAAGAAAGATGACCCAGGGGATTTTTTCATCCCCTGTAGTATCAACAACATTATTATTGACAGGGCATTCGTGGACTTAGGTGTAACCATAAATATGATGCCCTATACTTTCATTCTAAGATTGGGGTTAAGAGAGTCAGTTCCCACCAAGTTTTTGGTTAAGACAACTGATAGAATCTCACATAGACCGATAGGAATCATAGAAGATGTGCAAGTAAAGGTCAGTATATTTATCTTTCTCATAGATTTTTATGTTTTGGACATAAGAGAAGATAAGGACACTCTGATAATTCTTGGGTGACCGTTCTTAGCCATAGCGCACTCAATTATTGATGTTGATGGGGGCGAGTTAACTTTGCGACTAAGGAAGGAGCATATAACCTTTAAGGTGACCATTAAAGAATATGGAGTTCCTTCACCTCCAGTGGATCTCAAAGAAACCGAGCCTTAAGGTGAATGGGAGGACATAGAAGATCCTGCAAATGCTTTCCGAAAGAAACGCTCGCAAAAGAGAAGGCCAGGCAAAGAAAATTACAAGGACGGTGGTAATTGCAAAATGGTAGCTAAGGTACAGGCTCTGAGATTAATGATGACGCTACCATCGATCCATTCATTCCAACCACCGTGAGCTTAAAGGAGCGTAGAGCTACTGATGTAAAAAAAAGAAGCGCTGCATTGGAGGCAACCTATGAAAAAATAATAAAATAGTTTTCGTGTTTAATTTTGTTAGAATAGTTGAATTCCATAGTTAGGTTTACTTTTTAGTTTTGTTGAATAAAAGATGAAAAAGAATAGGATTTTGGAATCATGGGAAGATTGTGCAAACATAAAGAGAGAAGTGAAAAAGGGCTATAAAAGAATTACGAAGTAAAAGAGTAAAGAATTGGGAAAAGAACAAATTGGAAGGACATTGGAGTGGGTAATACTCTGTATGCCACGATTATGGCCTGCAACTATGCAGAAACAGGGTAAGTGTGAATTTTAAATGAAAATTTTACCATTTTACCCTTTTACCACATAAATATTTTGTTCTTACTTCTTTTTCACTTTCACTTTCATTTCTATTTTATCTCTCTAAAATTCAAGCGACCAAACACTCTCACCTCTCACTAGATATTTTAACCTTCCGAAATTCTTCAACACTCTGCCTAATCATGTCACACATAAGCAATTGACCTGACGGGAATCTTATGGAATACAACAAGTTGCGGGATGGGGAGAAGGAACTGAGTAGCGGACTTCGGAGCACCATTCCCCATTTATACCGAGAAGGAAAGTATTTATTTTTTATCCCTTCGTTCGAGAAAAATTTCAGTTCCTAAATACTTTGATGTTGACACATTAGATAGGCTAGAATTATGTGAACGAGTATAGAACCTACCTGAGAGAATCTAGTAGGGCCAGTTCATACAGTTACAATTCCCTGTTTATAAGGAACTTACATTGGAATTCTTTCCTACCTTGACCTTTAACCCTAAGAATACCAAGGAATTGTGGTTTGGAATGGGAGGACGAGCATATCAACTGACTATCAAAATTAAGTGTGAGATGTGTGGATTCCCCGAATCCACCATCATTGATCAACATGATGACTTTTTTCCTTCCCAATATTGGCATGAGCTAACTAGAATTGAGTGATTCCACGCTAAGAATGCACACAATAACGTTATTCAGTCCCATGAACACTTACTACTGCACAAATTTATGTGCCAGTTGGTTTTTGATAAGTCAGAAACGAACAAATGTTCCATCAAGGAACTTTTTATATTGTGGTGCATGGGCCATAGTATTCTGGTATACATATCCACGCATATGCTAAATGCTATTGTTGTGACTCTGCACAAGCGAAGCAACCATCTTGGAATGGGATACATAGTGTTTACCATTGCAGAACATTTTGGTGTAGAATGGAGGGGGTTAACAATTCACCTCCCTGACTTCCTCAACCATCATCATTTATTTCAGGCACAGATTCCATTCCACAAATATCGTCTACGGGATATCCATGAGAACACATATGTACGAACCAAGATAGGTCAACTGAGCTCAAGTTTGGCATCGCCTCGATAGGAGGAATCAATGAGTGAAGAATCGAAAGAAGAAGAGGAGGAAGAGTAAGGCTGGAAGAAGGTTTTGGATGCAATATCTGAAACCAACAAAAAACTTGCAGAGATGGCACGCACACAACAATGCCAGAGCCGGGATATCTGACAAATCCATCGATACTTCCGGTCTCAAAGCGTTCAACTTCCACCTTTGACACCATCACTACCTCCATCTCCTTAGGATTTCTATCTACGAGAAATTTAATTTTTCTTTTCCAAATTAGCCTTCAAATCTATTTTGTTTCTATTTTTATTGTTAATTTTGTTTGTTTTTGTTACTTTAATTTTTGTCTTTACCCTTCGTTCCTGTGTTTGTGTGTGCTTCCTTCTCATATTGAGGATAATGTTTTATTCAAGTGTGGGGAGAGATTGTGTGTTTTGCTTTTGCATACTATATCATAGTTATTAGGTTACATTGTGTGAAGTGAGTGAATGTGTCAATGGCTTAAATTGAGTGAAATTCATTTAATTTTGGACATAGTCTATTAGGTTATGAATGATCATTAGCCTTTGAAATTAGTGAATTAGGGGGCCTTTAGATAAATATACAACATAATTAGGACTTAGTGTAAATTTAGCACCATCTAGATTGTCACATTCATTCATAATTTGAGGTCTTTTAACTTAAGTAGCTTAACTAGTATTTTTCATGAAAAACGAATAGCTAAAAGCAAATAGGTAGCTAATAATAATAAAAAATGCTTAATAAATTACTATTTTGTTGACCTTCGAGTTATGAATAGAGCTAGTAGTCAGTTGAAAACGAGATGTAGCTGAGTAACCAGATCGACACGCATTACAAATGTGTGCCTTTGCAGAAAAAGGCTATAATGATGTTTCAACCAAGCTGTTTAATAAAATGACTTATTTGAGTAGCTAGATCGACATTTATTACAAATGTTTGCCTCTGAGTAAAAGAATAAGTCCTGGTTTTAATAAATAAAAAAAGTTTGTCTTTTCTTAATAAACACCTACCAGACTTGTAATAAGTTTGAATTTTCATAAAAATGTACTTAGGAATAGTTACAAAGTCTGAGGGACCGAAAAATTGTTAATGTGTGTGTACAACTGAAAAAGGTGAATAAGTTAACACTTAGGTCTCCATTAAGTTGTATATTTAGTTTAAAGCCCCTAGACATATAGTTCGCATGTTAATGATTTGACATAACTGAATGATTGTGTTCAAGATTAAATTCATTTCATAAAGATCAAAGCCATTGCCTCATTATTGCATTGTGTGTTTTATGTTTGTTGTGTTTTGTTGTTTTGTTTGCTTAAGGACAAGCAAACGTCTAAATGTAGGGATATTGATAGTTATCATTTGCATGATGTTTTAAGGTTTAATTTGTTATGTATTTAGTGTGAATTTGACTATTAAGTATGCATTTAGGGTTTAATTATGTTAGTTTGAGTGCTTTTTATGGGTTAGACTAAGTCTTTGAGCTTAAATATTATATTTTTGAGGTACTGTAATGCGTTTGTTAGTGTTTCAAGGTAAACGGTAAATAACGGTGAATATTCGAAGAGTTTTGGGCTAAAGACCTAGCCTACGATCGTGACATAGCAGGCCACGATCGTGACAGTGAAGGACGAGTCAGCAATAGCTAGGCCACGATCTTGCATATGGGGTACGATTGTCATAGAAAGCCTCAAGGTCAGGACACGATCGTGCACATTGGGCCATGATCGTGACAGAAAGGTTAAGGCATTGGCCATGATCGTGGCAGGTAGGATGCCCATAATTTTGGCCTACGTCGGGCTAATAGAAAAACTCAAGTTTTGCAAAAATTTGTAGACCGCTTCGACCCTGACTTTGACCTAGAGCCTCAAAAGTATAAATAGAACATTAGAAGTTAGAGGTAGCAGCTGGGGAGTCTGAAAAAGGAGAGCACTCATGTGATCCAATCATCGAAAAACCTAGAGAGAAATTGAACAATTGAGGAAGGAGACACAGAGAAGAGCTTGATGTGACGTACTTCCTAAAACAGGTGGTTTCTTGCTATCGTCGCCTCCTTAACCCCATTCTCGACGTATTTTCCATTTATTTTAGTTTTATTCTTGTATATAATTGCAATAGGTGTTGAGAATATATTGTGTTGAATGTTGAGTTTGTGTTTATATTTATCTTTGGATCTTGATTTTTGAGATTAATAAAAGTTGGATTGATTGGGATTTTATTGATTTACTTGTGATTTAATTCCTGTTCTTAATAACTTAGCAATAGACTGAAAGGGTGAGCTAAGTGAAAATAATCAATTTGGGCTAATGAGAGTTAGGTGAATTGATAGGTAAAGGATTAAATCAAACTGGTAGAGTCATGTAACGAGAGATTGAGCATAGATTCCTAGTAGGTTAGTAGACAATTTTAGAGCTAATTTAGGTTTTAGGTGAATTGCGAATCGAGAGATCACAATTCTATAATTTAAATTAGGAATTATCAATTAGGGTTAAGTATTATAACTTGAGAGAGAGTAATTGACCCTAGGACCGTCTAGACACTTTAAGTTTATAATTTCACAATTAATTTGATTTTCGTTAATTTCGGATTAAAATCCTCTTTCTATCACTCAGTAGTTTCTAGGTAGGGTTTATATTGGTTTACGTGATTTGTTTTCTTAATTAGATTTCTGTAACTCAATTCTTCAATTAATTGTTGATTGATTTATTTTTGTATTAGTTTATTTTGATTTGAATTATTACAATTTTAGTACTACCTTAGATTTTAAGACTAGATTAGGCTTCCTCATGGGATCGATACCTTAGGTTCTACGAGAAAGACCCGTACACTTGCGCAATTTATCAAGGTTATAAATAGTAAAACTTAGCGCATGTAAGCTTGCAAACAACTAGTTTCAACTCAAAACCCAGATCTTCGTTTAGCTCCACTGGAGGTGTCTCTAAAACATGAGATGGGTAAAATGTATAGTTCTTAAGCATCGAGACATGGAACACATTATCGATCCTACCAAATCTGATGGCAATTCCAACCGATATGCCACAGTCCCGATATGCTCCAGGATATAGAAAGGTTCAATATATCGATGATTTAGTTTCCCTCAGCTCTGAAATCGGATAATACATTTCCATGGTGATATCCGAAGGCAACCCATATCACCACTTGCAAACTCTAATGGTCGTCGTCTCTTATTCGCATAACTCTTTTGACGATCTTGGGTGACTTCCATTATCTCCCGGATGACTTTTAATTTTTGAGTGGTAATTTCTATTAATTCGGCTCCTTCTGTAACACCACCTGATCGTAGGGTACGCACCGGGACGCCCGTAGGTCATTCCGATACATATCCTATGATAAGGGAGCGCTACGTGCGATCA
>JANZXR010000004.1:11245698-11263198 GCA_027575705.1 Erythroxylum echinodendron
AGAGATGATGAATTTTGAATAGGAATTGTGGTGACATATGAGTAAGATATGTTATGGTATAAAAGCATGAAGATGAAATTAATAATGGTTACGTTGTTTTTCATTGGATCACGCCCACGTTATGATAATAAGCTCACGTTTATGACCTCTGAGTTGGACTTCGGAATCAGGGCCCAACACTTCCAATCCAGGCAGCTGACTCGTATATACTTCATCATGTAGTTCTCCATTCAAGAATGCCTACTTAACATCAAACTGATGAACTTTTCATTCTCTTTGAGCTGCTAATGTCAAAATTACACGAACTGTTTCAAAGCGAGCTACAGGTGAGAATGTCTCCTCGTAGTTGATTCCTTGTTGTTAGGCATATCCCTTCATTAGCTTTTGAATACTGCCATCAGCTAAGAACTTTGTTTTAAAAATCCACTTCAAACTAATGCAATTTTTACCTTTAGGAAGATCAGTTAACTCCCAGATTTGATTACACTGTATAGACGCCAGTTCATCTTTCATCGCATCTCTCCATTCCAAATTTTCATTGCTTCTTCTACCTTAATTGAATCTCCAACAAATAGAACTAATGGTGGTGTAGCCTCTACCTCAATTTCAAGTCGGCGTCAATGTATTCTACCATGCTCACTTCTGCATAGCTGAGTTAGCTCATTGGAAGGAGATTCTTCGGATGAAGAAGTAGTACTTGACAATGGACTTGTTCTTACTAGTGTCAAGTTCAGTGAATTGATCAGAGTTATTACCTCTTTGTCTACTTCAATATCTACAATTGACGTCTTTTGGTTCTCATTTTTGCTTTCCCACTTCCAGACTGCCTACTAATCAAACACCACATCTCTACTAACAACAATTCAACTCTTTACCAGATTATAAAGACAATAAACTTTAGAATTGGAGATATAGCCCACAAAAATTATTTTTTGTGGCATGTCTTCTGGCTTATGCTCATTCGTTGTTCGAAAGGCATAACATACACAACCAAAAATGCATAAATGAATCATCGATGGTTTATTATCATTCTAAGCTTCATAAGGAGTTTGATTCCAGACAGCTTTTATGGGAAATAGATTAAGGATGTGGACGGTTGTAGCAATGCCTTCTGCCTAGAAGGATTTAGGAAGACCTTTGGCTTTCATCATTAAACAGGTCATCTCCAACACTGTATGATTCTTTTTTCCCGCAATTCATTTTGCTCTGGAGTATATGGCGCAGTGAGCTCCCTTTTGATGTTCTGTTCATCTCAAAATGTAATGAACACCTTCGAGAGAAATTCACCACCTCGATTTGTATAGAGTACCTTTAAAATTTTCCCACTTTGCTTTTCTACCATGACTTTAAATTTCTTAAAATGATCAAAAGCTTCTGACTTCATATGCAGAAAAACCCAACTCATTCAACTAAAATCATCTGTAAATAGCAAAAAAATACTTACTTCCCACAAGAGATTCACTCTTCATTGGTCCACACAAATCAGCTTGTACTAGCTTAAAGACCCCTGTTGCTCGCTTGGCTTTTCCAACGGGAAATGCTTTCTTTGCTTGTTTTCCAAGCACACACCTTTCACATACCTTCTTTTGTTTAGAAATAGAGGGAAGGCTATTTGCAAGATTACACGCCCTAAGTTTTAATATTTATTAACCTTGGTAAATTCTGCAAGCGCACGGGTCGTTCGCGTAGTACATAAGATATTGATCCCACGAGGAGGGAATTCTAGCCCTAAAATCTAAGGTCGTACTAAAATATAATAATTCAAAAGAAATAAAATAGTGTAGAAAATAAATTAGTCAAACAATTAATTTCGAGAATTGAGTTGAAGAAATCTAAATACGAAAACAAACCACACAACTGATCCCAAAGCTAACTTAGAAACTATCAAATAAGAGAAAGGGGGATTCAATTCGAAATTAACGAAAACCTAATCAATTATGCAATTCTCACCTTAATGGGTCTAGACAGTCCTAGAGTGAATTACTCTCTCTCGAGTTATAATTCTTACCTTAATTGATGATCTCTAATTTAAATTATAGAATTGCGATCTCTCAATTCACAATTAACCCAAAACCTAAATTAGTTCTAAGTTGTCTAATAACCTACTGGGAATCTATGCTCTATCTCTTGTTACACGACTCTACTGGTTCGATCCAATTCTTTACCTATGAATTCACCTAACTCTCGTTAGCCCAAATTGATTATTTTCACTTGGCTCACTCTCTCAGTTTGTTGTTAAATTACTAGGAGAAGAAATTGAATCACAATTAAATCAAAAGAAGCACAACCAATTAATCTTTATTAATCTGAAGAATTGAAAACCTGAAGATGAGTATAAAAAATAATCAACACTCAACAACAACAATTTCAATAAATATCCTAATTTCATACATAAATAAAATTGAAATAAACAAAGAAACTCCTGTTGGAAGGGATCATGGAGGCAGCGATAGCGGGAAACCACCTCTTCCAGGAAGTATGTCGCGTCAAGCTTCATCTCCTTGTCTCTCTTCCTTCGTCTCCTTCCTCAATCTGTTAAAAACTCTCTAAGGTTTTATTGGAATGTGGCTGGAGCGAAAGCTCTCTTTTCATACTCTCCAAAGCTGCTGCATCTATCCCATAATATTATATTTATACTTTGGGCGCACTAGGTCAAACTCGAGGTTGAAATGGTCAAAAAATCTTACGAAATTTGAGTATTTGCTTTAGCTTGATGCAGGCATAACCTTTTCTATCATGATCGTGGCCCTATGTGCATGATCATGGCCTGAATGGAAGCTCTTTGTCATGATCGTGCCTTTATACGCACGATCGTGGCCTGGCTACTCTAGCTTTTCCTTGTCTATCATGATCGTGGCCTGCTGTGCACGATCGTGGGCTATGCCTTTGGCCTGAAAATTCCTTGAATCTTCTATATTCTTCACTGTTTACCTTAAAACACTAACAAATCTATCAAGGTATCTAAAAAATATAACAATTAAGCTCAAAGACTCATACTAACCCATAAAAACACTTAAGCACATAAACTAACACAAATAACACATAAACACACACTCAACATTCAATTTAACATTAAATACTTAACAAATTAAACCTTAAAACACAATGCAATTGACAACTATCAAAGGTCGCTAACCATTTTTTTGTTTTTGAACAACTGCAGAACTTTATGGTTGAGATGACCATACCTCAAGTTCCATAACTTGCTATCCTCCATTTCTTTGTTGACCAACACAACTTCTATGTTTTCGGTGAAATCAAGAGGGAATATTCTGTTGGAAGACACATTATCTTCAGCAAACACTTTTCCTGAGTTCCTATTCTTTATCACACATTTTGATCCATCAAATATCAAGTTATGTGCCAACCGAGAAGCATATTGCACATCTTTAATAAACTTTTGTTGATTACCTATCACAATCATGGCCATCTCACGTCTTTCAATTTGAAGCTTCTGATTATCACCTAGAAGAACTTATGATTTGATAGATTCGTCTAATTATTTGAACTTGGATTTATCTCTCGTGATGTGATGTGAGCATCCACTGTCAAGATACTAGACCTCATTCTCTTCCTTTTTAATGGTTGTGTCTGCCACAAACAAGTAGTCTTCTTGATTCTTATCCTCTTATGCATAAATGGCTTCATCAAGCTTTGACTAACAGAACTTTTCTATGCATCCATATTTCTTACAATAAGAACACTACACAGAACTGATGTGACCTCGTCCCCTTCCTCGGAAGCCTTCTCTTCCTGTGCCTCTCCCTCGCTAGTTCGAGGATTATGTTTTCCATTTAGTTTGAAAAGCTTTTTCTTCTTCTTTTGTCACTGTCCTGTTTATTCTAATCTCACGTGCTTGCAAAGAACCCATTAATTCATCAAATGAAAAAACAGAAAGATCTTTAGATTCCTCAATCGTTGCTACTACATAATTGAATTTAGGAGTTAAATTTCTTAGAACCTTGGAAACAACCATTTCATCAGAAATTATTTCTCCATAAGAACGCATCTGACTTACGGTAGATGAGACACGTGCCAAGTATTCCTTAACTGATTCATTTTCCTTCATGGAGGAAGTTTCAAATTAATGTTGAAGATATTGAAGATTAAAAGTCATTACCTTTGTTGAATCCTGAAATGATATTCTTAAGATGGTCCATACTTGCTGGGTCGTGGTTGCAGTTGCTATCCATGAGAATGTTGATTCATGATCGTGGTTTTCTGATATGTGTAAGTTTTAAGTGATTAACCTTCATAATTCGTAGGCGCATGGGTCATTCGTATAGTACCTAAGATGTCAATCCCACGAGGAGGGATAATCTACTCCTAAAATATAATGCCAAAATGATTCACAAAAATTCAAATGTAACAAAACTAAAACAAGAATGCAATTCAATGAATTAAATCAATTCAAGAATTAGTCATGAAAATATTAACAATTTTAATAATTGTAGCACGCAGAATCAACCTAAGGAACTACCAATTGAGAGAAGGGGGAATTTTACCTATCTTTAATGCTAACCTAATCAATTATGAATAACTAGATTATTGGCTCTAGACGGTCTTAGGGTTGATTACTCTATCTCGAGTTATATCCATTAACCCTAATTTATAAACCCTAATTAGATTATGGGAATTACAATATGTCGATTAACAATCTATCCAAAATCCTAATTATATATGAAGAAGTCCAAAAATTGTCGAAAACTTATGCAAGATCTCTCTGTTGGAGTTATGTAAATATAGTGCCCTAGAAAGCAAGTGTATTTACTTATAACTTAATTTTCTTCCAGTTACTTTTGTAATGAAAATATTTACTATTAATAAAATAAAAGAGTTTGGCTTTTATTAGCATTTTATATCTAGTCATAAGGTACCGAGATTCTGAGATTCTTTTGTAAGTAATATACATATACATAGAGATGTATGGGAAACATGTCTATTATAAGAACCTAAAATAATGGATTCATAGTTGAATAATCAAGTTGGTTGCTTGATTATGGTTTAGACTGTAGTCTTGCAATTTATCTCCATGTAAGTAAAAGAGTTTACTTAAAGAAATGATGAGTTTCATATCATGATAATAGTTGATTAACGATAATGGCACTATTAAATAAATCTGGAATTAAGTATGTTTATAAAGAATAAATTGGACCGTTACTTTAATCTTAAAACATACAACCTAAGCATAGGTTTATTATGGATCACAATCTTGATGAGTGGTGAACTCATATGTGTTTCATTATAATTCTTGATATGATTAGAATGGATTTTTACAAAGTATTAATCTAGTGTCTACATGTTGGAATTATTAATTTAAACACGTATCAAAGAACATTCACTCAAATAAAGAGTTTATAGTGATATCATCACTTCTAGATGTTTTATGGAGATTGGTGATTAAACTGGCGCCAATAGTTTTATGGACTAGCTACTCATCAAGTCTTGACACCAAGATGAGATCTTGTGTGTTAATCACCATATAGAGTAAAACGGGAGATCTAGAAGGAAAAACTAACATAAGAAAAACAGTAATTTTACCCTTTATTGTGCGGATGGCTATAATATGTGATGGTGTTTTGGGAGTAAATAGGCTGATTAAGACTTAGGTTGATTGGAGAAGTTTTGGTCAGATTTTGGTGAATTGGTTTGGGTGGAAATAGTCTAATTGTGGATAAATTTTGCATCTACTGGATGGAAATTTTGGGGAAAGGTCTTGATGAAAGTTGTAGGTTTTCTATCTAGTTTCAAGAAATATAAAGTTTATATGAATCGGATTTGTGGTTTGGAAGATATAACTGATTTAGTGATGGTAGGTCGAATATGGTGATAAGATGCAGTTGATGTAGAAAACGAAACCATCTGATTGTAGATTAATTCTGGATCAATGGGATGGGAATGTTGGGGAAAATATTACTCAAAGTTGTAGGGTTTTCTATCTAGTTTCCAGAAATATAAAGTTTGTGTGAATCGGATGTGTGGTTTGGAAGATATGACTCATTTAGTGCGGGTAGGTCAAATGTGGCGATAAGATGAAGTTGATGTAGAGAATGAATAGTTTTTGGAAAAGTATCAAACCCAAATGTCAGTTCTGGAAAGCTAATAACCCTAAGGATAAATCACAGCAAAATTTGGCTGAAATTCACGTTCTTAATTGATTCGCACAAGTCACCTTCCAATGCAAATAAATCAGCATATAAATAAGGGAAGGTTAAAAAAATGGAAAGTCACAAAACCGACCACTCATTGCACTCCCTTATGACCTGTGGCCTTAATTGAATTCAAACAGAAAATTAAGTTTTTAAAATAGCCAAAACAAAAAAGGAGAAATATCATAACTGAAAAATGGAAATAATGAGCATTAGATGCTTTTATTAGCTTTAATTAGGTGATCGCAACTCCATGCCACTAACCAATGAAGCAACAGCATCCTTAGACGTCTTGGGCTTCTCTAATGGGCTTCTCAAACTCGTCTTCATCATAAGGCTACGGATCAATATGAGCTGCTGCCTTACAAGGCCCAAATGGCTTCAAATGGACATGCAAATTGATGATTAAACCCAAAAAATCATCATCAGCATTTTCCTCTTCTATGGCTGGACCATCTTCATCATTTAGATCCAAGCCCATGTTTACAACATCTTCTAAGGCTTTGTTGGATGGACCTCCATCAATATGGTTCATATTAGAGTTTGCAATTGGACATATTGAAACATGTGTTCTCATAATATTTAGTAATTTAAGAGTTCAACTAATTGTCTTCAGTGGAATGACATTTTGTTAATAAGCTAGAATTAATTCTAATGAGATTAAATTAATTCTGGGCTTATTGAAGCTTGAATTATCCAAGTCCAATAAGATTCTTCATTTGGCTTCAAGAAAGGTTATCAAGCTAAGTAAAAAATATAAATGGAGGTTTTAAAGCCCATAACTGAATGTTGGGCTTATACTAATTAATGGCTAATTAGAAGCCCAAATGAACGTTTAGAAATACGCTAGGATTTTGTTTAATTTGATTAATTAAATTAAAATATAATTATTAAAGATAAATGGAGATGGAATTTCGGTTTTAATGGGTAAATGTGCAGCTACACATTTAACATTAGTTTGCTACATTTAAGATGTTTTTAACATGCTATCATCATTAAATGGAGTAATAACCTTATCATTAAATGGTATAATGGTGGTCTTTTAATGATAACATGTAACCTATTAGCATTTATTGGATTAAAGAAGAAAGAGGTAAATTTGATGAACCATCTTCCTTATTTCATCATCAAAAACTGAAATTGGTATGTCACATTTAGGTTAATAGTCTTTTCATATAGCCATCTTAAAGACAAATGAGAAGAGTCTCATTTATTGTCTTCTTTATGATTGATTGAAAAAGAAGTGATTCATTTGATGCAAACTTCTTCTTTCCTTTGAGATTAACTGAAATTGAGAGGGTGTAAGAAAGGGTTCTTGCATTGTTTTGACTCTCTCTCTCCTATCTTGTATGGTGAGCCGAAAATTGCATGAGAGTGTCTCATTTTTTGGCTACTTTCTTTTAAGAAAAATCTCCTCCAAAGTTTTCTTCTCCTTTCCCACCAAGGGATCTTGTTAACCAAGTTGTCCGAGAAGAACAAGTGGTATATCGGATTGGTTGAAGATACAATATCAAGAAGAGGAAACAATAAGGTGAAGAGGATACATCACCTAGGATAGGATACATTGCCAAGGATAGGATAGCACAGCGAGGAGTTAAAGATGTAGCGAAGGAGTCGGTAACATTTTTCCATCTTGTGATTATGCAAATGTTTTTCCTTATGCCGTATCATGTGTGGCTATGCATGTTGATTTGGATAGATCGCTTCCACTAAAATTTTGATTTCTAAAAAGTTTTGAAATCTATATTTTCTTCCAAATCGATGCATGTTTTATTTTCCGATACCAGTTGAACAACTGGTATTAGAGCCATTTTTATTATGCATGATTTTGGTTCCTATATTTTATGCATAGGTTGGCAATCATTTTTGCTTGCTGCATATTTTTATATGATAGAAATATATATGGTGTATGTTTTGCTCTTTTGGTTGGCCATAGATTCTATAGTTACCTTATAAGTTTTGTTCGTTTGATTTGTAACAATGAGGGTGGCCTATCATCGTCATATTTCCTCTTTGGTTTCATCTTTATGTTTTCTTTGATTATGTAATGTACAAAATCATGTAATGATGAAGATTAAGAAGTCATCAATGAAGAAATGAAGAGGTAAGGTATCAGTTTTATTTAAAGTGTACTGGCAAAGTTTCAGTTGTTAGAAAACCAAAGTGCTGGAATTTTGTGTTGGCAAATTTTTGATTTTATGACACAAGTTTCGGTTTTGATTAAAAAATAAGTGCTTTTTTTTGTTTCATATGGACAAGTTTTGGTTTTGATAAAAAACTAGTGCTAGAATTTTGTTTTCAAAGTGGCATATTCGTTTTTATAAAAATCAAAACTTTGTTGAAAAAGAAAAGTCATTACACACTTTTTACCAAATGGGCCAGGCCATGTGAGCGAAGAGTTCGAAGCGAAAGATCCAAGTCTGAGAAAAATATTTTGGGCCTAAAAGACATGTAATTATTTTTACATTTCTAGGATGGACAATCAAATGTGGCTTATTAGTTCATGTGATGAATGGATGAATTAATGCAAATAATATGTGATATTATGTGATTTCATGTCATTTAGAAAATTGCCAACCTAAGGCTTTTCCATGCATTCATTATACATGAGATATATAATGAAACAATATAGGATGGTTAATAAGTTACATCTAGACAAGATGATATTTAAAACTTAAAGCCTAAAAAGATTGAGTGGGAGAGGATGCTTCTGTGAGAGTCCACGTTCTCCAAATGATGGTCCATTTGCATGTGTTGAAGTGTTACTCCCCACCAGAGGGCATGAATCCTAGATCTTGCATGGTTCGGGTCTCCTTAATGATAAGTCCATTTATTGGTAGCAAATGTGGCCTCCCACTGAGGCATGGTTTGCAAGTACCTTTAGTAGATGAATCAAATGGTTATACACTCAACATATTTTATCAATAACCTGCCTAGTGTAGCTCTGTTGGTAAAAGTTTGGACCAAATTATGACGCTTCTTTAAAAGTGAAGCATGAAGATGCTTGGTAGCTTTTTTAGTGGGAGGGTCTCGGTTTTTCTTTTAATATATAAGATGGCCCACCGTCACTTAGTCTGTTATAGATAAGAAAAATAACTGTCGTATAAAGTTTTAATTTTTTTTAAAGTTTTGTTAAATCTATCATCATGCATACATGCATTATGATTTTATACAAAGTTCCAATTATGTTGACTAGTATGCTTATGTTTTAATAATTTATATTTTCAGACATAATCAACCACAATATGAATCCACTCACTTTGTTATTGACAAATAATAAATTGGAAAACAGATAGAATTTTAATGAATGGAGACGTAACCTTGACATTGTTCCTTAATATGAACATATTTCATGGGTATTAACTCAAAATTAGCCTGCACCTCTAGGTGGAGATTCAAGTCCTGAGCAATGCCAACAACATGAGCATTGGGAGAATGCCGATAAGAGTACTAAATGTTATATTCTAGCTTCTGTCAGCAGCATGTTGCAAAAGTAAATTGCTTGTATGAAAACTGCTAGTGCAACGGTTCATCACCTACATGAGATGTTTAGTGTGAGGATCAGGTCTATAATAGTGAAAGCGATCCAAACTTTTCATAATCTCAGACAAAAACCTGGTGAACCGGTGCGGGATTACATGCTAAGGTAATCTCTGCAGTTACTGAGGATGAAATGCATGGGGTGGATATAGATGCGAAAATGCAGATGATTATGATCATCAATAACTTAAACTCTTCTTTTCAGCAGTTTAAGTTAGATTATGAGCTCAATAGCAAGGAATACACCTTGAGTGAGTTGATCCCTCCAGAGTACGGAGGAGATATTGAATATCAAGGCTTATGAGCTAGAAGCTAATGTAGCATCTTCTTCTAAGCCAAAGGGTAAGGGCAAGCAAAAGAAGAAGGGTCTAATGAAAAAGAAGGCCCAAACAGGGGTCAAGGCCCAACCCATGAAAAAGAAGGCCAAAGCAGACACCAAGGAAAAATGTTTCCACTATGGTGAAATGAGACACTGGAAAAGAAACTATGCGGTCTACCTTGAGTCCCTCAAAAGCAAACAAGGTATAAGTTTCCTAAGTTTGTTAGGAGCTAGAAATATGGCAGATTTATTTGATTTTTGGATATTAAATTTAGGAGCCACTAATCATGTGTGCAATTCTTTGTAGGGGTTCCAACAAAGGAAAAGACTACCTAAAGGCCAGTTTCAAGTCAAGATAGAAGATGGATCCTATGTTTCAGCAGAATCAGTGGGAGTAGTTATCTTAGATTTTCCTAGTGGTTATAGGTTATAGTTGAAAGATGTTTATTACATACCAATAACTGTAAGGAACATGATTTCTGTTTTTTTTCTAATAAAATTTGGTTATTTTTTATATTTTGAAAATGTTGTTTCAATATATAAGAATAAGGATTTTATTTGTAATGCGATAATTAAACACGTATTGTTCTTTAGAGAACCTATGACAGGCTCACTAAACACCACAAATTGATAAAACCAAGATAACCCAATGTCTCTAGCATTAATTCAAAATATTTGTGGCACTTAAGAATGGGTCATATCAATCAAAAAAGACTTGACAGGTTAGTAAATGATGGGATCCTTGTGGCCTTGGATAATGATTCATTACCTACCTGTGAATCTTGTATTGAAGGAAAAATGATTAAGGCCTCATTTCCTTTTAAAGGAAATAGATTTGAATCCACATTGGACCTGGTACATAATAATGTGTGTGGGCCCATGAACGTACAAGCTAGAGGAGTTTATGAATACTTCATAACCTTTATAGATGATTACTCAAGACATGGCTATTTCTGTTTATTGTATAAAAAGAGTGAATCCTTTGAAAATTTCAAAGAATTCAAAGCCCAAGTTTAGAAGCAGTTAGGCAAGACATTAAAACAACTTCGATCGAATCGAGGTGGTGAGTACTTATCTGGAGAGTTCCAGCAATATTAATTAACAATGGAATTGTTTCCAATTTGTCAACTCCTCGAACACCTCAACAGAATGGTGTAGTTGAGAGGAGAAATAGGACTCTGTTGGAAATGATAAGATCAATGATGTCCTACACTAGCCTTCCAGAATTGTTCTGGGGATATGCCATACAAACGGAAACATATCTTCTTAACTTTGCTCCATCCAAATCGGTCCCTAAAACACCGAGGGAGTTGTGGACTAGCTGAGTGCCTTCATTGCGGCACTTACGGACTTGGGGCTGCCCAGCCCATGTTCTAAGGCCTGAATCCACAATCATGGAACCAAGGTCAGAGGTATGTTTGTTTGTGGGATATCCTAAAAAAACTCGAGGGTACTATTTTTATAGTCCTCAAGATAGGAAGGTATTTGTGTTAACAAATGCAACCTTCTTAAAGGAAGAGTTTGTGAGAAATCACAAAGGAAAAAGTGAAGTAGTACTTAAAGAGTTAGCTATTTCATCCAAACCAGGAGTTGATTTGGATATAGCAGAACAAGATGTCGAAATGGATTCAAGAGTTGAATCGGAAGAGCAACCTGAACATCAAGTTGTGCCTAAATGTAGTGGGAGGGTTGTGAGACAACCAAATAGGTATCTAGGTCCAAGAGAAGGCATTATAGCCATCTTAGACCAAGAAGAAACAGATCCTATTACTTATATACAAGCTATTAATGATTTGATGCAGAAAAATGGTTCAAGGCGATGGAATCAGAAATAGATTCCATGTACGCTAACTAAGTCTAGATCCTTATAGATCTATCACCAGGTATAAAAACCATAGGGTGTAAATAGATCTAACAAAGGAAAAGAGGATTAGATGGAAAGGTATAGACTTTTAAAGCTAGATTGGTAGCTAAGGGCTATACTCAAAAAGAGGGTATAGACTATGAGGAGATTTTTACTCTAGTTGCCATGCTTAAGTCCATCAGAATTCTTTTGGCCATAGCAGCCTATTTCAATTATAAAATATGGCAAATGGATGTCAAGACTGCATTTCTTAATTGGGATCTTGAGGAGATAATTTATATGGCCTAACCAGAAGGTTTTGTTCAACCAAGTAATGAGCATAAGGTATGTAAATTGCAAAGGTCTATTTATGGACTTAAGCAAGCATCTAGGTCTTGGAATATTAGGTTTGATAAGTCTATCAAAACCTACGGGTTCATACAAAACCTAGATGAGCCTTGTGTCTATAAAAGGATACAAGAAGGAAAGGTTACTTTTCTAACTCTATATGTTGATGATATTTTGCTCATTGGGAATGATGTAGGAATGTTATCTATGGTTAAGAGATGGCTTAACGAACAGTTTTCAATGAAGGATTTAGGATAGGCTACCTATGTTCTAGGGATCAAACTTATAAGGGTTCGTAAGAACAAACTGATAGCCGTGTCTTAACTAAATTACATTGAGAACATGCTCAATAAGTTTGCCATGCAAGATTCTAAGAGGGGTTTCACACCTACTAGATATGGATTCAAACTTTCAAAGGATTAAGCACCTAAGACCCCAAGAGGAGGTCGAACGCATGCATAACATTCCATATGCTTCGGCAGTTGGAAGTTTAATGTATGCTATGCTTTGCACTAGACTGGATATCTATTATGCAGTGGGACTGGTAAGTAGATTCAAGTCCAATCTAAGAATGGACCATTGGACTGCAGTTAAGTGTCTACTGAAGTATCTTTGTAGGATGAATAACTTAATGCTTGTTTACTCTAGAAGTAATCTTATTCCGACGGGATATACGGATTCTAATTTCCAACTAGATGTTGATTTAAGTAAAATAACTTTTGGTTCTATATTTCTTTTAGGAGGTGGAGCCATAGTCTGGAGGAGTATCAAGCAATCTTGTGTTGCTGATTCGACTATGGAGGTTATGTATGTTGCTGCTTATAAAGCAGCAAAAGAAGCAGTCTGGCTCTGTAAGTTCCTAAATGATTTGGAAATGGTTTTTGAGGCAAAAAAGGCCATTACACTTTATTGTGATAATAGTGGGGTAGTGGCTAATTCTAAAGAACCTCAAAACTAGAAAGCTGCCAAACACATTAAGCAAAAGTATCATCTTATAAGGGAGAGAAGCGGTGAAGTGAATGTGGTAAAGATTCCCACGGAGCAAAACCTTGATGATCCGTTTACGAAGATGCTGTCTCAAAAAAGTTTTGAAGGTCACCTAGCAGGGATGGGAATAAGGGATATGTCAAACTTGCTTTAGGACAAGTGGGAGATTATTGGACTTATGTAAATATAGTGCCTTGGAAAGCAAGTGTATTTACTTATAACTTAATTTTCTTCTAGTTACTTTTGTAATGAAAATATTTATTATTAATAAAACAAAAGAGTTTGGTTTTTATGAGCATTATATATCTAGTCATAAGGTACCGAGATTCTTTTGTAAGTAATATACATATACATAGAGATGTATGGGAAACATGTATATTATAAGAATCTAAAATAATGGATTCACAGTTGAATAATCAAGTTGGTCGCTTGATTATGGTTTAGAATGTAGTCTTGTAATTTATATTCGTGTAAGTAAAAGAGTTTACTTCAAGGGAATGATGAGTTTCATATCATGATAGTAGTTGACTATCGATAATAACACTATTAAATGAATCTAAAATCAAGTATGTTTATAAAGAATAAAATGGACCATTACTTTAATCTTAAAATATACAACTTAAGCATACGTTTATTATGGACCATAATCTTGATGAGTGGTGAACTCATATGTGTTTCATTATAATTTTTGATATGATTGGAATGGATTTTTACAAAGTATCAATCTAGTGTCTACATGTTGAAATTATTAATTAAAACATGTATTAGGAAACATTCACTTAAATAAAGAGTTTATAGAGATATCATCACTTCTAAATATTTTATGGAGATTGGTGATTAAACTGACGCCAGTAGTTTGATGGACTAGCTACCCATCAAGTATTGACACAAAGCTGAGATCTTGTGTGTTAATCACCATATAGAGTAAAACGAGAGATCTATAAGGAAAAATCAGCATAAAGGGCAAAACAGTAATTTTACCCTTTATTGTGCGGATGGCTATAATATGGTTCATATTAGAGTTTGCAATTGGGCATATTGAAATATTTGTTCTCATAATATTTAGTAATTTAAGAGTTAAACTAATTGTCTTTAATGGAATGCTATTTAGTTAATAAACTAGAATTAATTCTAATGAGATCAAATTAATTCTGGGCTTATTGGAGCTTGAATTATCTAAGTCCAATAAGATTCTCCATTTGGCTTCAAGGAAGGTTATCAAGCTAAGTAAGAAATATAAATGGAGATTTTAAAGCCCATGATTGAATGTTGGGCTTATACTAATTAATGGTTAATTAGAAGCCCAAATGAACATTTAGAAATGAGCTAGGCTTTGGTTTAATTTGATTAATTAGATTAATTAAATTAAAACAAAGTTATTAAAGGTAAATTGAGATGGAGTTTCAGTTTTAATGGATAAATGTGTAGCTGCACATTTAACATTAGTTTGCTACATTTAAGATGTTTTTTAATATGCTTTATCATCATTAAATGGAGTAATAACCTTATCATTAAATAGTTTAATAGTGGTCTTTTAATGATAGCATGTAACCTATTAGCATTCATTGGATTAAAGAAGAAAGAGGTAAATTTGATTGTCCATCTTCCTTCTTTCATCATGAAAAATCGAAATTGGTATGTCACATTTAGGATAATAGTCTTTTCATATAGCCATCTTAAAGACAAATGAGAAGAGTCTCATTTATTGGCTTCTTTATGATTGATTAAAAAAGAAGGGACGCATTTGATGCAAACTTCTTCTTTCCTTTGAGATCAATCGAAATTGAGAGGGTGTAAGAAAGGCTTGCATTGTTTTGACTCTCTCTCCTATCTTGCGTGGTGAGTCGAAAATTGCATGAGAGTGTCGTATTTTTTGGCTACTTTCTTTTAAGAAAAATCTCCTCCAAAGTTTCTTCTCCTTTCCCACCAAAGGATCTTGTTAACCAAGTTGTCCGAGAAGAACATGTGGTAGATCGGATTGGTTGAGGATACAATATCAAGAAGAGGATACAATAAGGTGAAGAGGATACATCACCTAGGAGAGGATACATTGCCAAGGATAGGATAGCACAGTGAGGAGTTAAAGCTGTAGCGAAGGAGTTGGTAATATTTTCCATCTTGTGATTATGCAAATGTTTTTCCTTATGCCGTATCAAGTGTGGCTATGCATGTTGATTTGGATAGATTGCTTCCACTGAAATTTTGATTTCTAAAAAGTTTTGAAATCTACTGTTTCATCCAATTCGATGCATATTTTATTTTCTAATCCAACACTCTCTTTGCATAATTTACTGATTTGATTTACTTCTCGTTCTATTAAATTACTTAACTCTTGTTATCCCAATTTAATTATTTTTCACTTGATTCACCCTCTCAGTTAATCACCGTATTACGCAGTTGTAGATATTAAATCACAATAAATCTAGTCAAAACATAAACAATCAAATTTCATTAAATCAAAGATATAACCCCCGAAAGTGAGTTTAGAACATCTCAACATTCACAAATCCTATCATCATATTGTTATTCCCAAATCTATACATTGACAAAAATGAAAATTAAATAATAAATACGATCTGAATGGAGATGGGAGGCAACGACGTTGGGAAACTCCTGATCCGGGAAGGACATTAAATCGACTTCTTCTCAACTTCTCTTTTCCTTCTTCTCTTCCTCTATCTCTTGACAATTCTTTATAGGGTTTCTTTGAAAGTGCCTGATGCAAAAGCTCCTCCTCTTATTTGTCTTATTCTTTAAATACCTTTTGTGTTCTCAGTAGCCCTAGGATTTTTTAGGGTCCAAAAGGTTCGAAAAATCCCTCAAACTTTGATGTTTTTGAGTATCTATGCGTCTTCCCGACACAGGCCACTATTATGGGCCATATCTGAGCTTTCTGTCACGATCGTGGTAAGAAAGCCACGATCATAGGCTAACTATAATGCTTCTGTCATGATCGTGGCCTATTGTGCCATGATTGTGGGCTGTTGTTTCGGCCCGAATGTCTTCAAAATTTCTCGATTCTTTGATATTGACCCTGAAACACTAACAAACATATCAAGATACCTCAAAAATATAATAATTAATCTCAAAGACTTGTACTAACTCATAAAACACTTAAAACATAAATATTTAATATACTAACACAATTTTAACCTAAACACATAATGAATGATTGAATTAACGATCAAATATATATCAAACTAAGCCCTAAAACAACGATGCAATTCGTACTTATCAATACCCCCACACTTAAATGTTTACTTGTCCTTAGCAAATAAAATAACAAATAAACAAAATCACACAACAAACAATGTAGTAATGAAACAATGACTTCAACTTCATGAATTAAATTTAATTTTAAACACAATCATTCAAGTTATATCAAATCATTAACATGCAAAATCTGTGAAAAGAGGCTTTGAACTAAATATACATATTAATACAGGTCTAAGTGTTAATTTATTTACCCTTTTTAATTACAAACAAACATTAATAATTCTTTGGTCATTTAAACTTTGTAACTACTACTAAGTATGTTTTCATGAAAAGTCAAGCTATTACAAGTTCGGTAGGATTTTATTAGAAAACAAACTTTTTTTATTTACTTTTTTTAATGAATATGGGTCTAGTCTTTTACCCGGAGGCAAACATTGGTGAAGAATGTTGATTTGGTTACTCGACTAAGTCATTCATTTTTTAAGCTGCTTGGTTGAAATGTCATTATAGCCTTTTGTCACGGAAGCATACTTTTGTGATGCATGTCTATCTGGTTACTTTGCTACATCACGTTCTCAACTGGCTACTAGTTCTATTCATAACCCGAACACAATATTATTTTTTTTTCCTACCTTATTACTTTAACTACTCATTTTCATGAAAAAATACTAGCAAAGCTACTTAAATCAAAAGACCTCAAATTATTAATGAATGTGACAATTTAAAGGGCTATAACTTAACACTAAATCCTAATTAAGCAGCATATTTAACCAAAGCACTCAATTCATTAATTTTACGAGCTAATGATTCTTCACAACCTAATAAACTATGTTCAAAATTAAATCAATTTCAACCCATCTAAGCCATTTACACATTCACATGATTGAAAAATGTAATCTAAAAACTATCATATAATATGCAAAATTCACATTTAACACAAAACATGTAACACCCCATTACCCTAGGGTACGCATCGGGACGCCCGTAGGTCATTCCGACCCATATCCTAAGATAAGGGAGTGCTACGTGCAATCACTACAGAACTCCACATGGCATCACATACATTTAAATAATAAAACCAGTAAATGGAAATTACAC
>JANZXR010000004.1:11263298-11273856 GCA_027575705.1 Erythroxylum echinodendron
TAAATGGATGTAATATTAGAAAATTGTTGTTTTGGAGGGATGGAAAGGTTAATATAGTGAAATGTTGTTTAGAAGAAGGGTTCATAATATCTAATTTTACCTTCTTCAACTCTATCAAATATCCAAAACGATAGTTGTTTTGGCCATTGGATATGAATTTAGAGACTACTTAACTTTATCCAATAACTAAAACAACGTCATTTTGGATCTTAGATAGAGTAAAATTGAATAAAAGATCTCCACTATGTATAAATAAGTTTTCTTTTCATATTAATCAGTTTTTTTGGTAGTGCTTAAATAAGTTGTAAATATATATTAAATTATATATTTTAAATACATTATTAAATGATTTAGTAAGTCAAAACTGGTTGACAAATTTGACCAAAATCACGTCAGCAAAACTTAAGCCTCCCTTTATTTTTCACCCATGTTGAGACTAGAATAGATTATATGAGACATTATTAAAAAATTAGAAAGTGTATTTCATGCTTATGCATAATATGACATGCACATATACGTGATTATTGAATTTTGTACATGAAAATAATTGTACATGCATTCGTTGACATTCCAGGTATAATTGTTATAAATGTGATTTTATTGAGAATTGTGGTTTATTTGTAATGAAAATTAATTTGGAGAGTGTATTGAGTGATTTAGAATTTTTGGTGAATTTTAGGAAAATTTTCTAAAAATGTTGGGTATTATTGTACAAAAAAAATGACAATTGGAGAGTAAATTGATGAATGGAAATAGAAATAAGAAATTTTGATATTGAAGAAATGTGATAAATGATTGTGGGAATTATTAAGAAAATGATATTGAAAATTTTGGAGACTTGTGGAGTAAAATTTGAAGATGACCAGACTAGTTCTTTAGAAAAACTAGTTAAAGCCTTAGAGGTTGGATAAGTGACAAGTGTCACTTATTTAGTTATGTTAAATTATTTCATTAAGTTAGAAAGACTTAATCACATTCCTTTTTCAACTTAACTAAGTTGCTGTTGTCCATAACTTAGTTTTCTTCTTCGCAGCTCTCATTTTTCAAACAATCTCTTCATTGCTTTTTGATTCATCGAACCTTCACCTTTCATCTTATTTTCATCTACCTTTCTACTCCTGCATGTTATCCATTTCTTTTGCCTAAAAAAAAACCCTAACCTAAACCACCTTTAAGATGATGTACGTGGTTGTATGAAGAATTAGGGTTTCTTGAGATTGTTGAAGATTTTGGAGTTTTATCAAGTAAGTATATTTTTAATTATTTAGAGTTCTTGGATTATGAAACAAAAAATGGTGATTTGTTGACATTTCATAATCATAAGAAAAATTGACATTTTTCATGTTCACCGTGAATATAGTATGAAAATATGGATTTGATTATTTTTCGATTTTGATGGTCAATATGTTATAAGGTAGTGTAGAAATGTTTTTTTTAGATGTTTTAGAGGTAGAATGATCTTTATAATGGTGTTAGGATGAGAACAGAAAATTGTTAATGAATGGTATATGCATATGTTCTGTTTTGAGTAAATTATCAAAAATAGATCATGGATTAGTTTATGAATGATATTGAGTTAAGAATGAAGAGTAACGAACTAGGAAAAATGATCTTTGTATAAGTTGTGCTAGGTGTAAAATCTGGAAAAAAATTGGAAGATGAGTGCTAGAAAAGGTAACTGTAGCATGTTTTTGAGGATCCAAATATTATGAGATAGCAGTAAAATCATTTTTTGAGTTGAAAGATCCATGAAAATATTTATGTGAAGAGTGTAGAAATTCATGGGAGTTAACATTTATGTATGCTCTGTTTTTAAATTTTCAGAACTTATTCTTTAGCTTTTATTCATTCGGAGTCATGACACCATTACATTCTCAAGGGCGTGAGAAACAAAGTCACACCCGTGACTATGTGCTTCATCTCTCCCTCTCACGGGTGTGAGAGAGAAGAGTCATACAGGTGACTTTTGCTCAGATGGATCACGACCTAAGAGGCTTAAGCAAGTGATTTGGTTTTTATTGAGCATGCTTTGGTATTTTCATGATATATTGTCTTGTCGTTATCAAATTAGGATGATTTTTAATTTTGAGTAAACTAGAGAAATAGGGCTACAATTGTTTTTGAAGAAATTGAATTTTAGTTCTATATCTAAGAATTTAAAAATCTGACTTGAAATTAAGTTTTGACTGAGGCTGCAGTATTACCCGAGACAGAAATCATGCCTTGTTGATATTGACTAAACTACATTGATAGACGCCGAATTAGACAAAGATTTCTTCACAAAAGTTGTAGTTTATTATCTTAGCTTTCAATCGATATAAAGTTCATAATTTTTGAATGTGGGAATTGAAAGATATGAGTTGTACAATTTGACAGCATGATCATGTACAAGCCAAAGTTTCAAATGTGCTCAGTGTGTAGTATTTTGGGCATAACTCATAGAATAATGAACAAAATTGAATGATCTTGGGGTCATTAGAAACTTAAGAGATAGGAAAAATTTTCTAGAAGAAAATATTGCCAAATAATTTCATTTTTGAAGTCAGATTGATTATGAATAGTAGACCCAAAGTTATATTTAGGAAAAATCTGAATTAGCGAAATAAGTTATGAATTTCAATTTTAATTGTTTTATTGAAGTATGATATATAAGTATAAATGAGACTTATGTGAGTTTGAAAATATAAATATTTATGTGACGAGAATAATAGAGCAATACCCTGGATTTTCATTGAACATGCATTATGCATATTTCATATACATACATGTGTAGTAACAAATATTTATAAATGTGGAAAAATGTGATCTGTGCATATTGCTTGATATAAAGGGGCAATTGGAAAGTCAACATCTAGGCATTAGCTTTGGGAGTAACCTATGAGTAACCTAGACGGTCTCATTCAATTAATTGTGTTGATTCTGGACAATGAAGGTCCAATGATTCTGATGAATGAATATGATATTGAAGTGCTACTTGTATGTAAATGTGAAGAACTAAATACTTCATGAAATGATTGATTGATTATGAGAGATGCATTCCATACATGAATGCATAATCAGATAATGAGAGTTGTGATCTTAGTAGCCACCGAAAACGAGCTTAAAGCCTTAAATATGATTAAGAGCCAAAAGCTCACTATGTAAAATGAGCCCTGTATCCTCAACGAATAAGAGATTATATAAATGAGCCTGATATCCACAGTAGATACGGGACATATTAGGCACTTGGTCACAACAGCACAATAATTGGAAAAGAGTCATATGAGCATTTCATATACATATTTAATGAATATGTTTGATTGTTTGTAATGCAAAATTGTCTTACCCTTAAATGAGAATGTGATATGTGATAATTTATATAAAATGCAAAGATGTGGATTATATGTTATATGTGTGATGTATAGCATGAATTGAGTGAACCATCGATGATGGTTACTTCATCTGAGTTCCAAAAACTCACCCAAAATTGCACGTTAACATTCAGAACCGAGGGAGGACTTTAGCTACTGAGAGATGCTACAAGAAGTATAATCTTGTACTTTTGGGAAGAAAAAGAAATGACTCAAAGGTCGGTCAGCTGGGATTGGAAGGGTTAGATAAACTTTTTTTTATATTTTCCTCTTTCATGTAGCATATTTTGTATTAGGATATGATGATGTACATGTATGGGTGTTTAAAAATGTACAATGTAAATAAGTTTGGATTTATGGAATGGAATTGGGAAATTTTGGTTTTAAAAATTTGTGACTTTCTTTATGATGTCTTATAAGAGAATAAAGAATGATGATGCAATATTAAATGAATGTTATGATTGAACGTAGCACACCATTATCATAGGTTATGTATTGGAATGTACTTAGGGTGTTTCGGTATGTACCCCATAGTAACGGGGCGCTATAAGTCACCTACAAAATCAGTCCACATGTCACTCCAAAATTGGTCCACTTGTCACATAATCATTGGTCCATTTAATGGTGCCAAATGTCATTCAAAGTATAGGATTAGTTATACTAATTTTCATATACCAACTTGTCTTGCCACTTGACAAATTTCCTACTCCAAATGTCCATTTTAATACCTCAATTCTCTAATGGTATTAATTAGTCCCAACTCACTAAGTATAATCCATTAACCAAAATTCAAGACATAAGCAATTTACAATCATATCATAGTTTCTAGTACATATACTTTTATGCGTATATAACATTACATCAAGGGTACAATTTGTGGCCTTACAACTCTCTCCCCCTTAAAAGAATTTCGTCCTCAAAATTCATACCTGATCAAAATAGTATAGGATATTAAGCTCTCATGGTCTCTTTTAGTTCCCATGTTACTTCCTTTAGTCTATGGTGTTGCCAAAGTAGTTTCATCAAAGGTATTCGCTTGTTCCTAAGCTGTCGTACTTCTCTGGCTAACATAGACGCAGTCCCTTCTTCATAAGTCAAATCCGATTGTACTTGAATTTCTTACACAGGAATCTTATGTGTATCATTAGACCGATACCTTCTTAGCATTGAAATATGAAACACATCATGTAACTTGGCTAACTCTCCAGGATGAGCTAATTGATAAGCTACTGGTCCGACTCTCTGAAGAATCTCATAAGGACCAATATAACATGGACTGAGGTTACCTTTCTTCCCAAACTGAGGTACGTGTTTCCATGGTGATACTTTCAGGAATACCATATCACCTACCTAATATTTAATATCTTTTCTTTTTAAATCAGTTTAGAACTTCTGCCTATCACTGGTTGCTTTCAATCTATGTTAAATAAGTTGAAATTTCTCTTCAATATTTTTCATAATATTAAGCCCAATCATCTTGTTTTCACACAATTCAGTCTAACATACCGGAGTTCTACACCTTCTACCATATAGAGCTTAATAAAGTGGCATGCCAATACTAGTCTGATAACTATTGATGTAAGCAAATTCCATCAGAGAAAGATTGTTATTCCAACTTCTTAGGAATTCTAACATATAACCAAGAAGCATATCTTTTAATATCTAGATAACCTGTTTAGATTGTCCATCTATCTAGGGATGGATTGCAATACCAAACTTGACTTGAATAACCCAAGGCCTTTTATAAACTTTTCTAGAATCCTGAAGTGAATCAAAGATCATTATAAAAAATAATAGAAAGTGGCACCTCATGCAACCTCAGTATCTCATTAATATATAGGTTGGCAAGCCTATCCAATGATTAATCAAGATGAATAAGTAGAAAGTGAGTAGACTTAGTGAACTCATCAATAATCACCCATACAACATCATGCTTCCTTTCAGTGAGAGGAAGTCCAGTGCCAAAATCCACGGTAATGTTATCCCATTTCCATTAAGGAATAGAAATAGGATGTAACAAACTGGATGGAATTTGGTGCTCTACTTTAACTTGCTGACATGTCAAACATTTAGATACATAATGCACTACATCACGTTTTGTACATGACCACTAGTAATGTTGCTTCAGATCTTAATACATCTTATTTCCACCAGGATGCATCGTAAAGACAGTATTATGGGCCTCAAATAATAACTTTCTCTTTAACTCATAGTTAGCTGGCTCACACAATTGATCTTTGTAAGACAAATCACCATCTCCTTTCATAAAAAAATCAAGTTGTTTGCCTTCCGAGTAGCCGAGATAAGTTGTTGCAACTTATCATCAATTTTCTGTGCATCACAAATTTCTTACCTCAAGGTAGACCTAGCTTTCAACTTCATTATTAAAGCTTCATCAGATACAAGTCTTCTTTTACTCTATTGCACTAACAAAGCTGAAATGGTCTTTGGACTTAAGGCATTATCCATGAAATTAGCCTTACCTAGATGGTAGTCCACAATGCGGTCATAATCTTTAAATGGTTTCAACTGACATCATTGTCTCAGATTAAGCTCCTTTTGAGTATGCAGTTACTTCAAACTTTTATGATTAATGAAGATCCTACACTTTTCACCATACAAGTAATGCCGTCATATTTTCAAAGCAAACACTACCACTGCAAGTTCAAGATCATATGTAAGGTAGTTCTGTTGATGAGGCTTCAGTTGCCTAAATACATATGTAACTATCTTTCCATCCTACATCAAAACACAACCCAAACCATTTCTAGATGCATCACTAAACATAACATATTCTTTACCTGAAGTGGGTTGAGCCAATACAGGAGCTTTAGAAAGCATTCCTTTCAGTTGGTCAAAGCTAGCTTAGCATCCATTTGGCCATTCATATTTTACTCCTTTTCATAGTAGTTTAGTCAAAAGGGACGCTACCACTGAGAATACCTTCACAAACTGACAATAGTAACTTGCCAAACCTAGAAAACTTCTCACTTCCGTCATATTCTTTGGCAACTTCCAGTTAACAATTGCTTAAATCTTACTGGGATTAACTCTAATCCCTTGAGAAGAAATATGTCTTAGAAATAATACCTCCTGAAGCCAAAAATTACACTCACTCAGCTTAGCATATAAATGATTTTCCCGTAGGGTTTGTAACATAACCCACAGATGCTCAACATCACCATGCTTATTTTTGAAATAGACCAGGATATCATATATAAACACCACTATAAATTGGTCTAAATAAGGCCTAAACACTTTATTCACTAGATCCATGAATGTAGCTGGAGCATTAGTTAGCCCAAATGACATCATCAAAAATTCATAATGTCCATAATAGGTTTTGAATGTAGTTTTCAGAACATTTACATCCTTTACTTGAAGTTAATACCATAGATTTGTCTTGGAAAATACTCCTGCACCTTTTAATTGATCAAACAGATCTTCTATTCTTAGTAACGGATACTTATTCTTCACTGTGACTCTGTTCAGTTGCCTATAAACAATGCACATCTAAAGAGTACCATTTTTCTTCTTAATAAACAAAATCGGTGCTCCCTAGGGTGAGACACTGGGTCGAATGAACCCCTTATCTTGTAATTTTTATAACTATAAGTTCAAGTACTTCAATTCAGTAAGATCCATACTATATAGTGCTTTAGATATAGGGGTAGTGCCTGGCATAACTTCAATAGATAACTCCACTTCCCTTTCAGGAGGGAGTTTGGGTAACTCTTCAGGAAACACATCTCGAAATTGACTTACCACTGGAATATCTTGCAATTTAAAACCCACCTTCTTAGAATCAAATACAAAAGCTAGATAAGCTTCACATCTCTTCCTAAGTAACTTCCAAGCTTGCATAGTAGATACCATATTAGCAAGAGAAGTGCAGATGCCATGTAATCTTGTTTTATCCTGATTAAGCTTCTTAAGCATAACTGTCTTAGTACTATAGTCAACTACTGCCTAGTGCTTTGATAACTAATCTATACCTAAAATCAAATTAAATTCTTGAAAAGGAAATTTAATCAGATCTGCTATATATTCACATCCTTAGATCATAACAGGGTAGTCTTTATAAACCTGATTAACTAACACACTACTACCTAGAGGATGTGGCACTCAGTTTTACCTCGATTGACCCTCAAGGATCTCTATATAGATGGATAAGATAGTGCAGGATTATTACTCTCTGCAACCTCATCAACAGCTTCATGAGATCTTCCCATATTCAAATCCAAAAGAAAAACATGGGACAACTCATATTAGGCCAAACACAACTCTTACATCAAAGTATAAACAATAGTTAAGCACTGGTCAAACCAAAATCACCTAATCCATGCTTTGATACCAAACAATGTAACACCCATAGACCCCTTGGGAGGATATGCAGATGCTACATAAAACAGAACCTAAATAACCTAATACATACTAAAACAATTCAAGAAACTCAAGGAACATACACTTCATTCATTAAAGGTTGGGTCATATTCATAACATAACATACACATGGTATTTATTTATTGCAAACCATTTACAAAAAAGTACAATATGTCTCATTACATTAGAAAACAACTTAAAAACAAATTGAACATTTCTAGAACAAAACACAATCTTCTTGCACACTGTGGTTTTCTTTTTCCCAGCCTTAAGTCTACTTATCATAACCTATACGTAGGCAAAACCACTGTGCTAAGCATATAGCTTAATAGGGATTAACTAAACACATATAATTTGGTTATTGTTTCTAATAATCGTCCAACATTCACATATAATGAATCATATTAAATTGCAGACAACCTTTAATTGTTCAAATTATAATGAATCATATTAAATTACAGACAACCTTTAATTCTTCAAATTACTATACATTCCAATATCATTTACGTCGGAATAGAATATAACATATTAGAACAGAATACAGAATATACTTGCTTCAAACTTACACATATTCAAATAGAATATCATAATCACAAAACAGAACTTTAAAATATCTGAATAAATCTCGTTTATATCAGAACAACATTTAGCTATATTAGAGCTGAATTTAACTTATATCATAATTGAACATATCTAAACACAAAACAAGTTAGCCTACTAATCCTTTTTACAAAAGTGGGTAACGAGATCAAAATAGAAGATACCAATTGGTATCACAAAGCAGGAGAGACTTATGTCTCGATGCTGAAGTGTCCATATCAAGAGACACTGAAGTGTTAATATCAAAAGAGACTCAAGTCTTAGACACTGAAGTGTCTACATTAGGAGACACCAAAGTGTCAACACTTTAGTGTCATAGGAGCAGCTGCAGACCCTTCTAAGCATACCTATTTACCTATAACTAGGGCTTGATAGTTTTAATAGAATCCATTTCAAATTTCACAATCACAAGCAAAAGATGTTATGTCTTCATTCTAATTTCCTCAAATTAAACATATATATATGCACATCCAACTAATTATACCCTATAAGCAAAAACATTTGCAATAATATACCATTAAAGGAATTGCATATTTACGCATTCCATATCATGACACAAATTTCTAATTTGTAAACAATCATATTCAATTCACATAATGTAAACCTTTTGAAACACATTGGTACTCATAAGAACATGTTCATCTTTAAACACATCATTCTTTTAAACATTAGATACATTATTAATTAATCTCACATTCTTTAAGTACCATAACTCAATTACCTTTTACAACATTAATCTAACATCATCTAGGTTCATTTTTTAATCTCAATTAAGTTTAATTAAACCATTATTTAAAACCCTAAGCTTATATATGTCAATAATTGCATAAAACCAAGTTTTTCACATTCCTAACCCTTTCCCACGATCGTGGGAATATGCCTTATAAATCTTATGATCGTGGCCCATAACCTTCAAACTACACCTTTTCAAGATTTTCTTAAGACAATTTTCAGGTTAGTTTTGTATGGCCATTATGATGTAGAAACTATGGTTTCTATGAAATATGTTCTTCTTAAAAAATGTTCCTCTACGCCTTAAGTTTCTAGTGAACTAATGTTAATACAATTTGGTTTATTATTCCTAGATTTATACCCAAAATACTATAAACTATTCTCAAACAGTGATAGTAACCAAAACTCAACTTCAAGCCAAATTTCAAAACACTTAGAGACAGAAATAAGATTCTATTCCTTTATGAAAATTGTATACATATGTGTTTAGTTTAATCTACAATTAAAAGCACCTCATTTGGATATCTACAGGTCAAGATATGGCTAAAATACTAATGTTTATTCAGGGGAACCACTACAATTAACTAACATCTTACACCTTCAACACCCCTTCACCATAGTTTATCAATTCCTCTTCATTCCATCTTATTCATGCCTCAATTCCACACCAATTTCATGTCCAGGACCAATTCAAAAATCATGCATTAAATAACTTACAAATCAATATCTTCCACACATCAAAACCAAACTAGAAATTATCATACATTGATCAATTTTCCAGCTTACATTTCTCATCATCTTAACATATATTTCATGCCAATTCAAATCACATAACACTTGTATCAGTACATGCTATCAAAAAATTGCATTTTTCAAACCAAAATTATTTTTCCAGTGTAAATTTCAGTACTAACAAGACAATAACACCGAAAATAACAGGTCCTACTTGTTGATGCAGTAATTTACAAAGATCCAAGTGAAGATGATCTAAAATCAGAAAAAAATTTAGAAGTTGAGAGGAAGCGAGTGGTTTCAATGGAAAGGAGCAAGAAAGAGAGTGAAGAAATTTCTAGCAGAAAATTTTCCCCCTTTGGATGCTAGGTGTCATTAAACTCCTTAAGCATATGTCAGCTAACATGTCATGCCATGTAACTCTTGGTTATGCTACCATTTGTCACCTTAAGATGCTGCCATTAGTCACCTACAAAATTAGTCCAGATGTCACTCCAAAATTAGTCTACTTATCACATAATCATTGGTCCATTTGTCAATCAACCAATGGTGCCAAATGTCATTCAAAGTATAGACCTAGTATACTAATTTTCATGTACTAACTTATCTTGCCATTTGACAATTTTCCTACTCCAAATGTCTATTTTAATACCTCAATTCTCTAATGATATTAAATAATCCCAACTCACTAAGATTCAAGACATGCAATTTACAATCATATCATAATTTCTAGTACATTTTCATGCATATGTAATGTAACA
>JANZXR010000004.1:11276698-11328885 GCA_027575705.1 Erythroxylum echinodendron
ATTAATACTAATTTTAGAAACTACTTTTCTAAAATTAATTAGAAATCAATATAATTATTAATCTTAATCATATTAAGAAAAATAATTACTTTAACTTTGGAATTGAATGGATAATTTAATTTAATTTAATAATCCAACCCCTTGAAAAATTAAATTAAATTCAATAGCATTTCTAATAAAATTAACTCTTGAAAACAATTTTCAAAATTAAAAAAACACTTTTTCAAATTTATTAGGAATTGAAACTTACTTAAAACCCACTTTATTTTAATTAAACCGATTTAATTAAATGAAGAATTGAAAAAAGGGGTGTCTGGGGCGTGCACACTCGCGCAAGTATCTTCTCCTTCAAAATTCCTATTGTTGCTTCCACAAATTTTGTTTGCCGCCGTTGAGATTTTCTCCAACCATCTGCGACGCTTCATCTCTTCAATTGCACGTCTCCAGATGGACAGCAACTCTCCAGATCAACAATAACTCCACACAGTCGCCATCAACCTCTTGCTACTGCAAGCCAACGATATTCCACTCTACATAAAGAAAAACACCCAACAGATGCTAGGAAAAAAAACAAGTTTTTCGGAACACATGCAACAAACAAAAAATCTGGGTTTTGCTTTCTTGTTTTTCAAATATGAGTTTTCTGAATATCACTAGCCACAAAACAAGTAGGAAAACATAAGGAGAACGTGGGATGCATTTCTCATAACCAAAACTGCAACCACAATTATGAACGGATTCTCAAACCCAACTTCTTCGGCAATATCCAGAAAACACATAATAAGTGCAAACCAAAATTCCAAATTCTTAATCAATTGGCTTTAGGGTTTATACGGTGTTAATCTGAAACAGTTTTCTAGATTTAAGTTGCAAACTTTTTGCAATTTACTTCCAAAATTTTAATCGAGGACAATCAAACATTTAATCAAATTATAGAAAAAACAACTCGCTCTGATACCATGATTGGAAAACCGGGTCAGGATCTGATCCTGATCATAGGGAAATAATTACGAAACTATTTTGCAATCTTTGATTTCCCAAAAACCAAGACCTATTTAATTCTATAAAATGATTAACACAAATCATGATAAAGCGGAAACTTAATTCGTACCTTATTCCGAAGCTTAGTCTTTGTCTTGTTGTATCCCTCGAACCATTCCCAAAACTGATCTGTCTCAACCACCATAGCCACACAAGTGTCCGACCTGTAATGGTATCCACAGAATAGGTTGAGAGAACATTGTAACTCTTACAGAGAGGGTTAACCATGAAGTACTAGCTCCATAGAGCTTAAGCCTATTTATAATAACCTTTGGACAGTTTAGTAATTTAATTGAAATTAAATTCTAATTTTAATTAAACTTTAATTAGAATTACAAATAATTCTAATTAAATACCAATTATGCCCATATAAGAATCAATATCTCATATTGATCCTATATCTCATATTTAATCATAAAGTTTCTCAAACTTTACAATCGAGTTCAACTTGATTAAATTAACTTTGTTCTCTTCAACCCATTCTATATGTGAGACCCGTAAGTTCCCAAATATGTTAGCAATGATTATAAATTATAATTCTAATTCATAATTAGAATTAGGTAAATTAAAAATCCTTTTAATTTATCTTTAATTCTCTAATTAAAAAATTTATAATCATAAATCAAGATTAGCATCTAGTAATGCATCATGATCGCCTAAATATTTAGGAATGTCAATGTGGTTCTAATAACCTTTCCGCATAATTATTTCGTATAATTCAATCCTTTCATCATATAATGTTCCGATTAGACATAGAGCATAGAATTAATGTTTACTCTATTTTGAGTCCAATTATATTAGTTCTTTGCCATTAGCTATCGATTCAATTAATGATATTTGTAAAATATTTACAAAATGTCATTCCACCTTGACCAAGGATTTCCCGAATCAATATTAATCGAGAACAACGGAACATTCTCCCTAATTACTTTAGGGTGATAAATCCTATCTTGATCACTCATCTAACTCCATATAGTTCATGTTATATCCAATGACTACAGATTAAACGATGCATGATTAAATAGATCAAAAGTAGTGTCAAAACATCGCAATCCCCATACAAGATAACTTTGATGACCTTAAGTCAGAGGATCACTTATACAATCATCACAATGAGAATTCCATAGACATATAAGTAATGTTCCAAATGGATTTCTCATATCGGGTCTATTCAGTAAACTTGTTCTCTAATAAGCACCCACACGTTTGTTTAAGTATCTCTATACTTTAGCCTATAAGATCGACTAGTTCCTTCATAAAGAAAAACACAATGTATGCTAGTCTTTTTACATTTTATTAATGTCCAATCTTAATAGAACAATAACTAGGAACATTTAGGAATAATACACAAATGCAATATGAATCTCATAATTATAATCTCATTATAATTTCATTTGCAATATACAATTATTCCATGAACTTTATCATATGCATCTAAACATGTATAAGAGAAATAATGCCTTTAAATAATTTGTTACTAAAATACAACCAAAGCGATTAGCTGTAGGACATAACCAATATATACAAAAAAAGTACAAAATAGAGGCTACCTATGTGCGGTAATGCCCCGAAAATGTCAAAAGACTAGACGAACCACTCAGAGCTTCAAGCTCACCAAATTACCCTGCATGATTGGAAAGTGGAGGGGGTGAGTGCACTATGTACTCAGTGAGCAGGAAAAGCATATATTGCAAACAGAACCTAGTTTACACCAAAACGGTCTAAATAACCTAAGGACGAGTTTACGCATCTAACTTGCATATAACCACCTATGAAGTGAACATAAACATATAGGCCTAGTCTATGACTCATCTCATACTAGTTAGGAACCTCATAGAGCTAGCCTATTAATCACTCGTTGAGTGAACATAGGTTCCAGTTTTAGTACACAAGAGTAGAAAAGTATCATATATAAAACCAAATCTCGTCAAGAAGCCAAATCTTAGAATAAGCCAAAATAGTTTTGTGTGTCGCCACTAGTCAGCCAAACTAGTGTGCACACCCACCGATTCCCAGTATTGGCTTGAGTTTCATCTGTGGTGAGTCTAAACTATGATCGACAAGAGCGTCATGACCCCAAGTGATGACCTCGTCGGTGACTAGACCTCTAGGTGTACAATCACCCGCAAGTCCTATTGAAAGGTGTCATTACAAGGACTTGATTTTTATGTACCAGTATTAAAGGGTACGCGGGTTGCTTAATTTGTTGTGCCTAGCACACGAATGGCCAATTGTTACCTCACCAATTACAAAAAAAATTATATAAAAATATTTAGTACTAAAATCAGGTAAGGTACCATGCCTTTTTTATTGATCCAATCGATAAAATGGAACTTGCCATGGGTCTAAGCCAAAAGAGAACATATACATGCAGCATACATGACTCAGTTATGCATATGTAAGTCCCAAAACTTTATTTCATGCAGTAAAATTCATCTTTTGAACTCAAAGTGCAAAGTTGTTTAAAATTTTAGTTTCAGAAAATAAAACATTGTCTTTTGCACTTTAAGTGCAGGTTTGTTGAAATACATAATAAAAACATCAGTTTCACTCCAACTGCAAAGAGTTATTCAAAACAATGTCATTTATTAAATACATAAGTATACTAGCATCTATTTGAGATTCAATTCTACTATGCATTACCTAGGTTCAAAATTTACATACAAGTCATCATGCATGTCTTGGGATGTTCTAATCCCATTTGAGAGATATGTTTTCCCCAACTCTTCTAAAAGAAGGTGTTCACTTCCTTTACTTCAACAAACCTCAATATGAGCTCCTTGATCCACAGCTCCCGAGCCTTTATACATACAATTTGCAATGTATTTACTGCTCAAACATGGATCTCATATTTATACATTATCACATAAGTGTACAAAACACAATATCACTATTTTTAAGCTATAGGATTTGACCATTAAGCTTCTCACATAATTGCTTCCCTTATTATTCGCATACACTTTCTTTTGCATTTTCCAAGGCAATTAATGCCTTTGATCCAATATACATTTCAAACCATAATTAAGTACATTTTTTATCTAAGCACATTAGGCTACTACTCATCAATCTAAGCAAAAATACAATTTTACTCTAGGTAAACATGAAAGCCTCTTTCCAATGCATACCATTGCAATCCCTAAATCCTAAGCCAAGTTCACTTAAGCATTTTATCAAACACCTAAATTCATGAACTTGAAAGCCACTTTCCATGTACATCTTTCTCATTTTTCATCATTAATTCACATTATACATACACAATTAACACCATAGAATTCATCTAAACCATTAATTTCAAAAGATAATCAAAATTTTACAAACATTCACCAAAGAGAGGGCATCTCAGTTTTGGCTTAAGTAGACTTCTCCATGACCCATTTCATTCACCTAAACCATATTTCATGCATATTCAAGCATGGAGAACAACATATCTTAACACTAAACTCAAAATCATAATGTAGAGAGAGATGAGACAAAATTTACCTAAACTTTCCTTTAGTGATATCTTAAAATCCTTTGAGAATTTATAAAATCTAATGATAGATTTCAGTTACTTGATTCCAAATTAAATTAGAACACATTGTTTTGGGTTGGAGAATTAAAAAATGGTGGAAATTGTGTGATGGTTGAAAGTGTTCTTTTTCTACTCTCTTCTCCTTTCTTTTAATTAAAACAAAGTGTTTTAATGCTAAACGGTGAAGTGCATGGCCACACACAAGGAAGAAGGGTCTAGAATATTGACTCTTCTTTGACCAAATATGTTGAATTTACCTTTTTGCCCTCACCTTATGCGAAATTACCATTACACGCTTCAAACTTTTCCTAAATTTGGAATTAAGCCCAAAATTTGAGAATGATCATAACTTTTATTTTCATTTTGGTCCATGAATTTTTTAAAATTACAATTAAGCCCTTTGACTTTATAAAATTACATATTGGTACTCCAATAATTGAAAATTTACTTTTAAATCCCTTATGTACATAAACTTTTCAAATGAAACTTTTTAAGTGTCCAATAAGTCTATAAATTATGTTAATCACCTCTAAGGCATTGGAACACATTTAACTCAGCCACCATGGCCATATCCATTGAATGGACCCAGTTTTAGACACTTAGAAGTTTATGTGTCAGAAATCTCCAAGATTTTGCATGCCGATAAACTTTAAGTTCATGTAAGGGCATATAACATTATTTATCACTAGCATATATACTGAAAGGATTCAAATACATTTTTGAACTCATACACAACCATGTATATATCAATATACAATAGTATCTCTAAGTACAAACTAATACAAAAGGGCTCAAAGAGTCTGGTGTTACAATTGAAGTTGAAGACTGGCGCTAGTAGCCATTTGAAATGTTGTCCCAATTAACTAATTAAAAATATTCAAGAAAAGGTGTTTGAAATGTTGTCCTAATTAACTAATTAAGAATATTCCAGAAAAGGTGTTTTCTTTCGTGTCAAAAGTTCATATGAATTTTCAAATAATCCTCTACTTTCTCTTATGTTAATTTGAATTCAGTGTTTTTTTCATTTTAATAAGATATATGAAAATCTTTGAAATTTGAAGCATTTTTCTCATGTATTTTCACTTTAAGCATTAATTTGAAATTTATAGATTGAGTAAAAATTTAAAGGATTATGGAACTAAATTAAATAAATTCATGACTTAATGTAAGTAGTTAAATGCCTAGCAACTTCATGAATATTTAATTAAATGAATAATGAAGATTTTTAATTAATTAATTTGATTTGATAAATTCTTTCCTCAAGTTACCACTTATATAAGGATAAAGAGATTGATTTACTTGAGGGAAAGAAAATGCTTAAGTGTGGCATAATTAGATATGTGATGATTATGATTTTATAAGCATTTTGCTTATATGTTGATGGTTTCTATAAGTTTTGGTACTTAACTTATCTTATATTTTGTATTCAAACTTTGTTTTATCTCTCTAATTAAGGAAGGAATTAGTGAAAATTTGAGTCAACTTGGAGCATATTTCGTCATGATTTTAAAGGAAGAATTCATATATAATTCACAACATAAAACCTTATACAATTTGTGTTTGGTTTCAAAGCAATACAGGTCCAACAAAAAACCATATTGGTGACTCATCTTGATAGTTATTTTTACTATGGTTCAACATGGATCCATGTCAGATTTATGTTCATAATGTTTATAAAATTTTTAGGATTTCTGATATGAATAGATTAGAGGAAATATTATAAAGGGATACATACATAAGCATATCATGAGATAGTTGAATTGGACTGTGAAAAGAGCAACTTTAAAGTGAAAAAGGGTATTTTCTTCAAGATTCAAGTGAAGAACTTCAAGATTTCTAGATCTATGACAATGATTTATTTTTTATTATTTCCTAATTGTTTTTGGTTTTCCTTATTTTAGTATAAACTAAATTAGGATAGATCTAAATTAGGACAAATATTTTTCATTTATTTTGAGGTTTTGACTAGAATCATTGTAAAGAAATTAGAATAGGACATCAACTTTAAGTTTCACTATCAATGTAAAAAGTAGAAGCTTGTTACCCTATCTTTTTCTACTGAATTATTGTTCTTTTGTGGAGTTAATCTCGATTTTATTAAACTATTGATGAAATCCCTAAAGCAATTTCCAATGTTTCAAGGATAAAAATTAACCCGACTAGGAATAGCATTCTAATTTCAGCAGGTTATTTAAGTCTAACTGAGCAAATTTTGGAGACCTCTAAATTCAAACAATAAATCTTTCTTTTAAATACCTAGGGTTTTCAATTTCTGCTATAAGAATTTCTAATAATGATTTTCAATCTCTTTTTGACTTTAACCAAAGAAGAATCGACCATTGGAATAATAAATATGTATCTTATGAAGGTAATACACAACTAATCAAAGTAGTAATTTGGGATCTTTATATTTATTATAGTTCACATCATTATTTGCCACATAAGTTAAGTAAATCGATAGAATCCTAAAAAGCTTTCTCTATTTTGGAGGAGTTAATAACACTTTAGTGTTCAAAACTAAATAAACTTAAATTCTCAAGTTAAAGGACAAGGGATATCTAAGAATAACACTAATGAACAAAAATATTGATGGTTGAAAGACTCTAAAAGATGAGTGTTAACAAAGAGTCTCTTTAAGTGAAGTGGACTCATGCTTAACTATAAAAATATTATAACCTCTAAAAGGAAAAAATCAAATCGAGACTGTCATAAGCTTTGAAACAAATATTAAACTTGAGATACTTTATTAGTAATAAGATGGAACATATGGTATGGAATGGACAAGACACCTGGTTCTGGTATAATAATTTGAAAAAGTTAGGAACTCTTACAAAATCCCTAATTTCAATGCATTAAGATCTACCATTTTTTAAGATGTTAAGGTTGGGGTTATAATTCAAGGAAATGCATGGAATTTGCCTATAACCAACACTAGAGAATTCACAAAAGTCTAAGAAAAATGATATGACTATAATCCTATATTTGATATAGTTGATAAAATAATGTGATTAAAGCGTCCAATAAAAACTTTTAGTGACCTTTTGTTTCTAAGTCCTAATAATGAAATTGTGCTAGAATTGGTGAGCCTTGATCGATGTTTGATACTCAAGACATCGGAACAAGGCAAAGAGTTACAAATAGGCAAGGAAAAGGGGCAATGTCAGGCGTTGGCATACATTGGTGCACATTGGCGAAAATCTTTAACGAGATGCAAGATTTGAATGTGAGACTAAAAGAAGGCTTAAGATGGAAATTAGGTGGAAGGATAGCTAGATCACACGTATAATGGTGGCATGCAAGAGTTTTAAGGTGATTTACTAAGTACACCAAGTATGGTGAGAGTTTTGGTAGAGTTTCAAACCTTGTATGAGTTGACTTAGCTAAGGTTGGGTTCTTGATAGACTAAGGGCTTAGTGTTGTCATACCCAAAAAGTTCGAAAAATTACCTAAGCTATCCTACTCATAAGTATACGAGGTAGTTATAATGATTACCCAGGATTGTCTCCCACAAAGGTAAAATTGATCCACTCAGATTAATCTTGAACAAAAATAAAAACAGATGCAATCCTAAACACTATATCCTGATTTGTTGAGCAAAGACTTTAAAAGAAATCACAAAATTAGAATGAAAGGTAAGCATAATCAATTAGGAGCAAAATGAACAGATTAATTGAAGTGGAAGACTCTTGAAAATTAATTTCACTAATTTAATCACCCATGTATGATTAAAGGAAATGATTGGATAGTTGTCTTACTAAAATTAATAGTTGTTGTAACTGAATTCAAATAATGAACTAATCTAACTTTTGTATTCAACTAGTTATCATCCGAATTAACTATGAAAACTTGGCTACTAATTACCACTTAAGTTAATATATTTCTAGTTCTTAACCTAAACATCCATAGTTTCTCGATTCGTATTAAATTTCTCCTCTCAATCCTTCATTTAATACTAAAAATGATGCAAAGTTTGGCGATTCTATTACATCTAGTCAGCTCAGAAACCATAGAAATAAATAAGGCAACAAATCCATAACTTAATCCGGCATAGTCAACTAAAATAGCTACATTAATTCTCAAGAAAAAGAGATCAACCCATCATATCATAAACACAATTCATCATCTCCATACACTTTAATTGCATGTTACTGTTAACCAAAAAATGTAAAAGCAATGAATAGAATGAATACTAAAGACGAACTATGGAAAGAAAATAAATAACATTTGGTTAAGCTAGCAAGTAATAAGTTTAATAAACAAACAAGAAACTAAGCAACAAATAAAAAATAAAATGAACAAACAAAGATCGAATGAAGGAGTGTCGTTGGTCTTCTGCCCCTCTCAAGTTTCCAACATTAGCTCTCGCCTTCTACTTCAGCTTGTTCTCACCCAATTAAATGATTACTCATGTTCTATAGATATAGCTCCAACTCTCGCTTTTGGCCTTTGTCCTTAGCTTCCACCTCTCTACTTTGATTCTCTCTTCTTCATCCACTCACTTTGTTTCTTTTTTTTGTATGCCTCTCGAATGTGTCAGTCTATGTAGAACGAAGAATGAAGAGTGAAAAGAAAGATGTCGTCCCCACCCTCCTATCCTTTCCATTTTTGCCTCGTCTAGGTTTAGGTTTTTGTGGCCCTTCAACCTATAGCTGCCACATAATAAAACATGAGTTAACACAAGAATTTGCACAAGTTGAGTATGGAAGTTATAGGTATGAATCATTATGCAGCACGGTCACGAAGTTGTCACAGTGGTGACAAGTTAAGTCACCACCATGATTTAACATGCCTTGGTAGTGACATGCTTATTCACCATCATGACAAGCTTTGTCACAATGGTGACACTGGTCACCACCTTGTTTGTTTTCTTCTTTTCCTTTCATACAAATTTATGTCAACTTTCCCTTCAACCTTTATGCAAAATTCAAAAATTAATCCAATTAACATTCGTGCAATAGTCACACTATTTCCACTCAATTTATATCACATTTGGATCAAAACATAAGGATTTGTAACCAAAATCAAGATATGAAGGCATTTAAAAGCAATAGAAACTAGACACAACAATTCCCCTAACTTAAACTATACTTGTACTCAAACACAATAAAGAACACTAGACTATAAAAGAACAAACAATGTAAACAACATTTTTCCTAAATAATAGTCAAAGATATCAATGATCATTTCAATTAACAAAACCTAAGAACTTGAAACTCATAATACTCCATGAAAAAGCTATTTTTCGCATATTTAGCCAAAATCAACAAGCACTTCAATTCAAAGAACCATCAACAAGTGTGACAGGTAATCACTCCACTCTCCATCCTCCCAAGCATTCAAAGTTATGTTATATTCACTCATCATTCATTTCATGTAAGGCATATGCCATAAGCTTGCTTACTAATCCAATCTCCACCACTCACATCAAACACAAATATCAATCCGAAGGTCTTTATTTTAGTTGTAATGGGGTCGGGATAAAAGTTAAAAGGAATGTTGCAGTTTAAAAACCATAAAACAAATTGAGCAATCAAAGTAATATGAACAATGAACCATAAAACACTCAATTATTTCCGCTCATTTGTCAAAATTAACACTTCCCTTTTTTTATTTCTCTCCTCTTCTTTTCTTTTTTGGTCATCTTCTCTTCCTTTCTTTTCTTTTCTATTTCTATTTCTTTTCTTTTCTTTTTCTCTTTTTTTCTTTTTTCTTTTTCTTTTTTCTTGATTTTTCTCTTTTTTCTATATTTTCATTTACTTATTTAAAACAAGATTAAGTTTAGAAAAGAAAAAATGTTGAGGAGAGATACAAATTATTACAACCCTACCCATTCCTAACTCAAAAGCCAACTATATGCTATGATTCCCCCACACTTATTCAAATAATTATTCCCTAGACCCAATAATACCCATTCAAATACTCAATTTGCCTTATGGTAGGTACAACGAAGAGGATAAATAATCAATGTCAAGGCTCATATTTTGGGTTTAAAGAAAGAAAAGGTCTCATGTTAAGCTCAAAGGTGGTTCACTAAAGGTAACATCATTGTGGCTTTTTAAGCCAAAGGGGTAAATTCTAATTGCCTTCATCATTTCAATATTTACAAAAGATTACGTGATGTCAACCAATACTTGCATGCAAGTTCTAGAGTTTCTTAGTCGTGAAAGAATACTCTCAACAAAGAATACTTGATTCTGGTGTTTAATATTTCGAAAGGACTCAAATTCTTACCAAATGCAAAGTGTCATTCATTTATCACAACAAGTTAATGTCCCTTTAATTGAAATCCAAGCTAATCAGCCCAAGCATGCAAGTATACTCATTTGCTTATATTATACATTTCTAATCCAGATCGGGTTCGTTTGATAACCATGCATCTCTAACTACTAAATGGGAAAACAAACACAGAAATAATAATTTTTTTAATTAATACCCCCCCCCCCCCACTTAAACATCACACTATTCCTAATACGATACAAAAAGTAAACGGGGCGTCTAAGACAAAAGACAAAAATTAACATAAATAAGGGAGGGCATTAAAACTAAAAGAAATTAAACTAACAAGCAACAAAGAAAGGGATAGAAATACGATACAAATGTAGGGGTGATCACTATGTTCATCTGATGTGGAACGTAGTGTACTGTGTCGAAGAGTGTAGAACAGCTATAAGGAAAATAGATAGAAGAGACGGGAGAGTAATCTTGCGTACATAAAGAAAGCAAACTAAGTTAAGGTTCACTAAAATTAACAACAAACAGATAATTGAAAAACAAACAGAAATTAAATGGGTTTCTTCTTTAACATCTTATAGTTAGGCGCCTCAATGGTCATGCTCAAGGTTGGCCACTTAAAGTGATTAATTCCACCATTTCCTCCTTTTCATTCGAATATGTCTCCAAGAATCTCCCAAATACTTTCTCAGTTGCATCCACTAGCAATTGATAGCATTCATAACTCTCTTAACCCAATCCAACTTCTTTCCTTCTTATTCCTGCAAGGAAAAATCACAATATGCAGCATCAATTTGATCAACAAAAGAACAGTCTTCAAAAAAAATAGAGTTATGAAATAGGTTCAACATTAAAGATAAAAAATTCTACTGCTTCTTCCAAAACAGTCATGCTCAGTTTCCTATTCTTCACGTCAATCAAGGTATTGGTAGTGGCCATAAAAGGTCTTCTTAGGAGTATGGTGTGCTTATTCCCTTATTATCTAACCTCCCCCATGTCTAAGACCACAAAGTCTACAAAAACAATTAATCCTCCAACTTTCACTAGCACATCCTCCATTATTTCTTCTCTTAATTATCAATATCAAGCAGCTCAGAAGGAAACTCAACATGATTTTCAATCACTTTACCACTTCTTAAAATGGTGATCGCTTGGGCTTGCTCAGGTTGACTGGGTAACCTTCCCTTTTAATTGTTATGAATTTTAGCTGTAAGTTGCCCCACCTGAATCTCAATCCTCTTGACAACTGTTTCTAAGGATTCGAATCTCTTATTGTTCATTTCTTGATTCTAAGTTATGACTTGAATCAATGAATTTAGGCTTTCCTCCATAAAAGGTTTTCTCGGTAGGTTGTCATTTGAGGATTACCCTCAGAAAAAGTTTGGCCTTTGAAAATTCTAATATTGTGGTTAGGGTTACATTGGTTGATTGTTGGTCTTCTAAAAAAAATTGGGGCTCATTCTCTAGCTACGGTTGTAGGTGTTTGAGTAAGGATCATTTCACTCCCTTAGTTGAAAACTATTGAGTGAGTTTACTTGTTCTTCCCCATCTATAAAAGGCTCACAAGAATATAAAAAAACGTTAGCTCTATAACCACAAGTTCCACATATACGATATACCTTTTGATTTGGAATGTTTTAAGGTAGTCTTATAGTCAGCATCTTTACATGCCTTGTTAACTCAGCTAACTACATATCCAATTCTTGATTCAAGCTCACTTCATGAATTCCAACTCTTCTTCCCCTAATGCTCTTTTGTTGAGAATTGGCCCCTAACATTTTGAAGATCCCATATGTTTCTTCAATTGTTTTCTATCGCACAACTCATCCTATTGCAATGACCACCGTATACTAATATTGTTGTGTCAATCCATCATAAAAGAACTACTTCTACATATGGAGAGTGATATGTGCTTAATTGATTATGAATTTGTTCCATAAAACTTGGTGATTATTGTCATGAAAATGCTTAAGATACTTACTTTGGCTCACTGTGATTTTAGGCACAATTCGAAACCAAAGAAGTTAAAGTGAGTTGAAAGTATGATATTTGGGCCATTTTCTAAAGATTAATACTCACTTGTCTTCAGGGAGTAAAAAGAAGAAAATTGGACAAGAAGAAGACAAGAAAAGCTCTTCAAAATAACATTTGTTGGACTAGAAGAAAATCTAGAAAATTCGGTCTAAACGAAGAAAATAAAGAAACAAGGAAAGCATCACTCACTCACGCATGGCTGCATGGATTTTGCATAGATTATGCATGGATTTGCATGCATGTAAGATATCTTAACATCAAATTTCATTGATAGCATCATAAAATTGTGAAGAATCAGATTTCGAATGAATTCACCACTTTCATCATTTTTTTAATGTTTTCTTTAATTTGTTTTCATTAGGTTAGTTTTATTTTATTTTCTTATTTTTAAAACCAAAACTCCCTAAAACCTAAACACTGATTAATTTCATTTCATAAACTTTACACACACTCTCTGTGGGATCGACCTAAACTCACTACAACTATAGTAGTAGTCTAGTTTATTTTGATTAGCATTACGATGCGTTATCAATTTTGGTGTCGTTGTCAGGCAGTGCGGTGTTTTAGTTTTTGTTCTTCAATTTAATTGGTGTCTTGTACATATTTGTTTACAATTATTTTTTTTAGTTAATCTTGATCTTTTCATTTTGTGTTTAGTGTTAGTTATTTACAATTCGAAAAAACTTACATTCATGGATGGAAGTGATTTCTTTCACAACTCATATTCCCAACCTTATAATTATGTTTGGAGTGATCATACAAGTTTCAATTATGGATGTGATAATTAACAAAATTGCTCCCGTGACAGTATGCAGGAAATACAACAATTCCTGAACAAATTAGAAGTTTCTTATTACAAATCAGGTATCTTACAATTCCAACAAGATGAAAGGTAATTTTTCTTTAATATCAAAAATTGCGAAAACCAATAAGATTCAGGTACATCTCTGGAAGAATTGATTAATATCATGAATGCTAATACTTTGTAGTTTCAACAGGATGTACAACATAATTTCGAGAGGGTATATAATAGTTCCAGTATAAAATGAGGCATATAATGTCTAAACTCTAGAATGTGGCAAATCTGATGGGTGATATGGTAGTGAGGATCGACCACTTAGAGTTGCAAAGTAAAGAGGAGTAGCCATATCAACTTGAGAAGTACCTAAGATATGTTAGTGGGGAAACTTTACGGAGTGATGGAGAGATTGAGAATATCAAGTGGACTACTCAAAGAATTGCTTATGTGGAAGAAGTAGAGAAGGAGCTCGAAGCAGAAAAGGATACATCCTTTAGCTTGGAGGTAAATATTGAGTTCCAATTGTTGTTAAGAATGACTCTTTACTTTTACCTAGCAGGTTAGAGAAATTAGACGAAGAAGAAAAAGGTCAAGAGACATTCGAGGTCTTTTCTAATAGCATGAACTCATTAGAGTTTGAGATTCTGAAGATAGGGCATATACTGAATATGACAGACTATCAACCAAGGACTTATCTTGAACAGCCTCACTGGAAATGGCTCAAATTGTATTACTTAAAGATCATAATTTTATCACGCGAGGAGAAAAATATAGTCGAGCCAATGCCACTAAACAAAGGTGCTTATTGGGAGGCAATCCAAGGACAGTAAATTTCTTTTCTTTTATTTTTTTGCATTTCTTTTTATATGCATGGGTGTTTTATTGTTGGTTTGTTTCTTGCTTGTTTTTAGTTTCAATCAAAATGAGAGAAAGAATAAAGCAAACAAACAAACATTTACTTGTTTTCTATTGCTTCTAGGATTACATAGTCATGATTAAAATGTGAATTTAGTAGAGAATTTTATAGTAACTTTAGGATGTATTTTTACTCTTGTGATTGGTCGATGTGCATTATCTTTAAAAAGAATAGTGACTAGTGGTAGACAAAGCTAATGAGATTTTGAGCCTTTATAGACTGATATATTCATATCAGTCTCATTGTCTTTTGATAATGTTCATAATCTGTACATCCTGATTTTGCCTCGAATTTCGATTCGAGACCACATTTTTATCACATGCATTAACATGGATATGATTAGACATTCTTCGCTTTTCTGAACTACTTTAGCCTATACATTATATGATTTTCCTTTTTGATAAGCCCCCTTAAGTTTTATTTGCCTTTTATTTGTGTATTAGCCATAGTACATGCTTTAATATAACCAAATGTACATCCCAAGCCTTGAAGCTAGTGGAACATTTGTTGATTTTTGAGTTTGTGGACGTACAAAATTCTAAGTGTGGGGGTATGCATATGTGTGGGTTGGTTATAATGTTAGGATGTTATTTTAAGTCTTATCATTGAAATTCCTATGTTGATGTAGTTCATTTTAATTTTTATGAGAAAAAGAAAAGAAAGAAAAAGAGAAAAGCAAAAGAAAAGGAAAGGAGAAGAAAAAGGAAAAGGAAAAAAAGAAAGAAAAAGAATAAGAATAAAACAATGTTTAAATAAATGTATCAAAGAGGAAGTACATATGTGGTTTGCAAGGTTATAGTTTGAATAGTTGATCATCACCTAACATTGAACGATTGGGAAGGCAATTGATGGAGGTCCATCCAAGCTTGCAATTGAAGATATGGAAGCCATGGGGCTTGGAGAAAAACCATCAGGTGGAGTTGAGGTCCAAAAAGAGTCAGTTGAAGCCTTGGAGGAAGAAGAAGTTAGGCTGCACTTGTTCTTAGAGTTCCAAGTGATGTTGAGCCCATTTGTTGACTTCAAAGCTCATGTTTTTGCACCTAATCATACTGAGTTGTTCGAATCCTGAGAGCAGCAGATTTTCTCACATTTCAATTGGAGAAAAATATAAGAAAAAGTCGAGATTTTCTCTCAATCTTTTGGCAAAGAATTGTCTGGGTTTTGATTGTTTTTTCAAAGAACAATCATTGGGTTTGATTATTTTTCCGAAAATAATCAAAAGAGCTTGTTTGTTTGCCCAAAACATTCAATCATTTGTGTGTTGTGCGATTTCCAGAATTCTATCCGAGTTCCAATTTCGTTTTCCAGTTCCTGTTTCCTGTGTTCATCAAATCAAAAATTTTCCTTCTTCAAGTTTGTTCCTCACATCCTAAATTACAAATCTCTAGAGACATCTTCACCCAATTCGAACCCAGCCACCTTAAAAATCTCATTTTCATCATCTACCTTCATTCTATCGCCTAGATTAACATGTCACCACAAAATCCACCATAAATCAATCATTTCTTATCCGATTAATCCGATTATTGTGTCTAAATTGTAGTTCACAAAAAGTAATACAACTTTGCTTCTTTCCTTGAAACCAAATTTCTAGCCAATTAACCCAGAAATGTCTTCATATTTCCTATTCCAGTTTTATCCGATAAAAATCAAATTGCCCAAAACTTTTCCAATAACCACCAGATCCTATTCCAATCACTTTCAAGCCATTCCTCCGTCAGCAATTGTCTTATTTGAAAAGAAACCCACTAAAGCATTTGGAAATTTCGTTGCTCCCTGCTAGAGAATTTCGATGGGAGGTATAACCTGAGAACCATTTGGGAACAAAGAATCATGTGGCACAAGTAGTTATCTCAACTTGTTAAAAGTTAAGGAATCACCCACCACTTGACTCCAAGTTCTTTTTAAGGCTGAACGTATGGTGATTGAAGAGATTAGTGCTTTCAGGGGAGCTCTTAAAGGGGTTATAATAGTACTAGGGGACAAAGCTAGAGTATTATGAGCTATTAAAGTTTTATATGGAAACAAGGGATCTCGTTGACAACTTAAGTATATTTATTGTCCTTTAAGGCTAAAGGAGCTGAATAAGAACTGATGATTTGGCAAGCTAAGGTTTTATGAGCAGGATGTGAGGTAATAATGACAGCGCATAGGGGATCAATAGAAAAGGCTAGATGGCAATGGGCAGGATGACAATTAGGCATGGTGTCTAGTTTTGAAGGGAAAAGAAATTGACTATTGCTTAAGTGAGAAAGAAACCATCTAAACAACTATCCCAAAAGTTGTAAAAAAAAAGGGCAAAGAATTAAAAGAAGGGATAAAGAGAGAAAAAAAGATATTAGGATAGAGAGAAGAGATAGAATTATAATGATCTAATTTCTCTTTAAGAAGAATGCATTTTTATACGTGCATCTACATTATAATTAAAATTGATTTAATAAAAGGGTGATAAACAACTAATTATATATACTTAATTGTTAACAGTCGAATTCCTATGTAATAAATACATTCTCAATTATATTTTCAACCAACTAAAATCAAATTAGGTAGTTAATATTAAAAAAATATAGTGACAAAGTTTTAATTTAATAAATGTAACAAACATTTCACTTTTTGATGCATTAGTGAATCACGAATTATACATATATGGTACATGTATGAAGTAGATGTTTAAAATTATAACACAAGGAGTTTATATTTTATGATAAGATCTAAGTTCTTTCCTATTACTGAAGATGATATGTTTAGTAGGGATAATATTAGATCGGGGATATAACAAAATTTAAAATTCTTTGTAAAGTTTCGAGCTTGGCTCAAGATCCAAACGAGCTTGAGAATCACAACTTGAGCTCGAGTTTGATCTGACTTGGGTTACTTGAAGTGTAATCGAATTCAAGCCAAGATTATTTCTAAAATATTTTTATTAAACATTTTTAAAATGATGTCTCTTTTATTTGACACATTCATGTTTTGAGTCAAGCCTAGCTATTAACCCTAGGTTCAAATTTGATTTGAAATTCAAAATTTTTTAAAAATTTTAAATTCAAATTAAAGTCCAGTTAAATAAGTCAGAGTAGGTCATATATATGCCATGATTGTCAATGACAATTAGATAGTTGTCCTAAATTTGAAGAGGACTTTATCGAAGTATTTGTTGCAATTGTTCCTTCACTTATTGCTGGCATATCATGGGTGAACAAATTAGGGGAGCTTTGAGGAAGATGAAGAGTTCAAGGATAGTAGGACTTGATGAGTTACCTATAGAGATATAAAAGAGCCTAAGAGAAAAAGGTCTTACTTGTTAGCTAAGCTTTTTAATGTGATCCTCAAGTTTGCTAAGATGTCGGATGAGTGGAGACTTAAAAACCAATCCCTCTTTATAATAACAAAGGGGAAATCTAAAGCTATAATAACTATGGAGGCATCAAACTACTCAAACAAGTCATGAAGTTATAAAAGAAGGTAGTTGAGAAGAGAGTGAGAAAGGATGCACCTATCTTAGAGAACCAATTTGGTTTCATGCCATGGAGGTCTATGATACAATCCATACATCATCTTAGATGATTAATGAAATATTATAAGGACAGATAAAAGGACCTAAACATGATTTTCATTGATTTAGACAAGGACTATGACAAGGTACTTAGAGAAGTCATATGAAGGTGTTTAGAAGCTAAAGGATTTTTTTTCCTATTTACGAGTTATTATGGATTTGTATGAATATGTTAAGACTAAAGTAAGGACAACAAGAAGAGATACAAAGTATTTTTCTGTTGATATTAGGCTACAACGAGGATCCTAGTTTCGTCCCTTCCTGTTTACAGTAGTTGTCAATGAGTTTATCAAGAATATCCAATGGGATGTGCCTTTGTATATATTGTTTACTGATAGCTTTATTTTAGTGGATAAAACAAAAGAGGATGTTACTATCAAGTCAGAATTTTGGAGGGATATATTAGCATTAAAAGACTTTAAATTGAGCAGGACTAATATTAAATTTTTAGAGTATAACTTTTTAGGTCGTAGGGTTGTAGCCGATGTAGAGATCTAGATTGGTACATAAATTATATCATAGAAAGATTATTTTAAGTACACTGAATTCATCATCCAAAGTATTAGCAAGATAAATGACAATATAGTTCACTATATCAAATCAAAGTGATTTAAATAAAGGGGTAAATCAGAAATTTTACGTGACAGGAAAATACCATCAAGCTAAAAGAAAATTCTATCGTTTAGCAATTAAGTTGACCATGCTTTATAGGGCAAATTTGTTGGCCTATCAAATAAATACATAGTCATAAATTAATGGTGAAGGAGATGAGGATGCTCTATTGGATATACAACCTTACAAGAAGAGATAAGGTCAAGAATGTAATAGTAAACTAAGGGAGACAAAGTTTAAGTAGTTTGGAAATGTTAAAAAGGAGACAACCTGACACTCCAATGAGAAGATACAAGAAGATTATACTTATGAAGTGCAAGAGAAGAATGTGAAGATCCAAGAAGAATTAAGGGTAGAATAATATAACTCTACTAGAGCTTACAGAGGACTTGATCCTTTATGGAAAACTTTAGCAAACTAGGATATGAGTAGAGGGCCTTATATAAAGAGGTCTTTCTCTGTTTATAGGCCTTTTGAACATTTTTCTCAAATTCTTGTGTCTTTTAGTTAGCCTAAATAATTTTGTTTGTAACACTTACTCTTTCAATTATTTAATTTATTTCGTATTTTTCGCAAATGTTTGTTTTTTTATTGACTTAATTGTTTTTGTTCTTATCTGTTTAATTTTTGATCTTTATTTTCATTTATATAGATAATTATTTATGTATTTGACTAATTTTTTAACTGTTTTTAATTTTTTATCCCTATGGTTCTATCAAAAGCAATTTCTTAAATTTTTATATTTTTGAAGCTCTTCCGATTGTGTGTATGACAAAAATCGTACTAAAACGTTATTGTGGTATTTGCACTTTAACATTCATATAATATAGTAATTAGTTCATAGCATCACGCAACGCTACACTGCACTACGCACCTTCCGATGAAGCGAGTGTCTCGATCACTCACAATTGTCTTTAGTATGCCCCAATACTTCACCACATGACGGAAGAATAAGCGAGCTGCATCCTCGGCTGTAAATTTTGTGAGCACAAGGATGAACACTCCATACTTGCTGAACCGGTCTACCACTACCATAATATTGCTACATCCATCGGACTTCGGTAGACATGTGATGAAATCCATGAAGATACTTTCCTAAGGCTTCTCCGGAATGGGCAATGGTTCTAACAAGCCGGCTTGCTTGTGTTGATCCACCTTGTCTTATTGGCATACAAGACAAGTCTTCACATAAAGATCAATATCATCATATATTTGAGGTCAATAATAAGCACGCTTTATAAGTACCAACGTGCGATGTACACCAAAATGTCCCGCCTATTTAGAATAATGACATTCCTTGATAATTTCGTACTAAAACGTTATCGTGGTATTTGTACTTTTAACATTCATATAATACAGTAATTAGTCCATAGCATCACGCAACACTACACTGCACTACGCACATTGCTCCCTCTCATTTCCTCGCAGACCCTTTTGCTCTTTTTTTTTTTATTTTCTTTCTTTTTTCTTCTTGTTCCTCTTACCTTGGATCAATTCAAACACCAAAAAAACCAAATGAACGCACAATCAGACTTGTACTAGCCATCCCTGTTTCTCGTAACCTTTAATTCTCAATAAAACATATCCCTTTTCCTCTTTAGCTCCCATCATTTTAGACTTATATAATAAAACATTTTGCTATTCTTTTCTATTGATAGTGAACTGGAGAAGATGAGGAGCACTGGGGCTCAGCTTTCAATTCCTAGCACTACAAGGAAGATGATCCAGAACATAAAGGAGATCACGGGCAATCACAGTGAAGAAGAAATCTATGCAATGCTTAAGGAGTGTTCTATGGATCCAAATGAAACCACTCAAAAGCTTCTCCTTCAGGGTAAATTGTTTTGATTATTTGCTTTTTGTTGCTCTTGTTTCGTTCTCTTTCCTCCAGCTCATTTTTGTACAGAGCATGAAAGGAGGTTTTATGTTTGATTAACCATTTCTACGAAATCGGTCACTATATTAGATTTGGTTTTCAAATATAGCCTTTAAGAGAGGTGGATTGAAATGGGTTTCACTCTTTTTTCTTTTTAATTTTTAAAATTCTTTTTTTAACTGATGGGGCTAAGTTACACCTTTTAATTATACGAAAGCTTTCGGTTTTTTTTTTTTCTTTTGGTAAATTTGATTTGGGAAAATGATTTCGGAGTAAGATTGACGGGATTGGGCGAATAAATGGTTTTGTTTTTCCCCATCCTCTTTCACTGCTATTGCTGCATTTCAAAGCTGATACCTTTTATTTTCTAGTTTGTATTGAATCTCGCTGGATTTCTGATGAACTCTCTACTAGTCTGCTCAAACAGGGAGTAATAACCAGTGAAGAGAACTAGAAAAGTAGTTGACCAAATTGTTTGTGCTTATTATTTCGAGCCTTTCCATTTGAACTTTCCTTGTTAACATATTAACTATTGTCTGTGTTGTTTCGCAGACACATTTCATGAGGTCAAAAGAAAACGTGACAAGAGAAAAGAGGTAAGATACCTTTCAGGAATATGTATGTGGATGTTGGTTCATTCTAGTTGAGTTGTTGATCCGATTAGTTTTTATTGAGTGAGGATAAACAAAGTCAAGGAGTCGTAGTTAGTTTATTTCAAAATGCAGTCATGGAGTCCTTGTCAGTATTTGCTCAAAATATAGTCATGAAGCCCTTGTTAGTATTTTTTCTTTCATGTTGTAGATTGTTATTCCATGTTTTCTTTGTATTCTTGTGGTTAATTAGATTGCAATAACAGCATGTTCCTTGTAATTAAACTTAAGCTTCCAATTTCCTGTAACTGTGTTAAGACTGTGATTATGATGTCTTTCAGCTGCTTTGAGTTTGTGTGCATATTTGGCACGTCAAGAAAGCGATAAAGAAAACCTATAATGACATCTCTGGAACAGAAACTCAGGTAGAACACTGCAGGAAGGAAATAATTTTAAAACTGAAATTGTAATTACACTGATTATTGTTGCAACTTAATGAAGCCTTTGAGATGCCCTAAAATAATACACAACAAACTTAAGAGGCAGCGAATCTGAAACGATAAACCAGAGAAAAGCCAAAAGCACCTAAAAAATCATTTCCTCTATATATTTTGATTTTTGAGCCTTTACCCTGCCAATACAATTTCTAGATTTCTTTGTGGCTTTCTTGATGCATCAATATTAATGCTTGGAGGATCATAGACTGGTACCTTTTGTTCTATTTTTATTATCATTGTGGCATACTTGCTCTGGACATTTATACTACCAGAGTTGATGCTTGAAAGCTTCTACATTTCTTAAGAACATTAGACCAAGAAAGTTCATCTGAATTCTGTAGGTCAAGAATAGAATTTTGGGGTTAATCATTATTGCATCTTTTTGAGAAAAAAAAATTTCTGCTTTGAAATATAAGAAAGTAGGTAAAGTTGCCTTAGGAGGATAAACTAAATCACAAAGGCAGAAATAAGAGCAAGGGGATGTAGATTGGGCTTTTGGCTTCTCATTTATGGGAGGTAAAGAACTAAGTTACTTTTCTTAACTCTGATGTATCTACGTAGTTGCTTTTCTTGACTCTGCTATATCTTCTTGTTCTAGATGTGTGTACATACAGGTTGTATTTGTTCTTTGTGAATTGCATTGGATTGGAACTATTTGTTGTTGATAATTTGATCTGAAATGCAGAACGTGGGTAACAGAGAGTCTGTAGACTCTCGAGGGAGAATTGTTGCCCAAGGGCATGGGAGCAGGAATCTTCGGGTGAATTTTACACCTCGTTACTCAGCACATGGTTAGAAAATCTTCTGATTTATGGCCTGAAAGAACTACATTTGCTTGAGTACTCACTCGGTTTCAGACTTTGTGGTTACACTGCTGTGTTTACCTGTGATGTGTAAAGAATTAAATAGTTACAAATGCAACTTTTCTTGTATTTGTCTTTGAGCCAGTATTAATAAAAGAATGCCTAATGTGCATAAAACTTACTACTAGGATTGGCTTATGAACCCTAGGTGATCCACATGCGCTGAGCAATACATGAAGGCTCAATATTAATACATGAGTGTGGTAATTTGTTGAGATATATCGTGTTATGAGCTGGAAAACAAGGCACTAGTCAATCTTTAACTCCATTGCTTAAAGACCTCATCCTTATCTTAAGAATTTTGTATAACAGAGAAATGTTTATATGACATGCTGATGTAAATCTGTAAATAGTGAATAATTTAAGTTTATATTTTTTCCACTATGTCAGTCATCCTATAAAGTTAAAGAACCATTTAAATATGAAGATGTGCAGTTCACTTCACATAGTTATTTTGTTCTGTTTGCTACTAGTTCTTAAGGCTCAAACAACCTTAGCAGGTAGGCATTTGATTATTTCAGATAACTGGTTTAAATCCCTGTCCCTGATGTAGTTGTGGTTGATAATGTTCACATACTGGAGTCTGTCATCATGTTGATGGAGACTGTACAAGTTTTATCTGATAAGTAATGTCCAATCTAACTGCATGTTGACTTGAGCATTTATTAGATGCAAATGGTGGTAAGAGTTCTGCAAATGGGAGGGACAGTGGAAACAACCAAGATGCATTGAAGGGGGCTGTTATTTTGTTGACATCTTCAGAGGAAAAAAATAAAGAAACAACTCTTCCTGCAAGGTAACATAAGTTTACAAGTTTAAAATATGGTTGTTATATATCATGTGGGGTTTGTGAGGATTTAATAAGCAATTTCTTTGATTTTTCTGCAGCTGTACTTGTATTGTTGCTAATGGATCTTCCACCATAATTTCTGAAAGCCTGCATGCTATAAGTGCTGCTAGTTTGCTTTCAGCAAGTGGTGTAACTCAACAAGAAGTGATTTCTTCAACTATTGGTGTTGATAAATTGGGAAACACAAGTTCCCCTCTTGAAACTGACAAAACCTCCAGTGTAGGATTAGGAGCTGCAGAAACATGTGTGGAGTCTATGACATGCTCCAGTAACTCCTTGGTGTTTGTGACTCCAGCATCTTCATCAACAGTCTGTCTTTCACCATCAGATGCTGTCATAGTGCCAACTAATGATTTAAGGCTCCCTGGTGCAATCAAATGTGATGTCGGAAGTCATCTGACTCTAGGTGAATCAAATACAGAAATTTCTACTGAGAAGTCAGGTCAGGGATTTGGCTATGTTATGAAATTGTTGCTGTTTTTTATTAATAAAGAATTGAAATTTTTACTTTCCTAACATCTGACTGCAGCTCCTGAGATTGTTACCTCCTTGCAAGGGAAGATACCGAGTGAACCTCAGGGAACTGGGAAGAGCCAGCTCAGTGACACTTCACAACCCTCAGTTATATCAGGCCATTCTGGCTCCTTCGGTGGCAGGCCTTCCTCTAACTACATTACTAGGTCACAACAGATAGGGGGCCCTCAGAAAGGTATGTGATTTGGCTTTTGTATGGAAGATTCTTAATCTTCTGAACTATTTTGTTATTGATGAACATATGCCACTTTTGTATTGTTGCTTAGGTTTTGATACCCATCCAGATTTTATAGAATAGCTGTAAGTAATTAGATTTTGTTGACTTTCGGCTCAAGTTTCTAAAAAGGTAATTGATACTTCGTGGATATTAGACATGGAATTTCATAACCCTGATCCCATTCCAATTGTGCTTATTTTTTGCCTTCTTGCTGACTTAGGTACTTCCCTTTCCTTTCTTCTGCATTATGATTTTCTGAACTATAGATTGAAAGTGATGAGATTTGAGGTTACCAAAGAGAACAAAAATGTTATCTTGAGTTTGGGATGCTAGATTCTTGCACCCTACTCTTCTTGTGTTCTTTCTTAAGCTATTTTATATAAACACTCTCCTGGATACAGCAATTTGATAAAATATAAAAGAACTTTGGAAGGCATGGCTCCTAGCCATCCCTGCTTATTTCCATTTTGCAGCTAGTTTCTGTGATCTGATTAATTTCTTACGATCTATATGTTTACTGGTCCTTCTGTTCATTGGTAGCTGGCCCCAACAAGGAGTGGAAACCAAAGCCAACAAACTCTACTTTGCCTCAGGGGAGTGGAACTGTAGGCTCGTCTGATTTTCATAATAATCCTGTTGAAGGGAAAGGACTATCACAGATAGTATCAAGTTTCCTTGATTCAGAAGAGTCGATTTCTAAGCTGCAGAAAACGCTGGAGGAGTTGCATCTTCCACCACGTCAACATGTAATCATTCCGAACCACATCCATGTCCCTGAATCTGAAAGAACCAAGTTAAGTTTTGGAAGTTTTGATGCTACTTTTACAGTAATACCCAGTGATATGAGTGCTCCACAGAATGACAAGAGCTCTACACCTATATCTGAAACTTCTCAAGTTACTGAGAAAAATTCAGAGGAGCAGCCTACAAGGTAAGTGTTCTTGTGCTTTTTGTCTAACATATCTAACCTGGCATGTAATGCTTTGTGTAGTAGCTGCCTATCGAATGAGATTTGAACACACCTAGTTATTGTTTCAAATTAGAGAGTTCGATGTTATCCAAGTTTATTTATTTTGTCGTTCTGCCCCTAACTTATTGTTTATATGCAAAATCTGTTCTTGACATTTCCAACTAGGAGTTAATCTCCAAATTCTTATTAAAATTATTCCTTTGGCGAAGATGTAATCATTCAAAGATGATTTTATTAACTGATTAATAAGTGTGTAATGCTCATTTACATCTGTTTCATAATCCAAAAATTTGGTAGATAGTTTGCTGAGAAGTCCCAGGTGTTTAAGGTTTTAAAAAGGAAGTTTGGCAACCTAACTGTTGATAATTTGACTCTTTATCTTGTTTTATATTTGACTGTATGTTGATAATGTCCTTGTATCTATTTGGATTGAGCAGCCAAAGTGGATTGGTTACAACAGAGGATGGTGCATATCCAGATATTTCTCGCTCACCTTCCCAGGAACCTGGAAATTTATGTGCCGAGGGTGATGTTTCGTCCAGTAGAGTACCAGGGTGCAATGAATTCAAGCCAGAGACTGCATTTATTTCTGGAGGGCATCAATACTCAATGGTGCATACTTCTCCAGTCTACAACTTTGGTTTCATTCCTCCAATGATAGGCAGTCAGATTGCACCATTTGAAAACTTAGAATCTCAAGCCCGCGATGTTTCTCGCCTTCCTAGTTTTGTAGTAAGATTTCAATCCCAAGTCCATTTACCTAATGTCTCAGATATTGCACTGTCCCTGTCTTTTTCTGAAGCTAAGTTATGCTTCTGGTATTATTATAATAGAAAAGGGAAAAGGGGTAGGAGAAAAAGACTACATTGACGTTTTCATATTGCTGCAATTGCAAATTCTGGAAGCTTTAAATTCCTTATTTTGATCACAGATGTCTTTAATTCCGGTAGTTGTGACTCCTCAAAATAATGTGTGATGGCAGAATTCATTTTGTCTATGGACCTAAACCAAGTGTTAATGGTCACTTTACTGGTTTCTTTATCTAGGTCCAGCAACCATGTGATCCTGTGAGTTATTATGCTCAATTTTATCGATCTGATGCTGATAACGATGGTCGTGTTTCTCCCTTGCCTTCTACTGGAATTGCTTCAAAATACAATGGCAATGTTACTGTATTGCCTCCACATGCTACCCAGTCTCCCCAAGAGGTTTCCATATTTTATTCTCTTTATGATAATTTTATCAACAAGGTTTAAGTCTTCCTTTCTTGAATATCTTTCCTAGGAAATATCTCTTTGTTCATAGAATGATTAGAATTTCCTAGGACTTGTTTCAGTTCTCCTTGTGCTTGTCTACTCAAATCATCACGTCACCTTATTCAGATGGGTTATTGAGAACAGAAAAAATTATTCATTCGTTGTCCAAATATGAGATTTTGTTGCTAATTCTTATGAAGTGAATAGTTCGTCTTCTACTATTTGGTACAGGAATGACTTTAGGTTTTATTTGCAATCCGCTTCTTGACAATATCAGTGGACTTGAATAGATATTAGTGTTGCCATTTTGTGGTTTATGTACTCCAGCCCATTTCTTTTCTTCCTATTATGTTTTAAATGCTTTCACAAAGCATTCCCTTGAAATTTTAGTTTGGCAAGGGGAAGACGTATTGATTCTGTTTAGAAAGCCTTTATATGTCAAAGAAGCCTGGTGAATTGTTCAAGTTTAAATCTAGATGTTTTTCACTTGGCTTCAGTAAGGGAATTTGTTACGATTGCCATATTATATGTTAGACATCTAGTTCTCAAATGTGTCTATATAGTGCCTCTACTCTTGCATTGTCTAGATTGGTTAATATGTAGTTTATCATGGCCAAATCACACCTTGGATCATAGTTTCTTTTAATTTAGATGAAAGCATTGATTTGGGCTTCATATTGCACCATACTAGGATGTTTTGTTGCCTTTTACATAGCCTTTTGAGTTGTCATGAATAGATGAAGAGGTTCCTAAATAATTCTTAAAACGAAACAGTCTTTGTCTATAAGGAAAATAAAAGGCAACAGTCCTTGTCGTTGCTTGAATGTTCAACTAGAGCACGGTCTTCTCTGCTATGTCACATCTTATATTCAGCTATGGGTTCCAAGAAAATTACTTTATCTACCATTTGTAGATGAAAGATGTGCTAAATCTGATACTGCAAAAATTATTAACTGTGAGGAAGCATTTGGACTCTTAAAACAACCATGCAGGTCTAGATTTAACTAAAATTAGCTGAGGAAAGAACATTTCTGAGCAATGAAGATAAAAATCCTAGTGTCATTCCAACTAGTATGTATCATATTCATACTCACCAGTGCAAGATACACTCAGCATTGCTATAGATTTTGAGTCCTCATGTGTACATATTGTATTGTGTCAATTGCAGGCTGGGAATTCCTTAGTTCTGCCCACAGCCGGTCCAACTCTATCAGCGACCCAAACTGCTGGGCTTATGCAAAGCTCCATAACTGTGACTCAGCAGCCAGTTCCTGTCTTTCGGCCACCTACTGGGTTACATATATCCCATTATCCTCCAAACTACATTTCATATGGCCACTTCTTTTCCCCGTACTATGTTCCACCTCACAGCATCCACCAATTTCTAAGTAATGGTGCATTTCCCCAGCAGCCTCAAACTAGTGGTGTACATCCTGCTCCACCAACTGCATCTGCCTCAGGGGTCAAATATTCACACCCACAATATAAACCTGGGACTAGTACTGGGAATTCAAACCATATTGGATTGCCAAGTGGTTATGGGCCCTATGGCTCATCTCCAGCTGGTTATAATCCCAATTCTGCATCAACAGGTGGAAATTCCACAAATATTGAGGATCTCAGTGCATCCCAGTTCAAAGAAAGCAATGTCTACATGACAGGGCAGCAGGTAAGCTTTAAAGAAATGACCTGTATGTATCTTTTTTTCTCTAAAATGTTGTCTAGGTCAGAAGTTCTTTGTTAATTTATTGAAATGAGGATCTTGGCTTATCTGTTATTTTTTTTGCCCCCTTAAAACCCGTCTCTTTCCAACTATAGTCCATGGTTTTTTCATTCTTGTGCTGAAATCGTCGAACTTTATTGTTAAAGTAGATTATGTTTGAACAAAGCTCAGAGTTCTTTTTGTTAAGGTGAAATTGCTAGATTATCGAAAAAATACTTCAAGACAAGTTGTTGCTGCATTTTTATTTGTTGTTGGCCATCACTGCTTATTGTTCCATGTTGCTAACTTTGCAATCAGCTGTTTGGTAGATTGATATGATTGCTAATAATTGGTGGAGATAGTATTTAGCTGTTGATGATTTGAATGGTCACACAACTTTACGCTGCTGCTCTTCTTATTTTCTGTGGATTTAGAGATGGAAATTTCTCTGCTAGTCCTACTGAATGCTTGGATTGTACTATCAAATTTGCAATGATAGTTCATGCAGCTAGAAATAATATGCTAGGAGCTGTTTCCGTAGTCTTTTCTTGCTTTTTTTGTTTTAATGGTCTCTCTTAGATGTTCATATAGTACCCTTATAGAATGAAATCCATGCTTGATATTGGTGAAAAGAAAATTTACTGCCATGACAGAATTGTTTTATTTCATCAAGATGATTCCTTTTGCTGTTTTGCTCTTTGTAGTTCTAGAGCTTTGCTGAGCAAAATCACAATGATTTGTTGTCCAGTCATCTTTTCTGTAAATGCTGTGAGTTTGGAATTTTGGTATCATTCATAAGTGTTAAACCTCACCCAACAACTTAAGAATTATGATTGAATGATTTTTTGACAAGATATTTGAAGCTCTATGACTTCAACCTCTTTGAGTACAACCCACTCTACCCTTATTTATATTGTATTTGTTATTTGTGATTTGCTTTTTGTTCACATGTGATGGGAGTATGTTGGAATAATATTTGATCCAATTATTTTGTCTGACCCAACAATTTAAGCTTTTTGGATGTATGATTTTTTGAAAAAAGATCAAGATCTGAAGTTTAATCCAAATTCATAATTTTGACGCAAATTCAAAGTGAAACGGCAGTTGGAACTAGAATTAATAATGTATTAGATAAGTAATGTTGGTCCTCAAAAGTGATGAATTTGCTTTTCTGCAGAGTGAGGGTTCAGCTGTGTGGATAGCTGCCCCTGGCCGAGATATGTCCAACTTGACAGCAAGTTCTTTCTACAGCCTTCCTCCTCAAAGTCAGCATGTGACTTTTACCCCAACACAGACTGGCCATGGAACCTTTGCCAGTATGTACCATCCTGCAGCAGCAGCAGTCCATCCACTGCTGCAACAGACTCAGGCCATGGCGGGAGCCATTGATATGGTTGGACCTGCATCTAGTGTCTACCAGCAGCCTCAGCATCAGCAGATCAACTGGCCAAGCAATTATTGAGGTTGTGGTTGAAAGACTTTTCTTTATGCTAATTCAGATAAACAGAGTCCAATCTTGGGATATTTTTGGGAACTTCAACAAGTTTGGATGGAGGGAATTGCAAGACGATACGGACATTGGCTGGATTTGAGAGTGTAAAATTTGGAATGGAGACTGGAAACATTTGCCAATAATATCTTCAAGTGTGTTGAGGGTACAAACCGTGCAGTTCTCCTGTAACTGATATTGACCAAATTTAAGTTAGTTGGTGCAGGCATGTGCAAGTCTTTGTCTTGCCGCTGCCACATGGTGTTACCATTTTCCGTTTCAAGTCTGAAGCTTTTTCCCTGTTTTCTTTTCTAGAAGTATTTTAAATTTTAATTGGTGAGAATCTTTTCCATTCTTTCAGTCTTGAGGTTTTCTAGGGCTCTGAAAGGTAAGATGTAGGTTGGTGGAGAATTTTCTAGTTACTTTCTTTTTGTCTTTCCGCTGTCTTACCTGTAAAGTGAATTTTTGATAGCAAGAAAGCATGTACTGAACTGTTGTAATAGGTATAAGCATAAGTTTACATTTTAAATGTTATAAGGTGAAATATAAATTGCAGCATTTGTTGGTGTTCAGCTCTTCTAGTTTACGGAGAAATGGCGGCTCCTTGGTGAACTGTATAGATTACAAAGCAGACGTTAGAGGTACGTTGTGCGTGCTTGTTTTTCTTTGGTGGAATCTTGAAATCGCAGGAAGTTTTTAGTATTGAATGTTTTTATCTACTTGAATAATTTGTTCTGAAATAGATCAGCTTTTATTAAATTTAATTACCCAATAGGGTATTTGATACACATACATTCTCTTGTCACATTTGGTTTAATTTTCTTGTTGGAATGTGCTAGCTTGGTTAATAATTTAAAAAAATGTATCATCGTTTTATGAAAAATAGTTGGGATTTAATTTTGTATGAACACCTGAATTTTCATGGCAGATTGGTTTGATTTATATTATAAAACATAAGAAGCCAAATCAGATAAATATGGAATGATTAAGTGAAACAAGTTCCCAAGTATATGTTAAAACTAAAGAATGAATACTAGCAGTTCTAAGGATTCTTTTCTTTGCTTCCTTAATTATTGTATAAAATCTCGTATTGTCTGCATCAATTTGATATAAAACAAGTATATTATTGGTCCTAACTACAGCGAGTTTTATGGATCTGAATCTATTTAAATAATTTGATCAATATGATAGGATATTCTTATAGTTAGATACAAATATGGGTTAATTATTGGAAAATTACTTAAAATTAACACAAATTTTATATTTGACTTTAAAATTTATCAGTTTTAAAACTAATGGTGGCACGGACTAAGCGGCCGAGTATATTTCTGCTAAAGGAGAATGAAGGTCTAGGAATAAATTCTATTAGTCATGTATAAAATGCTCCTTTTAAAGTGGATAAGGAAGCCTTGCACGGATAAGGAGTCAATCTACACTCACACTTCTAAAAGGGTGACATTATATGGAATGTAAATTCAAGTCTAGTACCTCATGGACTCTGGGACTTGTGTTGTTAAAGAGGGACTCGGTGACCCGCGTTTTCAAATGCAAAATTGAAAATGGTAAGAAGACCTATTTTGGTTTGTTAATTAATATAATATAGAGCTACTTTGTAAGCTCCAATAATTTGATGTGATCAAAGCCAACATTCTTATCAACTCTAAAGTAGAGGTACTACATCAAGCAGTTTTGATGTAGTTAAGGATAATCTCGCAAAGTACTTTCCAAAAAACCTAGCAACTGTCATCTATCCCACCTTGAAAATCCAAAAAGTCTTATCTTATCAATAAAAGAAGAAATTCTTTACTGATTTGAGAGACTATTGTTGTGAAGATCTGCATTTGTTTTGTATCTGTGTAGACCAAATAGTGAGAAGATGAGTACCTCACTTTGAAGGGTGGAAGATCTTACATCACTGTCATGCTAACCTACAGGTGGGCACTATAGTGCAAATAGGATGGCTCAAAAAATCTTTGAGTCAAGTTTTTATTGACCATCAATTTTTAAAGATGCCTAGTGGTATGTAGCTTTTTGTAATAGATGCCAACAACCAGGTGATGCCTTTTGTAGAAACGAAATGCCTCAAAAAATTATTCTCGTATGTAAAATGTTTGATATTTTGGGTATTGGTTTCCTTTCTCAACTTTGTTTGGTAATATATATATCCTAGTAGCTATTGATTAGGGTTTTTCAATGGTTGGAAATGCAAGATTTACCAATAAATGATGATGCGGTTGTCGTAAGATTCCTTAAAAGCTCATTTTTCTCATTTTGGCACATCTAGGGTAATTATTAGTGATAAGCATTTTTTTAATGTGTAATTCAAAAAGGTGCTTAAGAAGTATGGAATCAATTATAGGTTGCCACCCTATACCACCCTCAAATTAGTGGCCAAGTCAAAGTATCTAGTGGGGATTTAAAATGAATTTTGGAGAAGATTGTAGCGTCAGAGTAAAGATTGGTTAGTTAAGTTAGATGATGCTCTATAGGCTTATAGAACAACATATAAGACATCGATTGACACTACACTTTATAGGTTGGTCTACGTAAAAGCATGCTATCTGCCTATTGAATTAGAACATAAGGCATACTAGGCTATTAAACTTATGATTTTTTATGTCCAACTTGCAGGTGAAAAGCAAAACTTCCAAATTAATGAATTGGATCAATGACGACTGATGGATTACGAAAATTATAAAATTTATAAAAAGAGAGGCAAAAATTATCTCAACTAGATGATTAAACAATCATTACAATTTAAGAAGGGATATCAATTTCTCTTATACAATTCCCGTTTAAGATTGTTTTCTGTTAAGTTTAAATCAAGATGGTTTAGACTTTTCATTGTGGATAAAGTATTTCCATACGGTGTAATTAAGGTAAGTCATCCATACAAGGGAATTTTAAAGTTAATGGCCATTGAGTGAAGTTACATTTTGTGAGCTTGATAATAATACAGAAAATATTAATTTGACCAAGCCATTTAAAGCTTAAAACGTATCTCAAGCTAAAGACATTAACCAAGTGCTACTTGGAAGACAACTCAAGAATTAAAATTTATATTTGTTATGTTATTTATATTTATATCTTTTTTATTTTTGTTTCATATTTCATTATTATTTTTATCTTATTTTATTGTTTTTATTCCTTTTTCTTTATATTTTGCAAGGATGTTAGTATATTATATCGGATGGCCAATCCTAAAATCATGAAATCTAGAATTAGAAAAGCTTATAACTCAAGAAAGTACCAAACTCCACTTTCCCACTTTATATATGCTTATAACTCAAGAAAGTACCAAACTCCACGTAGTACCTAAGGTGTTGATCCCATGAGGAAGTCTAATCTAGTCCTAAAATCTAAGGTCATCCTAAACTACAGTAATTCTAAACAAATAATTAATGCAGAAATTAAATCAATCAATAATCAATTATAAGAATTTAAAGTGTCGAAGTGTAATAAAACAACAATCACACAACTAAATCCGAAATTAACCTAGAAATCACTAAGTGAGAGAAAGGGGATTTTGATTCGAAATTAATGGAAACCTAATCAATTATGCAATCACTCACTTAACGGATCTAGACGATCCTAGGGTGAATTACTCTCTTTAAAGTTATAATTCTTAACCCTAATTGATGATCCCTAATTTAAATTATGGAATTGCGATCTATCGATTCACAATTGGCCTAAAACCTAAATTAGTTCTAAGTTGCCTATTAACCTACCAGGAACCTATGCTCGATCTCTCGTTACACAATTCTACTAGTTTGATTCAGTTCTCAACTTGTCAATTCACCGAACTCTCGTTAGGTCGAATTGATTATTTTTACCCAGCTCACCCTCTCATTTTATCACCAAGTTATTAAGAGTAGAATTGAAATCACAATTAAATTAATAAAACACAATCAATCAATTTTCATTAATCTTAAAAATTAAGATCCCAAGGTGAGTTTAAATAATAACTCAACATTCAACACAAACGAATCTCAACACCTATTTCAATCCTATACATGAATAAAACAGAAATAAATGAAAAATACGTCGGGAATGGAGTCTAGGAGATGGTGACAGTAGGAAACTACCTGTTCCAGGAAGTACGTCACGTCTAAGTCATCTCTATGTTTCTCTTCCTTTATCTCCTTCCTTAATCTCTTGATTTCTCTCTAGGTTTTCTCTCGGAATTGGCTGAATCAAACTCTCTTACATGACTCTCTAGGCTCTCCAAAGACTACCACATCTGACTTGTAGTGTTCTATTTATACTTTTGAGGCTCTAGGTCAAATTTGGGGTCGAAATGGTCTAAGAAATCTTACGAAACTTGACTTTTTCTGTCAGTCTGATGCAAGGCACGATCGTGACCATATGGATAATTGTGGCCTGAATGTAGGCTCTCTATCATGACCGTGCCCTCATGTGAATGATCGTGGCCTGGCTGCTCTAGCTTATCCTTGTCTTTCACTATCGTGGCATATGCTTTTGGCCGGAAAACTTCTCAAATCTTCTCCGTTCTTTACCGTTTACCCTAAAACACTAACAAACCCATCAAGGTACCTCAAAAATATAATAATTAAGCTCAAAAACTCATACTAACCCATAAAACCGCTAAAACACTCAAACTAATATAATTAAACCCTAAATGCATACTTAACACTCAAATTCACACTAAATACATAACAAATAAAACCTTAAAATATTATGCAATTGACAACTATCAACATCCCCACACTTTAATGTTTGCTTGTCCTAAAGCAAACGAAACAACAACATACAACAAATACAAAATGCACAATGCAATAATGAGGCAATGGCTTTGATCTTCATGAAATGAATATAATCTTGAGCATAATCATTCAGTTATGTCAAATATACAACTTAATCTAAACCTAAGTGTTAACTTATTTACCCTATTTAATTGTACACAAACATTAATAATTTTTCGGTCTCTTGGACTTTGTAATTGTTCCTAAGTACATTTTCATGAAAATTCAAGCTTATTACAAGTCCGGTAGATTTTTATTAAGAAAACACACTTTTTTATTATTTAAACCCAGAATTCATCTTTTACTCAGAGGCAAACATTTTTGATGAATGTCGATCCGGTTACTCAACTAAGTCCTTTTACTAAACAGCTTAGTTAAAATGTCATTATTGCCTTTTTATGCGAAGGCACACATTTATGATGCGTGTCGATCTAGTTACTCAGCTATTATCACGTTTTCAACTAGCTACATGCTCTATTCATATCCCGAAGGTCAGTTAAATAGTAACTTATTGACAAAAAAAATTTTATTGCCTACCTTGTTGCTTTTAGCTATTCGTTTTCATGAAAAATACTAGTTAAGCTACTTAAGTTAAAACACCTCAAATTATAAATGAATGTGGCAATCTAGAGGGTGTTAAATTTATACTAAGTCCTAATTAGGTTGTATATTTATCCAAAGGCCCCTAATTCACTAATTTTGCAGGCTAATAATCATTCACAACCTAATAAAACATGTCTAAAATTAAATGAATTTCACTTAATCTAAGTCATAGACATATGGACACACTTCACACAATGTAACCTAATAAATATCATATAGTATGCAAAATCGCATTCAAAGTAAAACACACAATCCCTTCCCACACTTGAACAACATATTGTCCTCAATGTGAGAAGAAAGCACACACAAACACATGAACGAAGGGTAAAGACAAAAAAAATTAAAATAACAAAGAATAGACAGAATTAACAATAAAATAAAATAAAATAACAACAAAAACAAAAATAGAAACAGAAACCAAAACAAAATAGAATTGAAGACTAATTTGGAAAAGAAAAATTGGGTTAGGTAGAAATTCTAAGGAGATGGAGGTGGAGATGGTGTCGAAGGTAAGAGTTCACATGCCTCGCTCATATTTTATTAAAAGTAAATATAACTATCCCTAACTTTTTCAAACAAAATCTAAATTTGCTGGTTTATGGTCCTTAGCTTAACCTTTCGTCCAGGAAGGCATTTTCAATTATTCGGAGACAAGGAAATCACTTCTTTATCTTTGGAATTGCTCCACCAAGATATAACTTACATCGATGTCCATTGACCATCGATGACCTTAAAAGTCTCCTTGTTATAATTTTCCAATTTGAGAGCTCCATGATCAAAAACTTGAATGACCGTAAATGGTCTACTCCATCTAGACTTCAACTTTCCTAGAAATACCTTCAATCAGGAATTATATAGTAAAACCGTGTCTCTTACTTTGAATTCCTTTTTCTTGAGACGAGCTTCATGCCATTTCTTAACCTTTTCCTTGTAAAGTTTGGCGTTCCCATAAGCATTAAAACGAAATTCTTTAAGCTCGTCCAGTTGCAGAAGTAGCTTTTCACTGGCTTGCTTCCAGTCAAAATTTAATGCTTTAATCACCCAGTATGTTCTATGTTTTAATTCCATCGACAAATGACAAGCTTTTCTATACATGAGTTTATAAAGAGTTGTTCCAATGGTTGTTTTAAATGTTGTCCTATAGGCCCATAAAGCGTCATCTAACTTAGTTGCCCAATCTTTCCGAGAATCGTTCACTGTCTTTTTCAAAATTCGTTTAAGCTCTCGGTTAACAACTCTACTTGGCCACTAGTCTATAGATGGTAAAGTGTAGCAACTCAGTGGTGCACTCTATATCTTTTTAGGAGAGCACAAAAGACCTGTTGCAAAAATGTGCACCTCCATCACTTATTATTGTACGTGGCACTTCAAACTGGTTAAATAGTCATTTAATGAACTTTTTCACTACCTTCCCATCATTGGTTGGAGATGCTATTGCTTTGGCCCAATGCGAAACATAATTGACTCCCAACAGAATGTACATGTTCCCTATTGACAATGGGAATGGAACCATAAAATCAATGCCCTAGACATCGAAGACCTCTACCTCTTGAATGTTAGATAAACACATTTCATCTCTCTTGGAGATGTTACCTATCCTCTTACATCGATCGTAGTGTGTCGCGTAGGTCTATGCGTCCTTAAACAACTGGGGCCAGTAAAATCCACTCTCTGGTATTTGAGTTGCCGTTTTGTTGGCCCTATAATGCCCAGCATATTGCCCTTCATGACATTGCTTAAGGATGTCTAACATTTCCTCATCTAGAACACAACATTGCATTAATCCATCTGCACAAACTCTATATAAGTTTGGCTCATCCTATATGTATCGATTGCAGTTATGCAAATATTTCTTCCTTTGTTGGTATAAGAGATCTGATGGGAGTTTACCATTGGTAACGTAATTAGCGATATCTGTAAACTATGGTGTAGTTAAGCTCTCGAATAGCATCAGAGTTTGATCGAGGAAATTTTTGTTAATGTCCTTAATTGGCTTGCATTCTCCTCCCTCAAGTCTGGATAAGTTGACTGTAACCACATTTTCTTCTCCTTTTTTATCTCTCACTTCTAAATCAAATTCTCACAAAAGTAACACCCATCTAATAAGCCTTGGCTTTGTATCCTTCTTATTGAAATAGTATTTTAGTGTCGCGTGGTCGGTGAATACAATTATCTTTGCACCCAAAAGGTACTGTTGGAACTTATCACATGTGTACACCACTGTGCGTAATTCCTTTTCTATAGTGGTGTAATTCAATTGGGGTCTTGCAAGAGTTTTACTAGCATAGTAGATTGCATGCAATTTTTTATATTTCCTTTGACCCAACACACAAACTACGGCTTAGTCACTCGCATCGCACATAACTTCGAATGGAAGTGTCCAGTCTAGTGGTGATAAAATTGGTGCTGATATTTGCCTCTTTTAACGTGTTGAATGCAAATATACACTTATCATCAAACATGAAGGGCAAATCCTTAACTAAGATGTTGGTCAAAGGTCATGCAATTTATGAAAAGTCCTTAATGAATCATCGATAGAATCCTGCATGACCTAAAAATCCTCGCGCCCTTTTGACATTACTTGGGGTGGAAGTTTTTCTGTTCCCTCTGTTTTCACTCTATCAACTTCAAATCCTTGATACGAGATCTTATGCCTAAGAACGATCCCTTCTTGCACCATGAAGTGACATTTCTCCCAATTTAACACTAAGTGTGATTCTTCACATCTTTGAAGAACTTTATCCAAATTAGTTAGACACGAATCAAAGGACTCTCCAAAGACTGAAAAGTCATCCATGAACACCTCCATTATGTCATCTCTCATGTTAGCAAAGAATGACATCATGCACATTTGAAATGTTTTTGGAGTGTTGCAATGTCTGGAAGGCATCTGTATGTACATGAAGGTTCCATAGGGATAAGTGAATGTGGTTTTCTCCTGATCATTAGGGTAGATGAAAATCTGATTATGGCCTGAGTATACAACTAAGAAGCAATAAAACGAATGGTCTACCCTTTCTATCATTTGGTATATAAACGGGAGAGGGAAGTGATCTTTCTTAGTCACTGAGTTTACGATAATCTATACATACTCTCCACCCTGTGACTGTTCTGGTTGAAATTACTTCTCTACTTTGCCTTGTTATCACCATCATTCCTCCCTTTTTAGGTACACATTGTACTGGGCTAACCTATTCACTATCATAGATAGGATAAATTATTCCTGGATCTAGGAATTTTATGATTTTCTTCTTGACCACCTCCTTTATACTAGGGTTTAGTCTCCGTTGATGCTCTCACATCGTTCTACATCCTTCCTCTAAGTTTATTCAGTGCATACAGACATTTAGGCTTATTCCTCAAATGTCAGCAATCTACCATCCGATGGCTCTCGTCTGCTTCTTAATAACTTTCACCACCTTACATTCTTGTTTTTCACTCAATTAGTTGGAAATTATTATTGGTAGCATTTGACCTTCACCTAGAAGGGCATACCTGAGGTGTGTAGGTAAAGGCTTAAGTTCTAATATCAGACGTTTCTCTGAAGATGGTGGTATGGGTGCCTCGGTTCGAACTAATTTGTCTTGATGTACTAAAACAACTGCCTCCTCCATCTCATCACCTTCTTTAGATTCAGGAATTTGGTGTTCATTGTTAGTTTTTATTTCCAATGATTGCACTTCTGCTATGTAGTTCTCAACTTGTTCCTGCAAACTTTGATCTATGATTTCAACTTTCATGTATGTGCTACTAATTGTCAGATTCTTTAAGGCTTTATTCGTATTGAATTCAACCTGATCTTTGCCTATTTGAAGTGTCAGTTTACCTTCATGATCATTAATTATGGCCTTTCTGGTGTTCATAAATGGTCAACCTAGGATCAGTGGATAGTTTTTATCCTCTTTAAAATCTAGAATCACAAAATCCACTGAAATACTGAACTTATCTACTCGCATCAAACATTCTCCACTATTCCTAATAGCCTTTTAATGGATTGATCAGCCAATTGAATTAACATTGATGTAGGCTTGACCTCTCCCAGTCCCAACTTCCTGAATATCAGCAAAGGCATAAGATTGATGCTAGCTCCCAACAAAAGTGATCACATGAACACTTTGTAAATTCCAATTCACTTCCACACAAGGAATTGTGAAACTTCCTGGATCTTTCAATTTTGAAGGCATTTGACTAGTGACTATAGAGCTGCATGTACTAGTTAGGATTACCGTTTGATTATCATCCTAAGTATGCTTCTTCGATAATATGTCCTTTAAAATTTTTGCATATTTAGGCGTATGTTCTAGTCCTTAACAAACAAGAGATTTATCTATGGCGTCCTTAGCTTCTCAACGAACTTTGCAAATTGTTCATCCAATTTCTTCTTTTGTAGTCATTGAGGGAAAGGAATCTTGGGTTGGTACGGTGGAGGTGCAACATAAGGAGGGTATTCACTCATATCCACTTCTTTCTCCTTTTCTTGATTTTTCTCAACTGGCTTGACAGGCACTTCTATTGTTCTTGTGATTGGTTCAATTTCCTTCTCACTTCGAAGTGTGATAGCCTTTGATTGCTCCCCTGATTTTGTTCTTGAAGTGCTAGGAACATTTCCATGATTCCACACAGGAAAGTCATTTTCAGTTGATTCACTTAGGCTTCTAAGTTATGAATGGAGGATGCATGACTCTTAATGACTTGCTCAAATTTATCTTCGAGCTTCTTTTACGTATTATCTAAAGTTCCAAGCTTGTCTAGAATTTTGTCTACCTTGGCTTCCATCGAGCTCGTTTTATTCTGCTGAAAGCTCGATTGCCCTTGAGGCCTGAACCGCCTTCTATTATTGTTGTTCGACCAGGAAAAGTTAGGATGATTCTTCCACCCAGGGTTATAAGTATTAGAGTAAGGATTGTTTCCCCCTCCTCGTCTATATTGCACCCCTATGTAGTTCAGTTGCTCCTGGTTGTCCTCTCTCATCAAGTAGAAGTCAACAGTATCATGATCTACTTGACCACATAATTCACACTTCAATTGCGTGGCCTTAACCAGGGCAGAGGATGATGCCTTCATACCATTGAGTTGTCATGTTAAATTGTCGATCTTTGCTTGCAGCTCCATCACCTGATTGACTGCAATGATTTCCTTTTACTCTCTAAAAGTGGTAGGTTGCCTAACTAGGTCACTTTCCCATAAGCAATTATTACTTTTTATCTCCTCAATTAACTCCTCTACTTCATTGACCATCTTCCTCATCAAAGATCCTCCTGATGCTGCATCGATGGTGCCTTTAGTAGGTGGGTTAACTCCATTGTAAAATATCTACAGAAGGAATTCCTTCGGTAAGTTATGGTGTGGGCACGACCTCTGCAAGTCCTTGTATCGCTCCCACACTTCATAAATTGACTTCCTGTCACCTTATTGGAAATTTTCTAGATAAATACTTCCCATTGACAAAGACCACTAAGATAAAAAAGGAAATTAGTAATTTCCTTTTTTATCTTAGTGGTCTTTGTCAATGGGAAGTATTTATCTAGAAAAGCATGCATGAGTTGCTTCTACGTCATAATGTTAGCGAGGCTCAGTGAGTGATACCAAGCCTTCGCTCTATCCCTAAGTATGAAAGGGAACAGTCTCATCCTAATAGCATCTTTCGACATTTGGTAATATCGAAAAGTATCATAGATCTTGAGAAAATTTGCGATATGCACGTTTTAATCCTCATTCACCAATCCATAAAATTGGCCGTTTTGCTGAAGCATATTTAGGAGGGCTAGTTTGATTTCGAAAGAGGCCTCTTGAACAGACGACCTAGCCACTCCTTGGTTAGATGGGTTAAACCCCAGCCTCATAAAGTCCATGAGGGTTCATTACTGTTGTCCTTGAGTTCCTCCTTGGTCCACGTTTCTCTTAAACTCCTTGGACATTTGTAAATGTCCTAACACGTATTCTTCTTCTTCTCGTCGAGGTTTCCTAAGGGTGTATTCTAATCATGTTATGTATAAATCTATCACCTCCATTGCATGACTCGAACCACCTATGACTCTTGTGTTCATTCAAGAGCACGATCCCTAAAATAAACGAACGAACTAAAACAAAAAAATTATAACTAACCTAACGCCTTAAACTATAGAACTAAATTACCTTCCCCAATAACGGTGTCAAAAACTTGTTTACAAGGTTACACACACTAAGTTTTACTATTTATAACCTTGGTAAATTCTGTAAGTGCACGGGGCGTTTACGTAATACGTAAGGTGTCAATCCCATGAGGAAGTCCAATCTAGACCTAAAATCTAAGGTTGTCCTAAAATACAGTAATTCTAAACAAATAACCAATTTAGAAATTAAATCAATCAACAATCAATTATGAGAATTTAAAGTGCCGAAGTGTAACAAAATAACAATCACACAACCCAATTCGAAATTAACCTAGAAATTATCAAGTGAGGGAAAGGGGATTTTGATTCGAAATTAATGGAAACCTAATCAATTATGCAATCACTAACTTAACGAGCCTAGATGGTCCTAGGGTGAATTACTCTCTCTCGAGTTATAATTCTTAACCCTAGTTGATCCCTAATTTAAATTATGGAATTGTGATCTCTCAATTCACAATTAGCCTAAAACCTAAATTAGTTATAAGTTGTCTATTAATCTACCGGGAACCTATGCTCGATCTCTCGTTACAGAATTCTACTGGTTTGATTTAATTCTCAACCTATCAATTCACCTAACTCTCATTAACCCAAATCGATTATTTTTACCCAGCTCACCTTCTAAGTTTATCGCCAAGTTATTAAGAGCAAAATTGATATCACAATTAAATCAATAAAACACAATCAATCAATTTTCAGTAATCTTAAAAATCAAGATCCAAAGGTGAGTTTAAACAATAACTCAACATTCAACACAAACGAATCTCAACACCTATTTCAATCCTGTACATGATAAAACTGAAATAAATGGAAAATACATCAAGAATGGAGTCAAGAAGGCAGCAATAATGGGAAACTAATTGTTTCGAGAAGTATGTCACGTTTAGCTCATCTATGTGTTTCTCTTCCTTTGTATCCTTCCTTAATCTCTTGATTTCTCTCTAGGTTTTCTCTTGGAATCGGCTAAATCAAACTCTCTTCCACGACTCTCTAGGCTCTCCAAAGATTGCCACATCTGACTTGTAATGTTCTATTTATAGTTTTATGGCAATGTTCTATTTATACTTTTTAGGCTCTAGGTCAAAGTTGGGGTCGAAATGGTCCAAGAAATCTTGTGAAACTTGAGTTTTTCTATCAGCCTGACACAGGCCACGATCGTGGCTAGCTACTTAACCTTTTTTTCACGATCATGGCCCCATGTGCACGATTGTGGCGGCTGCTCTAGCTCGTCCTTATCTGTCACGATCGTGGTCTACTGTTCCATGATCATGACCTATACTTTTGGCTCGAAAACTCCTTAAATATTCTCCGTTCTTTACCGTTTACCCTGAAACGCTAACAAACCCATCAAGGTACCTCAAACATATAACAATTAAGCTCAAAGAATCATACTAACCCATAAAAACACTAAACATTCAAACTAACATAATTATACCCTAAATGCATACTCAACACTTAAATTCACATTAATACATAACAACTTAAACCCTAAAATATCATGCAATTGACAAATATCAGCCTGGCCAGGTCAAGTCGGGTCGTTTTTTCCATCCTTAATCATTTGTCTATGTCAAGCTTACACTTGGGTTCATACCTCAAAGAACTTGGTCATTCTAATATCATAATTTAATCATTCATCATTTCTTTTCTAGCATTATATGTTCACATAATATTTAAGTTCTCATTCATTCATACTCAATACATATTACTCATCTTTTTTGAATCACATTAGCCATTATAAGATCACTTTCATTCTTATAATATCTCTAAATTTTTGGATTTGTACGTTTGATTTCTTGCAATCCATTCTTAAATCATTACCTCAATCGTCACCCTAAACATATCACACCTTTCATCACTTATTCAAGCAGTATACTAGGATCATTTCAAGCTTCATTTAAGCCTAATTATAACATTAGTTAGTTCAAACATCACTCAAAAGACAACCTTTTTATTCCATACGTTGGCCCACGATTGTGGTGTCCTTCCCACGAATGTGACAAAACCTCATTGAATTGGCCGAGATCGTGGTGGTCCTGCCACAATCGTGACAGAACCATATTATGGCCTGGCCATGATCGTGGGGTGAGGGCCACGATCGTGGGGTGAGGGCCACGATCATGGGGTGCAGTTTCTTCCTCATTTCATCCATGAATTTAACACACATGCCAACATCAATTTCACTCCAAATTTTTTCATCATTCACATCACTTATGCAACTTCATTACATATATTGATTGCATTAGAATCTCAAAACTCTACCCATTTGATTCATCATCATTCACTTAGTCTTATCATACAAACAATCCTAGCTCTTTCCATAATGTATCTCATTCATAATGTATCAAACAATTAATTTCCATAGTTCATCATTTAGGATTCCTAACCTCTTCATTTTTACCTCAAAACTATCTCAATAACATTCATGAGACAACTCATAGCTTAAGGTTCATTGATCATACAAAAACAAAACATTTCATCATCTTTCAGTAGTATATCTAATTCTCTTTCCAAGAATATTACTCCAAAATCTTTCCTGTACTTTAAATTCTTAATCTATTTCCTCACATAATAGGCTATAATTCATGGCTTTCATGTCTTTAAAATAAGAACGCATCATATACAATTATTCATCAATTTCATATATTCATCATCAACACAAAATTAGGATGTACCACTTTTCTTTATTTATCAACTTTCAACTCTCCTTAAACCATCACCTTCATTATTAATCATCATAAATGCTTCTTCTTAAAAACTCACAAATAACAATAACACACTCCCATTAGAACATAAACCTCTTTATTATTACACCCACATTAAAGCACATATGCAAGTTCATGATTATTTCACCTCTTAATCTATCATCAAAACATGTCCATCAAGCAAGCCATAAAGAACAATAACTACTTACTTGATTAGATCCAAGCTTCTTCAATCACCATGAAACCTTAGCTCCTCTATGATATACGATCATCAGCATTTTAGGTGGAATAAAGTGGATCTTTTAGTGACAAGATGAAGAAATAACAAGGATCGTGAAGCATAAAAGTGAAAGATGGTGGTGAGCTTCACTATAGGGAGAGTTGAAGATGTCGTAGAAATGAAGAAGGAGAGAAAAGAAAATCACAAGGAAGAAGAGAAGAAGAAAGCATGGATTAACCAAATGAAAGACAAAAGATGGTCTTTCAATGAAAATATCGCGAGTAAGATGTGTGGTATGGCAAGTAACAAGGAGAGAAAAGAAAATCACGAAGAAGAAGAGAACAAGAAAGCATGGATTAACCAAATGAAAGACAAAAGATGGTCTTTCAATGAAAATATCGTGAGTAAAGTGTGTGGCATGGCAAGTGACACTTGTCACTTTCCACATGTCACCACCTTGTGGTTCTTAATGGACCCTCTTTAGTAACCAGTCCATTTGTCTCCAATTTATATTCCAATTGTCTCCGAATTTTTTATGACACTTGTCTTTAAATCCTAATGTCACTTATTAATAATTTTTGCTGTCATTTGACAATTATTTCTGCTACAATTTATCAATTGTCCTACCACTTGGCATTTTTTCTAGTCCCAAAAATACTAATAATTATCAAATTTTCCATAAATTTTTACCAAAAATTCTAAGTCAACAATTATACTCAGCAAATCAATTTTCAAGACATTGCATTCACTATTCACATTTTAAACATTTTAATAAAAATCGTTTATACCCTAAAAATGTCAAATGAGTGTATAAAGAGTCATTGTAATGTGTGTAAAAACAATCAAATACATGTGTGTATATGCTAATATTATGTATGAGTATGAGATGCATTTTTTTCTAATCTCTCATTGTTATTCTCATTTACAGAAACCTAAGGTTTAGACCCTTACTATAGAAACGGGATGTTATACAAAAGGAGATGAATTTGGATGAAATCATGGCATGAAAAGGAGATTTGAAGCAACTAGGACCTACACCATGTTCAATGAAAGTGTAAGTCTCTTCAAACATTTAAAGATTGAAGAATTTTAGTTCTGGTTGTGTAAAGTTATACGTTCGTGTATCTTAATATACACGACCATGTATGTTGCCTGTGTAAGTCTCTATACTAATGTGAAATTATGAATTTAGGTGTTTTTGATTATACACGGTCTCTCACACGCCCTTGTAAGTGACTGTGTATATCCTAGAAACCAAATTTTACTATAAAAGGATGTAAGTGGAGGCAAATTAGAGGGAGATGAATTATTAAACAGTTTTGAGAAGTAAAAAACCTAGAGAGGTGATGATTTGATCAAAGGATAAGGAAAAACAAAGAATACACCAAAGATCTAATAGAAAGCTGCATCAAATCCAAACTTGCAAAAAGATTGAATAGAAGAAAAAGGGAGATTTAGAATTATGATTTCTTTTTTTCTGTTTTTTTCATGTTTATCTTTGATTTCATTTTCTATAAGTATCTAAACATGTTTAGTGTCTAGGTATGATAAATCGTAGTTTATGACAACAATATGTTTTAATATTTTATTCAAAGCAATTATATTGATTGATTATTGTGATTTAATTATGCGTTTTATTCTTATACTAATAGTTTAATATAACAACATGTTTTAATATTTTATTCAAAGCAACTAATTGATTGATTATTGTGATTCAATTCTGCGTTTTATTCTTATTCTAATATATCCAGAATATTAGTACATGATATGATTTCATATGATTGAGATAGAAAATCCTCTTATTTGAATAGATCTACTATAATTAGAAGGAGTTACATGCAAACTTAGAGAGGGCAACGTAAATCCTCTAAATTAGGTCAAACCTAATAGCACGCATAATTCATAAATAGATAAAGCAATCCTAGGTTTAACTAGAAAGATTTTTATTAATCAAGTGATGGATTAGTTGTTAATAGCCTATTGAAAGTTATTAAAATAAGATAGGAATTTCTACAGTCTAATAATCAATAATATGATTGCATGATAAAAGGTCAATAATTCAAAGATTCGTATAGGATTCATCATCTAGACACTACAATTTGATATTAAATTTTCTTCGTATTCTATGTGTCCAAAGTTTATAATTGTTTAATCTTATCATATTTTATTTTTAGCTTTAATTTTAATTACAAATCAAAAATCCAATTCTTTGGCTAAATAACAAAAAAAAGAGTAGCTACTAGTATCATTGTCTTTATAAGATTGACATGTACTTGCCTACGTTATCTATAGCTATGCTATGCACTTGCATCTAATCAATATTGACCTTGACACTAAAGGCGAATAAGGTTTTCTATGCTAGTCTATGTTACCTCCTTAATGCATTTATCCTTAGGGAAGTTGCACATGATGATGAGGTAATGGTGTTTACTCTTTCTCTTGTATGGAATTCTCTCACTAAAGCACTATTCCAATATTAGAAAAATCATCATATGGTGATATGATATAAAGTATTAGTTTATACCTTACACCTAATTGGTTAGCTATAGTTAAGTGACATAATTATTTAAAGTCATTCTTTATCTTACATATATTTAAATGCATGTGATAAAGTCTATGGAATAAGTGTACATAACAAATATTATGAGATTATAATTATGAGATTCTTATTATATTTATTTATTATCAAAATATTTTTCTAGTCATTGTTCTATTGAGATTGGACATCAATATAGCATAAAATACTAACACATACTATGTTTCTTTCTTGTGAAGAAAGTATTTGATCTCATAAACTAAAGTATAAAGATACTTAAACAAACTTATAAGTGCTTGTTATAAAAAAATTCACTGAACCAACCTTATATGAGAAATCCATTTGGAAGATTATTTATATGTCTATGAAAATTCTCATTGTGATGATTGTATGGGGGACCATTTGACTTAAGATCTTCAAAATATCTCATATAGGGATTGCTATATTTTAATACTACTTATGACCTATTCTTTGAATACAACATGAACTATATGAAGGTAGTTGAGTGATCAATATATGATTTATCATCCTAAAGTTATTAGGAAGAATGTTTCATTATTGTCAATTATTATTAATCCAAGAAATCATTAGCCAAAGTGGAGTAATACTTTGTAAAATAGTTTACAAATGTCATTAACATAAATTAAACTAATGGAAGAGAACTAACATGATTAAACTCAAATAAAATAGAGCTTAATTCTATGCTTTATGTCTAATCAAAACATGCATGATGAAAGGATTGAATTTTATAAAAAAACATAAACAAAAAGGCTATTCAAAATCATTTGATATTCCTAAATATTTGTTTGGTCTTATTGCATTATTAGACGTCAATCTTAATCTATGGATAGAACTTGCTAGTTATATAATTAAAGATGAATTAAAGGAATAATTTATCTAATCCTGGATATGATATAGGATTATAATTTATGTATATTGTCAATATATTTGGGAACTTAATGGGTCACTATTTAATAAATAATAATCAATATGAGATATTGGATCTGATTTAGGTCTAATTGATATTTAATTATTGTTAATTATAATTATAATTATAATTAAAAATTAATTAAAATTATAATTTTATTACAAAGTCCAAAACCTATTGTAAAGATGTTTAGGCTCTAAGGGAGATATCACTTGTTGCCTAACCCTCGCTACAATGGTTGTAGATTTCTCTTAAAATGTGCTATGGATACTATTGGAGGTTTAGATACATGTTTAGTTACGGTGATTGAGATGAGCTGATTTTAGGAATGGTTCAAGGGAAACAATAAGAAAAGGATTAAGTTTCACAATAAGGTGTGAATTGCGATTCATGCTTTACTATGTTTTATGTGCTAATCATACTATAAAATTTAAGTGATCTTGACTTTCATGAAATAAAAAAAGTGGTTTCATTATTATTTCACTACACACTAGATTAGATTCAGATTTCTCAATAGTGGTATCAAACTCATCTTTAATTCTATAATTAGATTAAAATTATTTGATTGTTACTAAATAATTATATAATTAAAATTGCAAAATTTACATACCCAAATTCCTAAAATCAAATTAGATTTAACTGAAATTGAAAATCCACAAAAAGTTACAATGAGATTGTAATTTTGGAAACCTTAAATTAGATTTGAATACAATTATTCTTGTAATATGAAAAGTTTATATTGGAGCCCTTACAAACCTAAACCATATGTGATATGAAAAGTTTAGGGCCCATTTGGTTCCACCTGTTTTTTGTTGTGATTTTTGTTTTTTGTTTTCTATTTTTCCCTAAAAAAAAGATATTTGGTTGGGATTTGTAATATAAAAACTGAAATCAAAAACTTATTTGGTTGAGATTTGTAATAAAAAACTAAAAACAAAAACAAGTTTGGTGTTATCATCCTGTTTCTATTTTTGTAATTATATTCTTTTATTAATAATTTTAATATAATACATTATATATTTGAGTTAATTAATTATCATTATAGCTAAAATTAAAATATATGCAAATAAAGAAGTACACATTAATTGTATATAATAAAATTCTATAAATTAAAAAATTATATTAAGTCATTCAAATTAATCAAAGATATCCATCATATTATAATTCTTGAAAACATAATAGTACTATCATTTACAATTTCATCTAGCAATTTCGTCTCACTTCCAAGACATACCTCAAAGTTCTGTTAAAGTGATATTATACTCGGCTTGAGAATTTGCATCTTTATTTCACTTTCTCTATTTTTTTCTTCATTTTTAGCACAATTGATAAATAATTCATCACTTTATCTATAAATTTTAATATGATTATGTATAAAACAAGTAATAACGATGTATTTTAGTTTCTTCATATTATATCATATTATAACCCGACATGTTTTTAAGTATATGGAATCTTGCTTTTAGAACTCCAAAACATCTTTTAATAACATTTCTTAATGAAGAATGCCTATAGTTAAACAATTTATGTAGACCTTGAGGTCTTTCTCTGCCTCTATAATCTCGCAAATGATATCTTTTACTTCAGTACGGTGAAAGAAATCTAAGCATATTAGTGTAGCCTGAATCATCCAAATAGTACTTACCTAACATATTAACAAAAAGATATTAAAATGAATCATAATTACTATGTTTATTTAAAATAATATAATACCTTGAGGCATAGGAATTGATTCATTGGATTTGTCACTATTTCTAAAAGAACTCAAGAGTCATTTGCAGTACCTTCCTATCTAGCCATTACATACGTAAAATGCATATCAAATGAGCAACAAAACATAATATTTTAGGTTGGATTAATTATTTTTCCACTATATGGTATTTGTTCATCGTTCAAAATATTTGCATCAATATATGTACCATCTATTGCTCCTGTGCAATCCTAAAAATTAAAATATATATTAAAATAATTATTAATCATAAGGATATAATTAAAATAGTAATTAAATATATGAATGTACCTAAAAATATGGAAAGAATTTTGAATTATGTTAAATCTTAGGAGCTATATTAGTAAAAGATGGTAGAGCAATAACTCTTTTTCCAAGACAATTATCTGCATATAAGACTTTACGAAAGTACTTCGAAATTGTCCAAGTCGAATGTTAAAAGCATTTTGCATTGACTCTAGTTGTCTCACTATGCCCTACAGTCATCAACAAAATTGCTACTTGTTCCTCCACAATCAAATGATTTGTTTCCTTTAAGCCTCCAAAACTCTTAAACTCATCACATAAGCTCAAAAATATTATATTTCTTATTCTTAAGTTTTCATAAATCCTTGTACGATTCTGACAGCGCAACGTAATGCTAGTCAAAATAAAATAACTAGACTACTACTGTAGTAGTGGTGAGTCTAGGTCGATCTCACAGAGAGTGTTCGGTTAGCTTATGAAATGAAATTAATCGGTGTTTACGAAAATTTGGGGGGGGGGGGGGGGATTTTGGAATAAGAAAATAAAATGAAACTAACTAATAAAAACAAATTAATCAAAATATACGAAAAATGGTAAAATTGGAGAATTCGATAAGGAACTAGTTTTTTGGTTCAATCTTGACCTACGCCCTAATTAAGCACAATTCAGTAATTTGTTGTTCTCAAACCTTTCCTAACAACTATTAATCGTTGGTTAATAATTAACTCGATTTTTCTCTTAGGTTTTGTTTAATTAAGATACGATCATTAATTAAACCTAACTACCGAATAACCTAGGGTACGATCTCTAGATTTAATTAGGTAGTAGTATTATGAATTAGGAAAACTGATTAATCAAGGCAACAATCACATACGATGCGTCATTTAATCTAGGTCATGTTATCTATAATGATTACGAATCATTAGTCACTACATATGAATTTCAACATAACAATTACGGATTATATTGAAATTCTAGCAATGGGTATGTACTCAAATTATTCAACGAATGCATTAAAATTATCCTTTCACAATACCCTATGGGTTCATACACAAATAATCGAACAATAATGAAAATCTAATTATCCATACACAAAAACAAAATCAATTAACATAAGAAACACAATCAATTTCTAATGAGAGAAAGAAACAACAAAAACTGAAAAATACACTTAACTCGGTTGTCGACATCGATGTCACCTCTTCCCTTTTCTTGTCCACCGTCACTCTTTTCTCACTTTAAAAACCTAAGCATTAAACACAGAATATGCATTGTGTTGAATGCATACGCTTGCGTTCAATGCAAAACGCAACATATGGCTTTTGTTCATCCATTGCTCCTTAATGTGTTGTCGTTTCTGCCTTGACTGCTATTCTTTTTTTAAAAATAATTTTCTAGCAAGCATTCTTCTTTATATTTTGATATTTTTTCCTTGTCTTTTACTTTTCTTCTTCTTGCTCTACGAAGACAAGTAAAAATTAATCTTCGAAAATCGGTCTAAATGTAGTACTTTCAACTCATTTTAATTTCCTTGCTTCTAAATTGTATCTAAAATCATATATAAATTAAAGTGAGTATGTTAAGTATTTTCGTATCATTAATCACTAAGTGTAAATAACTTTCTTTCAAATGTTTCAAGAATTTATTCATATTAAACTACACATTATCATCACCAATCCGAAGAAGCAATTTACCTTCATAAACATCTATCAACACTCTCCCAATGTTCATGAATGGTTGCCCAAGAATTAGTGTACAGATCATATCCTCTTATATGTCTAGTACCACGAAGTCCACATGAATAATGATTTTGTCCATTTTCACGATAACAACTTCCACCATACCAAACTGTTTATTTATGGATTGATCTGTCAACTGAATGAGCATCAAAGTTGACTCTACATCGCCTAACTCCAGTTTTCTAAAGATCGACAAAGGTATAAGGTTAATACTTACTCCTCAGTAGCACAAACAATTGACAAATTCCAAGTTACTAACTATGCAAGGGATCGTAAAGCTCCCTAGATTGTTTAATTTGAAAGGCATATGGCTAGTGATAATATAGTTATAGCTTTTAGTTTTTGCTATCGTCTGATTATCTTCATTTTCAATTTTTTCTTTTATATTTTTTCTCTTATCAACAATTTGATCTATTATTGGTGTTGGGAATCCATGGTCATAATAATTGATCATAAATAAGGAGTCAGTGGTTAAAGAATCGAAAGAAATAAAAATATAATATAATATTTTTCACGTATTACACAATTATATAATTAATTAAAATTTTTATTTTTAATGAAAAATTCACACCAATATTTAGTAGGTCATTGTCACCTAGTTGATAGGTTGCATTGAATGAATGAATGATGTAATAATGAGAACCTAATAAAAACATAATGGAGTTAGATTTTAGGTTAAAATTGAAAAAAAAACTTTATAATTTAAGTGTTTATTAAACAAAAAATATTGAATTCTTATTATTTATTTCACGATAATCTTGCGTACGAGAGTTCTTTAAATTTTTGTAAGTTGCCTAATTAGTTTTGAACATAAAGCTACTTTTATGAACCATGAAAAGCTTAGGGGCCGTTTGGTTCTACTTCTGTTTTTTTGTTGTTGTTTTTAGTTTCTGTTTTCTGTTTTTAGTTTCTGTTTTTTTCCTTAAAAAAACAAAAACCTGTTTGGTTGATATTTGTAATATAAAAATTGAAAAACAAAAACCTGTTTGGTTGAGATTTGTAATAAAAAACTAAAAACAAAAACATGT
>JANZXR010000004.1:11328985-11343985 GCA_027575705.1 Erythroxylum echinodendron
TGTTTATACGAAAACGTGTTTTGATGAAAAGCAAAACCTGTTTTAAAAATTTACGAAAACGTCTTTTTTACGTTTTCGTAAATTTATTGCCGTTTTTTTGTTTTTAGAATCCAGAAATAGCAATAACACCGGCCAAACATGATTTTAGCTCATTTGGTTTCACTATTATTTGTCTACTGAGGATTTTGATTTTAAAATTATTTGTATTAATGTTTATGTAATTACACTTTTATTATTAATAATAAAAAATACTAAATAAAAATGACAGGTACATTAATTTTATAAGTTAAATAAGTAACAATTTGTTATTTGAACTAATTTATAGTAATAATGAAATCAGACTATAAAAATTAAAAAATTAGCATTTATTTTTATTAAAAACTAAAATAAAAATAAAAATTAGAAAGTCAAGTAAACTAATTTTTGTTGAATTATTTAAATAATTTATATTAATAATAAAATCAGACTATAAAAATTATTTTTTTATTTTTATCAAAAACTAAAATAAAAAATAGAAAGTCACCTAAACAGATTTTGTTTTATTGAATTAAAAAAACAAAAAAATTACAACACTAATTTTGTCATCCTGTTATGATTACGAAGGCTTCGGGCACGGGGAGGGGCCGAATCCTGGAGCATCAAAAACCGACGAAGTGAAAAAGCGTTTAGCTTAAAGCGCACACAGAAAAGCAGAGAATGCGACAAGAAGAGGAGGAGGAAGAGACAACAGCGACAGCTGCAGTTTCTGGTGGAATAGACCGTGAAGAAGAGGCATGGAACCAGATGAAGCATACCCAAATTATGGAATTATCCGGCAATCTTTTGAATGGAGATCTCAATGCCCAAATTGAGGCAGCCAGAGGTATAAGAAAGCTTGTGAGAAAATCGTCTGCCAAGACTCGCTCAAGATTCGCAGCTGCCGGAGTGATTCCGCCGCTGGTTTTGATGCTTCCCTCTCCTAATTTCCATGCCCGTGAGGCCTCTCTCCTTGCCCTTCTCAATCTTGCCGTTAGAAATGAACGGTCTCTCTCTCTCTCTCTCTCTCTCTCTCTCATTTCTTTGTTATGTGTATGTGCTTCAGTTCCTGTGTGTATTCTAATAGTGGGTAAGATATGTTTGTTGTATTGCTTTCTTGAGTTAATTGCTTGAACTTGGTGCTAAGAATGGAAAGAAACGATTTGTATGGTCCAGGGGTTGGTAAAGCTTTCATTTCTTTTGCTTGACGTGGTAGAAAAATATTAAAGGTTCTATTTTTATACGGTTACTCTGAGATTTCTGTCCATAATATTTTATGGAGGAAAAGAAGAGACGACGGAAGAAAATTAATCTATGGCAGAGAGGTAGAAGTTGGTCTCTAGGGCTGCCGTTTGATTATGTGGAATTGGCTACAGAAGGAGGTGGGTTTTAAAAATTCTTGAGAATATCAAGGGTAATAAACAGTATACTTGAAAGCTACTATTTTGGTTTTTCAATCTCTGAAAGTTTCTTCTTATGTTTTTATTATCCAAGATTAGGGATCAAAGAAATTGATCTAATGCCAGTTTTAATATCTTCTGGGTTCCTACTGTTGGTAGGTCCACCGAAACTGGACTGCTTTGATGTTGTTCCCTTTGAGTTTAAGTTGTGTTCCTTAATCACAGTGCGCCATTTTGATTTTCCAATTTTAAACTGAGTGTTCTTCATTTTGCGATGGATACATCTTTGCATTATTGTTGGCGATTTCCCCGAAACCAAACTGTTTTGTTTGATGTGCATCTTGGTTGTGGTTGTTTCTTAAAAGTTCCCTTATTTTTTAATTTAGTGGAAGGTCCTTCGGTTTTGATAATTAGTAATCGAGGTCATTTTCTAATAGTTATTGCATAATTTGACAAAATTCATTATAACTTTATTACTGATAAAATATTATGAAAATGATCTATTTGATTATACAGTACAAGGGGTTTTAAGAACAGTAACAATACCACAACGAAACTTGCGTATGTAGCCATTTTTTTAACAAAAGATGGACGGCTGATCTCCTTACTGCACCAAACTTTTTATATTTGATTTTATTTCTTAATTTGTTTTCTGGTGCATGTGAATGTGATTGTTTCCACAACCCTATAAGAAACATGAATGTGCCTATTTTCCTAGCTCTTTTTCCCTGACTCAATTTTATTGCATCTTTAGCAATAACATAATAAATACTTCTCATTCGGTGCTATTCTGGTTTCTAATCCATATCAGAAACAAGGTCAAGATTGTAGCTGCAGGTGCAATCCCCCCTCTTGTGGAACTTCTCAGGTTCCGCTATGGTAGTTTAAGGGAATTAGCCACTGCTGCAATTTTGACACTGTCAGCTGCAGAACCTAATAAACCAACTATTGTAGCCTCAGGGGTTACACCTCTTCTGGTTCAGATCCTTGGCTCTGGGAGTGTTCAGGGAAGAGTTGATGCTGTCACAGCTTTACACAATCTTTCGACCTGTGCTAATAATTCTCATCCACTTATGGATGCTAAAGCAGTTTTTCCACTCATCAACCTCCTCAAAGAATGTAAGAAATATTCAAAATTTGCGGAGAAAGCTTCTGCATTACTCGAGATTCTTTCCAAAACTGAGGAGGGGCGAGTTGCCATAAGAGAGTCTGATGGTGGGATTTTAACTCTAGTAGAGACTGTTGAAGATGGATCACTTGTTAGTACAGAACATGCGGTTGGAGCTTTGCTTTCCCTTTGCCTGAGTTGTCGAGATAAGTACCGACATCTCATTCTTAATGAAGGTGCAATTCCGGGCCTTCTGCGACTAACAGTAGAGGGGACATGTGAAGCTCAGGGAAGAGCTCGAACTCTCCTAGACCTGCTGAGAGATACTCCTCAGGAGAAGAGATTGACATCGTCAGTTCTGGAAAAAATTGTATATGATATTGCTATTAGGGTTGATGGTGCTGATAAAGCTGCAGAAACTGCAAAGAGATTATTAGAAGACATGGTTCAAAGAAGTAGGGAAGGTAGCATGAACCGAGTCCAGTATCAGGTTGAATCTTATACATCTTCCCAGGATAATTCTAAATGATGACTATGGCTTTAATTCCTTACCAAGGGTTTTAATCTGAGTTGTTTTCTTTGGTCAGTTAAAACTCTGTTGCTGAACCTGTGTCTCCATAGGAAATCAGAAAGAAAGTGTAGCAGCATAGTGGATTAGATTTAACTAGCGAAAAGCTAATCTTTTTGAGATAATGTGGCTGTACAATTTGTTATATAATGTATATAAGAAAAATCTGTTGCCACTTATATCATGTCGACATTGACATAATGAGAACTGTAGGACATCTAGTACTTGCTTGTAGTCGTGAATATCAATTTGCTTTGCTGGTAACCTAATTTATGGAATGCTTTAGGCTGGAAGGTGTGTGATCTTTCCGAAGGTAAAATTTCGGTAGAAACCTTGTGGGAGGATGACCAAGTGCAATAATATGAATTCAGCTTCCGTCCCTTGCGAGTTCAAAATGTTTTTTTTAAAGGGAAAATAAAACCGAAAATTATATAATGGATCTAAGGAAACAGATCCCTGTTTTATGCCTGCGAGTTCAAAATGATATTTGACATTCCGACGATGCTATTGAAACAACTGCATCTCTCAAGCATATTATGTTTCTCATCGTTAAGCAGACTGAACTAGATGGGTTTCCAGCTAATTTTAATAGAGAAATTGGAGCCTCGCCAGCCATGTTAATGAAAACATACTTAGATGCGTTCGGCTTTGCTCCCGAACCTCTCTTTTTCTATTTCCTAACGCAACATTCATTGTCGGTGCCTCGCAGTCCCTGCCTCTAACTCACATACGCATACAGTACTGTTAGACCCATCAGTGCCGTCCGTAGTCTTCCACGTGGAAACATCACAAGCACGGTTCATGTCTTTTTAGTTCTATAGGATTCATATGATCAATCACCGCATAAAGCTATCCTATGAGTTCACAGTCGGTCATTCGCGTCACTGCCTTTACCCACACAACTAGACACTACGCCTCGTTCGGTAACGCAGCTTACCAGTTCTTCCTCCCGGCTGGGTTTTACTTGATTCCATATATTTCAACTTGAAGGTGAGTTCATTTTAGCATCTTTTGTCTTCACTATTTCTTTATTTATCGGATCTCTTACAAATCTTTGCCTGCTGTGAACTTGTAGTTTGGTTCATTAAGTCTTGTTCTTTAAAGGATAAGGATCTGTATACCCGTTTCATTTCTAGATCCAAAACGCCTTCTATCTGTTAGTTGGTTCCTGCATTTTAGCCATCTGGGTCATTTGATTTTGCTTTTAATGGCTTATAGGTTTCCGTTTAACTTTTAGAGTATTGTGGTTCATTCGCTACAAGGACGAGAATGTTAGGCCGTTCTAGGCTGTCCAGAGCTGGAAGTTTTAGGCCTGAAAATCTAGGTCAAAATGCACTAGCCGTGATTGGCAATCTTTGCTTCACATTGTTTGTGTTGGGAGTCCTAATTTTCACTATTATTGCGGCTACATATGAACCAGAGGACCCACTGTTTCACCCTTCAACAAAAATAACCACATTCCTTACATCTACCTCGAATGCCACTTTCATTTCGGATAACACTGTGGTGAAAACTGGAGAGGACTTCCTGGCCGCTAACCAGACGGCTTTTGCTACTTTTATCAATATTACTGATGTGGACAAATCAAGTGACAACAGTGGTGATCAAAGTGGTAGTACCCCAGAAATGAATATGGAGAATTGTGAAGGCCCTATTGATTGCAAGGACCCAGAAGTGTTTCATTTGATGATGAGAAAGGCAATTGAGTACTTCAAGGACATACATTTTTATCGGTTTGGAAAAGCAGTTCCTGGGACTGAATTTAGCACTTGTGACATGGCATGGCGGTTTAGGCCTAAGGAAGGGAAGACTGCTGCATTTTATAAGGACTATAGGCGCTTTGTCATGTCTAGGTCAGAGAATTGTTCCATTAGCGTTGAACATATTGGGGAGTATCATTCAGGTATCAATGCAAGGAAGAGGAAGAAGAAGAAGAATGAGAGAGCCGGATTTGAGAAAACAGCTACAAAGCAAGATGCAGGATTGTCATTGTTGCCTGTTGTTGGAGAAGCTGTTAATGATTCACTTCCAGTGGTTGAGTCGGAAAAGTCATTTAGCAGGGGGAGATATTTGATTTATAGTGGCGGTGGTGATAGATGCAAGAGTATGAATCACTATTTGTGGAGTTTCTTGTGCGCACTAGGTGAAGCGCAGTACCTGAATAGAACACTGATTATGGATTTGACTATTTGTTTAAACTCAATGTATAGTTCTTTGAATCAGGATGAAGAGGGTAAGGATTTCAGGTTTTATTTTGATTTTGAGCACTTGAATGAAGCAGCATCTGTGTTGGACCAAGCTCAGTTTTGGGATGATTGGAATAAATGGCAGAAGAAGGATGGATTGAGTCTTCATCTTGTAGAGGACTTTAGAGTGACACCTATGAAGCTTTTGGAGGTAAAAGATACTTTAATTATGAGGAAGTTTGGATCTGTTGAACCTGATAACTACTGGTATAGAGTTTGTGAGGGAGAGACAGAGTCTGTCGTACAGAGGCCGTGGCATTTAATATGGAAATCTAGGAGGTTAATGGATATTGTGTCAGCAATTGCTTCGAGATTAAATTGGGATTATGATGCAGTTCATGTTGAGAGAGGGGAGAAAGCAAGGAACAAAGATCTTTGGCCTAATCTTGCCACAGATACTTCGCCTGATGTGCTTCTTACAACCTTGGCTGACAAAATTGAAGATGGTAGGAACGTCTACATTGCAACGAATGAACCTGACACATCCTTCTTTGATCCTTTAAAAGATAAGTATAGTACTCATTTTCTTGACGAGTACAAGTATCTTTGGGATGAGAATAGTGAGTGGTACTCAGAGACAACAAAACTAAACAAAGGAATTCCAGTTGAATTCGATGGGTATATGAGGATCTCCGTTGATACTGAAGTCTTCCTGAGAGGGAAAAAGCAGGTCGAGACATTCAATGATCTTACCAATGACTGCAGGGATGGTATCAATACATGCAACACAGCTGCCAATTAATACTTACACGTCAAATTGATACTTCTTTGTCATCAAATTGGATATGCCAACATGTACCCTTTAGAATTGTTTCGGTGATTGAAGTATCATTAAGCTTTTCTTCGCATGTATTTTCTTGTAAGCGATGCCGTGAGTTTTGTAATTGTAGAACAATGTTGACCAGTGTCATAAATGCCTGATAAGTTAATTTGTTTGATTTTGTTCATAAGCAGCTGATTAGCAAAGGAAAATTAAGCTTGTGAGGTTCTTTTAATTATTTGGTAATTCATGTATTACACAGTGATGTAGGCAGGTGTTTCATATGCTTAATCTGACTTACTGGACTAAACATTTCGGGGGCAGGATTGATTACTTGTGGATGCATATTTTCTGCTTCTTATGTAGTTTAATAGTTAAACAAAAAGAAAGAATAAAGTTTGAATTCAGATGGGTTATGCGCCATTTTTAAGCATGCTTTACCCTTTCAAGTTTAGCTTGCTAACCGTTTGATATTAGTTGGGAGAGACTGCCAAAAAAGGCGTGTTTTTCATATCAAATTTTCTGTTTCAGTTAATCTATTTTAACTTTATTTTATTAAATCTCATCTGTATATTTATAGTCTATATAAACATCATAATTAGAACAGAAGATCTGATATTGTGTTTCTTTGACTTGTAGTTGGTAGTTTCGAATTTGACTCTTTGAATCAATTATTGCATTGTTCTATGACGTAATTATGACTATTGACAACATTGCAAAGAAAGGAGGTCTAGTAGTTTCTTCTAAATATCTAATCAAGTGTCATAAAGCCTTAATTGCAACAGTAATTTGAAGTGAAAGCCAGAATAATCGGACCACATTAAGAGATAATCAATAAAATGGAAAGAATTTTAGAAAAATTAAAGCTTCTTAAAATGTTTTGGAGGATCATCTTTTCTTGTTAATAATTGGGTGTTAGAATTTTAAACTGTGATATTTATGTTAAAGAATATGTAAAAGGACGTGTAATTATAAGAAAATGATTTGTTTCAAAAGAACATTAGATCATCAAACTTAATTGTTAGAGATGTGTTATTTTCTCTATTTAACTTATTTGTTTAGATCTTCGTGGTTATTAATAAAGTTATATTAAAAGCCATAAAGAAAAATGTTGCCGTCTTATAAAATCTAGGACCCACCTGAAAAGGATCTCTATTTGGATCCTTTTTGAACCACTCATGTGATTACATAAACGCGAGGTTTATCATGACTTATCAGGATAAGACTTCACTCCTGCATCGAATATAGGTAGAGGGTGTGGCCATTCGAGTAATGGAAAAAAAGCTTGCCCTTAAAGTGAAAGCTAAGGTGGAGGGTAGGGAATGATACAAGGTATTTTCCTTCAATAAGGGAGATGACTTCTTCCTTGCCCTTTGAAGAGCGAATAAAAAGTGCTTTGAATTAAGCTCTTAGCGTACTCGTAAAGACCTTAAAACAATGATTGATTTACATAACAAAGAAACTAACTATTTGAGATTATGGAATTTTGTATTTATATTTGAGACTCTTCTTTTTTAATTTTGTAAAATTAATATTATTTAAAGTGTCTAAACTATTCTATTGATATCTCTGGACTTTAAAGTTTTGTTAAGAAGATGGGAAAGTTGAAGAATTACTTAAAATATCGTACTTGAATAATATAAGCACCAACAAAGAGCAAGATAACCCTTTTAGGCCTAAAGCTTGTGGTTTTAGGATTTCATCTTTATATAAAAGAGCTAAATGACTCTTCTAAATTTAAAGATCATGATCTTAGGTTTTTATCTTAAAACTAGGAAGTTAAAAACCCACTTCAATCTAAGGATCTAGGTTTTAGAATATTTGCTCAATTTAGTGAGTTATTAGATCCTCTTGGGCCTAAGCCATGGTTTTGATATTCACATATAGGCCTTGTAGATTTAACATTTGTGATATTATAATTTTTTATTTTAGTCAAAAATTAAAAGATTCTCTTCAATATGACAATCTTAATCTTATGATTAGTTTCTTTATATTATAGAGTTAAAAGGAATCCTTTATACCTAAGAATCACATTTTTTAGGATTTTTAAGTAAAAGAAATGTAGTTTTAAATTTAAAGGTTAAATTCTTAAAATTCCATATGATTTGACAAACTATTAAAGTATTGCTGTAGCACCCCCATTTCCATCTGACATGTGCCCGTATGTCCCTCAGATGTTCAAGCACATACTCGGTGGAAACAATGCACTAGAATAGTCGCATTCACTTATATCATAGCATCATAATTTAAAATGCGTGTAACGAGAGTAACATGATATCTAAAACTCAATTCATTTCATAAAACATAATGTACATTGTAGTATTACACTACACAATCTATATATATACAATATCAAAACTATGAGAGTCTACTGCTCTTTTACACATTCTACATGAAAGAGGAATTATACAAAAACTCTATCTAATTCTTTAGTCTCAGCTGACCAACCTTTGATTCATTTCACGGATCCAAAAGTAGTACTAGGTTTCTTCTAAATCATATTAGTAACTAAGTCTCCTCCTTTGTACCTGAAAAGTCACGTTGCAATTTCAGTGGGTTTTAAGAACTCAGTAACCTAACCATCATCGATGGCCCACTCACACCAAATACAGAATAGTTCACAATTCACATTCCATTTACAGATAAGTCTTAGCATGTAATATCTCTTTCATATATTAAGGGTTAGAGCTAAGGAATACCGTACATGAGAAATAGTAATGAGAGAGTAGAGAAATGCACTTCATGCTCATGCACAATATAACATACATACATATAAAATTGATTATTACACACATTACAATGATTTGTTCATACACTCATTTGACATTTTCTGAGTATAAATGATTGTTTTAATGTAAGTATGATATGAATTGTGGTTTATATGTCTTGAAAGTTGAATTGGTGATAATAATTATTGATTTAGGACTTTTGGTGAAATTTAGAAAATTACTGAAATTTTGAGTATTTTTGAACTAGAAAAAATGCCAAGTGGCAGGACAATTGATAAATGTTAGTGGAATTAAGTGTCAAATGACAGTATAAATAATTTATAAATGACTTTAGGAATTATTAACAAGTGTCATTGAATTTTGGGGGAAAATTAGATTAGAAATTGAAGTCAAATAGACTAGTTAGTAAAAGGGTCCAAATGGGATCATAGTAAAGTGACAAATGGTAGTGACATGTGTCACTACCACTGGCCACTCATCCCTCACACACGTTGCGTACTTTTCAACTCTTGAAAAACCAACTTAATTATTTTTATCTTGTTTTTTCTTCCTTTCTCTTCGTAACCTTCATCATCTTCTTCATTCTTCTTTTCTTTTCACAATTTTGCCTCACCAAGTGACAAGTGTTGTTACTCTTACAAATTAACCTTACACAAATTACAAGTAGTATATCGGAGTAGGGATCGTTCCCTCGAAGATCTGATAATAGAATGCTAACTATCGCCAAACTTGTCAACTAAATTTCAGTTAACGAAAGCAAACACAAAACAGAAACGAAACAAAAATGTAAAATCTAAAATTCAATCTAACCCAACTAATTCAATATGGAATGCAAGCTACTACTAGACCAGAGAATTGAAACAGCTAACGGATAACAGAAATCAAAAGATAATCTGACACAAAAGAATTAGATTTGACTCAAGCAAGAGTCAACGAAATCAATTAAACTAAACTCAAACCAATGAACGAAAATAAGTAAATGGGGGTAGGGGGTGTAACTGTAACATCCAGCTCTCATATTAAGAGTTAGAACTCAGACATATCGTACATGAGAAATATTATTAAGAGATTAGAAAAATACATTTCATACTCATGCATAATATTAGTATACACACAGGTGAATTTGATAATTGCACACATTACAATAATTTGTTCATTGCACTCATTTGACATTTCCGGGTATAAATGATTGTTTTAATGTAATTATAATGTGAATTATGGATTATGTGTCGTGAAAATTAAGTTGGTGTGTTTAATCAGTGACTTAGAATTTTTGGGAAAATTTGAGAATTTTGTGAAATGTTTGGGTATTTATGGACTAGGAAAAATGTTAAGTAGTAGGACAACTGTTAAATGGTAGTAGAAATAAATATTAAATGGTAGTAGAATTATTGAAAAGTGATATTGGTATTTAATGACTCATGTCATTGAAAATTGGGAGACATTTGGAGTAGGAATTGGAGACAAATGTACTAGTAATAAAAAAGACCCATTAGAAATCATAAGAAAGTGACATGTGTCAATTGCCACACCATTTGTTAAACCCACGTTTTTGTTAATTGAATGACCAAAATTTTGGTCTTTCACTTGTTAATTGCGTGTCACTTGCCACACCACTTGTTAAACCCACGTTTTTGTTAATTGAAAGACCAACTTTTTGGTCTTTCACTGGTCAATTTCTTCTCTTTCTTCGTAAGTCTCTCCTACTTTCATCTTCTTTATTCCTTCTTCTTCTTCTTCTTCTTCATCACATTTTTGCTTCACCAAGCTTCATTAATGTTGCATCTTGCTCTCATCCATCATTTACTTCTATTTTCTTTGTCTTCTTCACCTTCCTATAAGAAGACCAACCCTTTGTGTGATGCATGGGAGAAGCTAGGGTTAGTTGATTTTTGAAGAACTTGAAGCTTAGTTAAGTAAGTATCACTTAAACCTTTATGGGTTGTGTAAATATAAGCATATATGATGATAGTTTGGGATGAAATGAACATGATAAATGTGTTGAAATATGATTTTACTTTGATGAGGAATTAAGTAGGTTATGCTATATTCTTGTTCATATGATGAGAAATAATTCATAAGTTGATATAGGGATGATTTTTGATATGAATTAAGGGTACAAATGATGTTTAAAAAATGATCAAAAATGTTGATGAATGTATGGATACGTTGATGTTATGTTTTTATTCAAAAACTGAACAATGTTTTGTAATTTGTTATGTGTACCTTTTGAATTGCAAATATAGGTGATCTTGATGATGAAATGATGTAGAATTTGATAAAATAAGCATAAGATATGTTAGATGAAACTTGTAGGAGTTGAAGAGATGGAAAATTTGGAAGATGTGTGCTGGAACAGGTTGGATGGAGTGTTTTACTGAACATGTATCTGTATTTTGGCCATATCTTGATTTGTACAAATCCAAATGGGATGAGTTTTGATTTAGCTTAAACTGTAGATATATAGGTACAATTTTCGTGAAGGAATCGAATTGGAAGTTTGTCCCTAAGGTCTTAAAAGTTTGATTGAAGTTAAGAACATAGAGCTGTCATGCTATGAGAATAGTTTGTAGTATTTTGGGTGTAACTTGCCAAATACAGATCCAAAATGCATGAATTTGATGTCATTAGAAACTTAAGACATATATGAACATTTTTTTAGAAGAAGGTATTACCTAAATACCTCGTTTTCTAGGTCATAATGGTCATACAAAACTAATCTGAAAATCTGTCTTGAGAAAAACTGGAAAAATTGAAGAAAAAAAATGGGAGATTTGTTTCTGTCACGATTGTGGCAGGGGAAGCCATGATCGTGGGCAGTGATTTTACATGATAATGTGTCAATTATGCAATGTTTGAACCAATTAAGGATGGAGTATATAGTTATGTTATTTTTGGACTTAATTTGGGCTTAAAATGAGGACAAAACTTAGTGGATAAATTGTTTGATGCTATAAATGTGATATTATGGATTTCATAAATGAGAATGTGTAATTGAAGATGCCTAAACAATTGGATAGAGTTTGATAAGGATATGTAATCAGTTGGTATATGAATTAGTATGTAATGATGTTGTATTAGAGGTAGTGAATTATGGGAAAATTGGCATGAACTTGGTATTATAATATGTGTTGAATTCGGATGGATGAAGGAAGAAAAATGTAGGGCACGATCGTGGCCCTTACAGCACGATCATGGCCTGATAAAATAAGGTTTTGTCACGATCGTGGCGGGAACCCCACGATCGTGGCCTGGCCAGAAAATGTTTCTGTCGCGATTTTGATAGGGGCACCACGATCGTGGACAGACTTATGGAGGTAAAGAGTTGTCCATTGATTGTTATATAAGAAATCAATACTAGGATGCTTCCATATGATGTAAGTAAGTTTAAATGAGATCTTGAATGACCCTAGTTGATGAGAAACGAGGGGATTGAAGTGAGTGAAGTGCATTGGTTATTAAAGAATGATTAAAAGATGTTAATTGGTTATGAGATGTGAATAAAGGAAATATACTCGGAATTGTCAATATGAGCATGCGTTATACCTTATACACATATATGTATAATGAAATGTTTATGTGATTGTGCAATTAATAATGTGTGTGCACTATGTGTGTTACATGAAATTGATATACAGGATTCAACATTTGCATCTAGACGTTTCTGGATCATGGAAGTAAATGCTAATCTGGAGTATACTGTGGGTCGACCTAGATAGTCTCAATTTTATTGTTTGTTATATTTTAAATTTCTATATTGAATTACTACTGAATGTGAATGTGATGGATACAATTCCAGACATTAATAGTCCGAGGAGTTTGATAAATGTGAGATCATCGGAAGTGCTCATTGTATGTGAATTGTACTGAAATAAGTGATTCTCAACAGTATTGTTGAATGTCGGACATCGATCCGATGAATATACATGAATGTGAATGTGAAAAATTGAGCACTAGTGATTGTTTGAAAATATGTGAATGTAGAGCACACCATTAGATGAATGCATGAAAAATAAAGATAGTTGTGACTGAAGTTGCCAGTGAAAAAGAGTTTAGAGCTCAGACATTTGTGGAAAAAGCCTAAGGCTCAACGTATAAAGCCTGTATCTCCAATGGATAGGGGACAGTGTGATAGAGCCCAGTATCTGTAATCGATACAGGACAGTGAAAAATTTACTTAGTCACAACAACGAATTAAATGAATGTGAGTCTCATGTACATTGTATATATAATTGATATATATGTTTAAATGATTGAAATGCACTGTTTGAATGATTTCTGAATGTGAAATATGAATTAGATGAATATGAAGTATATGTGATTCAACATGATGATTAGTGAAATGATGTGAGTTACGTTATTACATGAATTGATGTGTTATGTGATTGAGCGAACCATCGAGGATAGTCCACTCATTAAGTTTGCAAAACTCAAACCAATATTGCAACATTTTTTTTCAGGCTTGGGAAGATCTCAAGTTAGACAAAACTGGAATCTAACCATTGCTTTTGAGTAAGAGATAGAGGTTTGTCTTAAAGAATGTATTCTGCAAATATTATACCATTGTATGTGAATAAATTCTATTTTGTAATGACTTTCCAAATTGAAAATGTTTGTAAATGAGGTTGCTCAATGAGTATAATAACAATTGTGACTTTGATGCTTATGAAAAATTAGCCTAAATTTGATTTGTTGTTTTTGGTAATATGCGTGTGATGTTTAAAGAGAGAAATTTTCAATGAGTTTGATTGTTTGACTACTCTAGCACACCGCTTTCACAGGGCATATGTTTAAATATCCTCAGGATGTACAGATACGTGCTCGGTGGAAGTGAGGTGCTACATTAATACCCATATATCCCCTAGAAGAATATATAAATGCCACACAAAACTGTACAAACAATCAAAGCATTTGAAATCTTCCTTAAAAACCAATTTGGGCAAACATACATTGAATTGCATTACAAGATGGATTACAAACAAAACACATTATAAATATTGAACTTAACACAAGCATGTCTTAAAACCTAATCCATCCTATATTATAGTTATTACAAACCTTCCAACACATTCAAATTGTTTCAATTATGATTAACAACTTAAATACAAATTCAATCAAAACAAAACTCAATCTTCTTTGGCCATTGTGGTTGTCCTTGACCCAGTCTTTATACCCTTCTATCTGAACCTACATGGGGCAAATCCACCTTGCTAAGCATATAGCTTAGTGAGGAAAACTAAACATGATACATAATGGTAACTGACTCCTAAAAGTCATATGATAATGTCATATACAAATCATATCACATATAAAAATTCATTCCAAACAATAAGTGTCCCAGAACAGAATATGCCAAAACAGGATATATTGGCTTCAAGAAAATTTTACAATTATCATAATAGAATATCATAATATCATAACAGAACTTTTTGTGTCAAATCCATATTTGAATAAGTCAGAACAAAACTTAATTATTTCAGAACATTGCTTAATTATAACCAAATTGTACATGTAACAGAGTACAAAACAAATTAAATAAAAGTGGGTAATGAGACCAAAACAGGAGATACCTAATAGTATCACAGAACATGAGAGACTTATGCCTTGACACTGAAGTGTCCTTATCAGGAGACATTGAAGTATCAATATCAGGAGAGACTTAAGTCTCAGACACTGAAGTGTCATAATCAGGAGACACCAAAGTGTCTACACCTTAAATGTGTCTACAAACAGTTGCAGACCCTTCTAGGCATGCCTATTTACTCACGAATAGGACTTGACAGTTTTTAAAACAATCTATTTCATATTTTAGAATTTTTATGCAAACTTTATAAATACAAACATGTGCAATTTTGCATCAATAGAAATGTTGAGTCATCAAACATTATGCATATGCGCACAATTAGCAAGCACTTCCAATACAATCCCAACTATAAAACTCCTAGGACAACTGATGGTCTGGTATTTTCACAATATTATAACAAAAATTCCCAATTGACAATCATTCATATCTAATTCATAACACATAGGCTTTAAGAGCTCATTCATTCATGATCACACTAAGCAATTCAACATTGTAACATCCCCTCACTTATAAGAAGGGTATTTTGGTCATTTTGGAATGGGTTAGGATTATTTAAAGTGTTTTGACATATTCATGCATTCATATATGCA
>JANZXR010000004.1:11344085-11363653 GCA_027575705.1 Erythroxylum echinodendron
TTGACCTTTCTGAGTATGTAACTATTCATATATATATATGCATGATTGAATATTCATTTGATTGATGGACTTATGTGAATTGTATGATTTTAGACACTCAAGCCGAACGTCATCATTCAAATGTTGCCAGACTATCCAGGCAACAGCATAATTTGGAGCGTACTATGAGTAACCTAGATATTCTCACTAAGATTGATTTATTTTTGTTTAACTCCCAATTATTGAACTGTTAATAATCTGATTGTGATAATTCTAGACATTAATAGTCTAAGGAGTTTGATATTTGGGAATGTATTGGGATTATTCTATTTGCATATGATTATGAAAGATATCTGAATACTCAACATAAGTGTTGAATGCCAGACTTAGGTCTGATGAACATGTGACTCTGACTATGCACCATGAATAAATGTTATTGATGGCATATTTTGCGATTTAATGCATCACATTGATATGCATGATCAGATAAAAAAGTTGTGACTGGAGTAGCCAGTCTGAAAGAGCTTAAAGCTCATAAATGTGCACATAGAGCTTAGCTCCATAATTAATAAGCCTGGTATTCACAATAGGTACAGGACAGTTTCTGTAATGAGCCCGATATCTACAAGGGATATGGGATAGTGAAAGATGCTTAGTAACAATTAATAAAAACAAACGTCAAAGACTCATATGCATCTACATTTATATATATACATATTTGTGAATACATTTCTAAAATTGTGATGATTAAGTGATATACCATATATGTGTAATTGTGGATAATGTGATTGATTGGGATAAATGTTTCAAATTATGCTTGAAAAGAGTATACGAAATGTTTGACATTCATTATGTCTTATTGAGATAAGGAATGTTGTGAATTTGGCAACATGTAATATATTTGTGTATCTATCATGAGTAAGATCATCAATGATGGTTTACTCACTGAGTTCGCAAAACTCATCAAAATTGCGACATAGATTTTTAGGTACGAGAGAGGAGACCTAGTTCCTAAGATACTCTAGAAGAACGTTTTGGATTAAGAAATGACTCAAAGGTCTGTTAGCTGACATCTAAGGAGTAGTGGAATGTTTTTATGTAGTTTTCATATCTCATGTAGAACTTTTGTGTAAAAAGTTATAAACTCACAGATACTTTGATGATGTAAAATTGTTTAAATGACTACAATGTAAATTATGTTAGTAAATAAAATGAGGAGTTGAGCTTTTTTTAAGTATTATGTTATTCTGTATGATTTCATATAAGTGAATATAATTGCTCTAACATATTAATATTATAGGATATGTACTCGAATGTCCTCTAGATGTTCGAGGATATACTCTATTGTAGTGGGGTGTTACACATATGATGTAAATAGGTATTTAAAACAAAGAAAGACTTATTATTCAACATTCAAAGATAAAAGGCAAGACTCGTTACTAAAGGATTCACCCAAAAAGAAGGAATGATTTGCAGAGATACATTTTCTCATGTCTCTAAAAAGGATTCACTTTGTATAATATTGGAATTTGTTGCTCTTTTTGACATAGAATTGCATCAAATGGATATGAAAAAGCTTTCTTAAATGGTGACCTAAAGGAAGAGGTTTATATGAAACTACTAGAAGGATTCTCCTCTAGTAATGGTGAGTATTTGGTTTACAAGCTGGATTGAAACAAGAATCCCACCAGTGGTATTTAAAATTCCATGATGTTATCTTATCATCTGGCTTTGAAGAAAATATCATGGATCATTGTATATACCAGGAGGTTAGTTGTAGTAAAATTTATTTTCTTGTATTATGTGTGGATGACACATTACTTGCAACTAATGATAATGTTGCACGTGAAACAATTTCTCTCTAAAAATTTTTAAATGAAAGATAATGGTAATGCGTCTTATGTCATTGGCATTAAGATCCATTAAGGCAGATTCTCTGCTATTTTGGGTTTATCTTCAGAAACCTATATTAATAAAGTTTTAGAGAGATTTCGGATGAAAGAATGTTCACCAAGTGTAGCTCCCATTGTGAAAGATGGTAGGTTTAATTTGGAGCAATGCCTTAAAAATGATTTTGAAAGGAAATAAATGAAAAACATTCCATATGCTTCCACAATTGGAGGCCTAATGTAGATTTGTATAAGAACTGACATTGCATTCACTATTGGAATATTGGACAGATATCAAAGTGACCTAAGATTAGATCATCGAAGAGTTACAAAAAAATTATTAAGGTACCTTTAAGGGACAAAAAATTACGAGCTTATGTATAGACGAGTCGACAATATAAAGATAATAGGGTACTCAGATTCAGATTTTACTGGGTGTATTTATTTACAAAAATCAACATTAGGTTATATCTTCAAGGTTGCCCATGAAGTCATATCTTGGAGAAGTGCCAAGTAATATTTGACTACTACTTCCATTATGGAGACTAAGTTTGTTTCTTATTTTTAGGCTACATCATATGGTGTACGGCTAAAGAATTCCATATATGGGCTTAAACTCATGGATTCCATTTTTGGGTCATTTGAGAATATATTGTAACAATTTAAATGTTGTTTTTCTAGCTAAAAACAACAAGAGTAGTAGTTAGAGTAAACACATCGAAGTTAAGTTTTATTTATAAGGAAAAGTTTTATAGAAAAGAAATTGGTTATTGAACACGTTAGTATTGAATTGATGATAGCATATCTATTAACAAAAGGTGTGCCACCAATGAATTTAGGATCATGTTGTTAGAATAGGATTGAATTCCATCAAAAATCTAAACTTCACAAGGATGAATTCCATAATTGACCATGGGAAAATTTTTGATGGCCCTCGAAACATCACGAGGATGAATTCCATAATTGACCATAGTATTTCCCATTTCCATGTCCTTAATTAAAACTCACCAATGGTCGAAACGTAACCGAGACTGTATTAGCACGATCTTTTGCGGCTAGTCGGATTTCTTGTTGCCTTAGACTACCTTGTCTATAATATTCCAAGGAAGCTTTCAACATGGAGTCCCCACGGTAAGGTTGTATACGTAGCCGTTGGATTGTGTTACGATAAGAAATTTTCCAAGTTGAGCATGCAAATTGTCTGAACATGCTCCCACTGCTGCCCGTCTTAATTGATAGATTTTATACGTTATCTTAAACGCAGGCTTAGTTGTGCAGCATAAAGCCAACGTGTTCATCAATTGCTTTCTTCCTGTTTATTCAAATAGACCTCTCAACTTTTTAGTTCCATGTCCCGAATAATATTAACAACCAACACAAATGATTTTTTTTCTTTATATAAACATCTATATCAAATGAAACAAATAAGATTTAGAAAACCACATAAACAATGTGTAAAACGAGTTAGAATATTAATCTTGATTTATTATACTTTATTACCATTATTTATATAAAAATAATAATTTTTAATAGATAATTAATAATCCGAAATATATTAGTAAGTTTATAAATGACATTTTTATTTAATAATGTAATAATACAAATTTTATATTTATTATTTACCACTACTAATTAATAAGGAACTCAAATCCTTTGTTTCACCAACCCTATTCCAACCATGTGTCACTCTATCCTAACTATCTATTTATGTGAGACCCATATAAATAGATGGCTAGTATAAAGTGGCACACATAGTTAAAACATAGTTGGTAGAACAGAGGCTCTCATCTCATTAATAAGAGGTTCTTGTAAAAGAAAAACATAATTGGATTCACGAAAGACAAACCCAAACCCTACTAGAAGAAGAAAAGCTACAAGGATTAGACTTCTGAACCGTAAGCCATACTCTCATATCTAGACGTTAACTATAATTAGCATATTTAAGTACGGATGATGAAATAACAGAAATTTGTACAAACGGCACCAGACGAAAAGTAATTAAGATAAATGCTTAAACTTAAAAATATTTACAGCGAAAAATATGGTTCTCCGAAGAACTCATCAAGACATGACGCTAAATCTTGTGTAAAGCACAAAAATACATAACGCCATCCAGAACCTCTACACAACATGCTGTACATGGAAAAATTAGCAAGCTTGGTTGTAGACTCACCAAAAGCAATAAGCATCCTCTTCAGGAATCAAAGGAGTCCTGCAAAGAGGGCAGGTAATGTTCCAATAATCCAACCACTTCTCCAAGCATACCCTGTGGAAAAGATGGCCACAAGACAATCGGTTGATCTCCGACTCTGGCTGGAATTGCGTCAAGCAAACCGAGCAGTCATGTTCTGGACATTTACAGTTACATACAGTGTCAAATCGAGTTATCGGAGTCCTGCTTTTGAACTGCTCAATATAACTCTCTGAGGGGCTCGACCAGTAATCAAATGGTTCAGTAGGGTCTTCGGCATAATCTGACGGAGAAGATGACGTCGTTGATGCTAGACGAATACCTACTATATGAAGGATTGAACGGACTAGTCCTTTGACAATGGAAATGGACAGGGCTGTATTTACCAAAAGCACGCATAGTACTCCTTCAGATGGAGCAGGGAGACTTGAAAGACCCATTCTTTGGGATGACTCGAAACTTGTAAGCAGGTGTCTCTCAGCTCAAACAAAAGAAGATGGTCAAATGAAGGTTAGGTCAGGATTTTGGCAAAAATAAAGGGGATAAAGCGACTGTCGCGCTGTTGACGAGATGTGATCTGTAGTGCAATTTAAAAGGAAGTTAGAATACTAGCCAAAGTTGAAAATAATGAAACAGGCAATCGATTACTCCATCCAACAAACAAGTACATCAAAATCTCAGAATTCAGGGAACGAAGACTGGTTTAAGTCGATTGACATAAAAAGTTTAACAGAAATCAACAAAGCTACTGTAGTAAGCTACTAGTGAAGTGGTTAGCAGTACGATCAAGTGAGAAGCAAAAATTTCCTATAAAAAGCCAACAAAAGGGTCATACGGATAACAAAACTGAAAAGGACAATCCACATAATCAACACAATAACCCCGTCCTAATAAGCTGCCTTGCCTCCAAAAGAGGCTGGATTGAAGCCACTAATTATACTAGTCAGATCCCCTAACCCACAGATGAAGAAAGCCGAATTCTGTTAAAGAACAAATGAGTATTCTCTACCAAAAGAAAATACTGTGTACAGAGGATCGTAAAACCCGAATTCGCAGAATTCATTTACAGCATACACCTTTACACAGATCAATGCAAAACATGGTCTTCTATATATAACAATTATTATCTTCAAAACGTGGAACGAGCTGATACTACCCATGTGGTCATGAATTGACGATCAAGACTACTAGGAAAAAGACAGAAATGACGAATCCGTATTAGGGTTAGTCTTATTTTCCCCAATGAAAATAACCAACAAAATGCATCAAACAACGATGGGAGAGATCTAGCATTTAAGTACAATTCAGAAAGAAAGGGTGAAGCATCCAAGAAAAAGGATTCACCCACAACAGAGGGAAAGTAGAAGAATAACCAGTGAAAAGGAAAATTACAAGTAGAGATAAATGATTACTTACACTGTAAGGTAATAAAGCTTTAAACTTGATAATCTGGGCAGGAGAAAGATGAAAAGGAAGAAGAAGACGAAGAAGAAAGAAAGACAGAAAAAGATTCTGGAGATAAAATAAAACGGATAAGTGTCTGCCTCCGTTATATGTACATATGTAGAAAAGGTGCGGAGTTTAGGAAGTAAACGATAACGGGTGATACATACGTAGAAAAGGTGCGGAGTTTAGGGAAGTAAATAATAATGGGTGAGTTTTGTCAGCGTGTTTTAATGGGTGCTGTACGTACGCAAAAAAAAAAAGGCCGACTACTTGCATAAGTCACAACCAAACCCAGGTTAGTCTTCCGGATTCTCCTATCTTTTTAACCACCAATGCTTTTCTTGAACTTGAATTCTTTACCAAGTGAAAAGTACTCTTTAAAATACAATCAGACCCAGGCAATCATAAATTAGAACAACATCTACTAGTGGAAGATGTTTTTAATATTCTCTTAGACTAACAGCGTTTTCATAGTAAAAATTAAACTTTTACTGTTTTTTTTTTTTCTGTGTGTGCTTAATATAAAATACAAGTATAAACAACATGCATATCTATTTGTCATCAACTATTATTCAAATCGATAAACATTTTTTGGTTATCCTTCATTTTATTTTTTTATTAGTTAACATTTGACTTACATTTTATCGCTACTTCTCTCTTATTTGTTAGGAATATTATAAAATACATATATCTACCCATTTATAATCTCAATATAAAAAACTGTCAGAGCTTTAGCAATATAAATTCTATATTATAAATAATATACTAGGTAAAAAGGAAGTACTTTTACTAAAATTTAATTTAAACTTTAACATTGTAACACTTATCTTATTTTCACAAATGTTCAAAATAGGCTCCGATTTCGTTTCTCCGTCAATCCTTTATTAAAATAATACAAGTATGTTATTTATTAATTTTTAAACCTCATATATGTATCCCATCTGGTAAGCAACCTTCATACAGTATCCTCCTCTCTTGCAACTGTGATATTCATAATGAGGTGGGTTGGTGGGTTAGAGTAAAATATGGGAATTTTGGCCAATGGTGTTGCCGGAGGCGGAGACAATAGAGATCGTGCGGTAGGTGAAGGGAGTTGTTGTGAAGTGAGTATGAAGTGTTGGCTTAAGTGGAGACGTGCGCAACAACATCACTACCATAATTTTTTGTCTCTATTTACTTTTGAGTTTTGTTTTGCTTTTTAAAAGTTGTTTCGTTTTAGCCTCGTCTACTGCCACAACTGAGGGTTTTCTATGTGATAATTCAGGACAATAGTTGGGGGGTTTCTCGCTACACATTGATTGGTGCTTGTCTTTGACCGCAGAACTCTGGGACGTTTATACCAGACTGACGCTGACTTGGAACATAGGCTACCGCCGGGTGAAACTGGAAGTTGATTTTAAAGCAGTGTCCGATCTTCTCGCCTCGTCCAACCGGCGATCCCGGACACTTAACCCTCTTGTCCGGAATATACATGAGTTGTTCTTCCGGAATTGGACTGTTGTTCATCGATATGTGTTTCGAGAGAGCAACAGATGCGCCGACTGGCTAGCTAACTATGCCAGTCATTTTGCTGTGGGAGTTATGTACTTTCATCATTCACCGATTGGGTGTCACCTTATCCTACTAGAGGATTTGTCGAGAATTTGTTTCCCTAGACTAGTTGTGTAATTTTACTGTTCGACTTCCTTCTTATAAAAAAAAAGTTGTTTCGTTTTGTACGGATTAATTGGTTTGGTTTATCTTAGGGTTGCATTTGATAAGCCATCTCGAATTCCTTGGGCTGTTAAAAGGAAGATGTGTAACACGTAACGGTACCTTAGTTACATTTTTAGATCGAACGTGAAAGGGCAAAAAATGGAGAAATGCGGAATGTACCTGGTGTCGGTTCTGAAACTTCAAACAAGCTTTCTAAAGCTAAAACGAGACCGAATTTGCCGCCGTCTTCACAGGAATCCATCATTTGGACGTAGTCTAGGTCTTTTTACAGTTTTCTCAAAACATAACTTCTCTTAACGAGTCATAGATTCTTTATGTTTACGATTAATATGAGCAACTGCAAGAGACTAATAACTTATATATACAGCTTCCATATTGAGCTTTACCATCACAAATTTGATATGGATCAGGTCCACAGTAAAAGGGATCCATTTTTTACCCAAGCTTCAACCTATTGATTTAGATCATTTATTGGATAACTTTATTATCTTTATCCGGAGGAAAATGACAAAAATGTCCCTATGGACAAAAATGTCTAACATTTTTCCCCTTGGACAATTATTAATTGCAGTTTTACTCAAGTTTAAACAATTTAAAAACTCGGTTAAGCTATATTACTGTATTAGTCGACTAAGTTTAAAAACAAAACATTTGATCCAAAGATAATGAAAGTCCAACATTCTGTCCTACAAGGCTTTCGCTACCGAAAAGTATCAAATACATATGTTATTTGCGATACAGATCCAATACAATCATGCATATCTAATACCTCACTAACATGAATGACCTCACTAACATGAATGGAAAAATGGAGTATGGCAAACTATGATGATACCTTTATGATCTAATACGTATCATCTTCGTTTGTAGGTCTCGATATCTCTAACTTTATGTTAAACTGCATGTGCTAAACTACAACAAATAAATCCTGTTTTCTCTCACCGAATGCTAAACAATATTAGAAAAAACTTATTTCCTCTCACCAAATGCTAAACAACATTAGAGAAAACCTTTATGTTCTCCAACTGAATGTTAAACTGCATTAAAGAACCTTTATGGGGTCAAAAACTTATATCCCCTATCTCATGTGAAACTTTAAGGATATATCTGTATAAAATTGTATGCATACAAATGACATAAGCTTAAGGTCAATCTGTATATATGTCCAATGACCTTTAAATGCTTAAGATTAACACAAATCTTAAGACTTCTATACGTATTATTATAATGTATGATAACATGTATTACTGAGGATAAACAATGATCATCTTTATTGATAAACCGTCATACTGTCATAATACATCAAAACGTATAAATGTACATAGAGCAAACATAATGATCTTTTAACTAACAGTGTCTAAAAACTTCAAGACACCCATATTGTATACTTCTATTCCAAATACAAGTGGGCAAAGTCCTTTAGTTAAAGAATCGACTTATAGTTCCTCAGTCTTTAAATGCTCCAAACCTTAATGTCACCTTTTCGTATCAACTACTTCATGGTCAAATATTTGACCTAAAATATGCTAAGATCCTGCGATATTCAATATTGTAATTAAACAACACAACAGCTTGATTATCACATTACAATCAAATGAGTTTAGCCATGAATCAACAACAGACAACTAAGAAATCAAATTTCTGAGTTAAACCGTCTGTGAAATAGCTCCATAACATACATTCTGCATGCATGGTCAAGAAAATCACCCATATCTATTTGATACTCTTCCACGACATTGTACTATTTGTAAACTTAAACTGTAACCTTAAGTGAACTTTCGATCATTCAGACACATAGCTTAATTTGAATCTAAATTCCCTACAAGGTTTAGTCTATTGATTTTTCTATATGTCAACATTTGCTTGACTATATTTCAATGGTCTACATTTGAGTTAACCAGATACTAACTAAACAGTCAAATAGTAAATGCAATGTCCTGTCTAGTACATAGCCAAGCACACATTAAGCTATCAACTATAATAGATGTTCACTCAAGGTTACACGTGCTAAGTTTTACTATTTATAACCTTAGTGATTACCGCAAGCGCACGAGTCGTTCACGTAGTACTTAAGGTGTCGATCCCATAAAGAAGAGAACTAGTCCTAAGATCTAACAGCAGCTAAGTTCGCAATACCTAATTAAACAACTACTGCAGAAATTAAAATTAATCAAGAATCAAATATGAGAAATTAAAGCACCAAAAGAATGAACAAAATAGCCAACTCACATAAATAATCTGAAACTTAACCTAGAAGTGACCAATTGAGAGAAAGGGTGAATTAATTCAAAACTAAAGAAAATGTACCCAATTATGTAATTTCCGACTTAAAGGGCCTAGATGGTCATAGGGTGCATTACTCCCTCTCGAGTTATAATTCGTAATCTTAATTAATAATCCCTAATTCAAATTATTGAAATTGCGATCTCTCGATCTGCAATTGGTCCAAAACTTAAATTAGCTCTAAAGTTGTCTATTAACCTCCTGGGAGTCTATACTCGATCTCTTGTTATACAACTCTACCAGTTTGATTCAACTCTCTACCTGTTGACTTACCTAACTCTTGTTAGATTAAATTGATGATTTTCACCCGCTCACACTCTCAGTTTGTTTCCAAGTTATGAAGAATTGAAATTGAATCACAAATAAATCGAATAAAATACAATCAAATAAATTTTATTAATCTCAAGAACAAAAAAGCAGAAGGTAAGTTTAGACAAAAGATCAACACTCAACGACAAAATTCCTATCAATATTTAAATCTCATACATCAATGAAATCAAAATAAAAATAGAAAATACTGTCGAAATGGATATCGGAGGTAGCGACTGTGGGAAACCACCTGTTTCGGGAAGTACGTCGCATCAAACTTATCTCTATGCCTCTCTTCCTTCGTCTCCTTCCTCAATCGCTTGATCTCTCTTTAGGTCTCTCTCAAATTTTTACAAAATTTCCCTTCTTGCACAACTCTCTCTACTCTCTAAAAACTGTTGGTGGTTGCTAAGTATTGTTCTATTTATTCTGTAGCAAGCTTAGGCCAAATTTGGGGTCAAAACAATCTGAAAATTACTCAAAAATTGAGTTTTCATGTCAGCCCGACGTAGGGCACGATCGTGACTTTGACTGCCACGATCGTGGCCAGTACTTTAACCTTTCTATCACGATTGTGGCCTGAAGTGCACGATCGTGGCCTAACTTGACGCTCTCTATCACGATCATGGCCCCTAGTGCATGATCGTGGCCTGGCTGTAGTTAGCTTTTCCTCTTCTGTTATGATTATGGCCAATGTGCACGATCGTGATCTATGTCTTTTAGCCCGAAACTCTTTAAATTTTCACATTCTTCCCTGTTTACCCTACAACACTAGCACACACATCAAGATATCTCAAAAATATACAAATTAAGCTCAAAGATTTAAACTAACTCATTAAAAACACTTAAACACAAAAACTAACCTAATTAAACCCTAAATGCATACTCAACACTCTATTTAACTCAAAATGCATAACAAATTAAACCCTAAAATATCATACAAAATACTACTATCAACATCCTCATACTTAAATGTTTGCTTGTCCTCAAGCAAACAAAATAGCAACACTTAACAAAACAAACACACTATACAATAATGTAACAATGGCTCTAATCTTTATGAACTAAATTTAATCTTGGACATACCCATTCGAATTATGTCTAATCATTAACATGCAAAATAGGCATCTAGGGCTTTGAACTAAATATATAACTAAATCAAGACCTAAGTGTTACTTAGTTATCCTTTTTATTTGTACACACACATTAATAAATCTTTGGTTCTTTGGACTTTGTAACTGTTCCTAAGTATAATTCTATGAAAATTCAAGCTTATTACAAGTCCGATAGGCGTTTATTTAAAAAAAAATTTATAAATATTTTTATTTAAACCAGGACTTAGTCTTTTACTCGGGGGAAAACATTTGTTATGAATGTCGATCTGGCTATTCAACTAAGTCTTTATTAAACAGCTTGGTTAAAACGTCATTATAGTCTTTTTACGCGAAGGCATAAATTTGTGATACGTATCGATCCGGTTACCCAGCTACATCACATTTTTAACTGGCTACTAGCTCTATTCATAACCTGAAGGTCAGCAGAATAGTAATTTATTAAATTAACATTTTTTATTTTTTTAGGACAAGGTCTTTTTTACCTTGTTGCTTTTAACTATTGGTTTTCATGAAAAATACTAGTCAAGCAACTTAACCTAAAAGACCTCAATTTATGAATGAATGTGACAATTTAGAGAGTGACAAATTTACACTAAGTCCAAATTGCGCTGTGTGTTTATACAAAGGCCGTTTATTTCACTAATTTCACAGGCTAATGATCATTCACAACTTGATAGACTATGTCCCAAAGTTAAATATATTTCACTCAATCTAAGCCATTGACACATTCACACACTTCACACAATATAACCTACTACTATCATATAGTATGCAAAATTAATGTACAATAAAAAAACACAAAATTCCTTCCCAACACATTGTCCTCAATGTGAGAAGAGAGTACACACCCGGGGGAATAAACACAATATACGAAAAACATAAGAAGAAAATACTAACACAAAATGAAACGGAAAGGGTTAGAGCACAAAATCGTTTATGGTGAAAGATGTGGTGATGGCTGTAGTGTTGAGACCAAATCAGCTTGACATAAAAAATGTTTCCCTATCTTATAAGTGAGTCAAGAGAACAAAATAATTAGCACTCCAAACTGTTCCAAATTATTCATGACTTATTTAACAATTTAAAACAAACCTAATTACATAACAATTGAAACGTACTACTAAACGTGCCAATTTATGGTCATTAGCTTGACCTTCATCCTTTAAAACTTAGCCAGGATCAATTATGAGCGGCTTGCTTCCTCCCTTTTCGTTCAACATCAATTTTGTGGCCTGTAACTAAGCTATAATTACAAGATGATCAAAAGGACAATATTGATAAAATTATGAAAACCAATTAATTTCAGTAATATCCTTTTCACTAACAGACTGTCAATAAAATAGGGAATACCGAAACTCTCTGAATCTTCCATCGAATTTAACAGTTTGTCCTGTACGAAAGTGAATTGCTCTCTTCTTCCTTCATCACCTTCGTCTCCTTTGTTTCTTCCACATCATGAACAGAGACCTTTATCACTTGTTCAAACTCAATGTCTGTTGTAGTCTGTTCATTCCTCTTGTTCATCATAAGATTCGAACACATCAATTATCTTAAATGAGCTACTAAACTTCGGATTCTTAAATACATCATTCATGTGGAATGTCTCTTCATCATGATCAATCCAAAGGATAGGGTTTTGCATAGACATTTACCTAAGAATTTTCGATTTTCACATGTGGTATATCTAATACTGGTGAATAATAGACAGGGTTGGAATTCTTTTCCTCATACACTTCCATCTCTTTTTTTTGCCACCGAATTGGGGCTCGGTATGGTCTTCCTCTGGTTCTTTTAGCTCTACCCCATTCCTAAGTGTGATAGCCTCGTATTGCTCTAGTTTTTGTAATTCCATTTTTCTCAAAAAGTCTTCCACACTTCTCTTACAAAATTCACGGGTAAGCTATCTTACTTGAATCTCCAAGTTATGAATAGAAGCGGCATAATTTTCCGTCACTTGATCAATTTGCACTTCTAGTCTCTTCTTCCCTTCTTCCATGTCTCTGAGCTTATCCAAGATCTTATCCAATTTGGAATCCCAAGAACTGGATTTTTCATGTTGAAATTCAAATAGATCTTGGGGTCTTATGTGAGTACTTGCATTGTTGGATCAATAGAAATCTAGGTGGTTCTGCATACCTGAATTGTACAAGGTCTAATAAGGGAAGTTATTTCTCTAACCATACTATGACTTATTGTAATTCTCAAAATTTCCTTGCTCCTTATAATATCTATCTTCCATCATTGTTCAGTATTCAACTCTTCAGATATCCCATTCTAAGTCTCGATGTGTCTTTCCTTTACGCCACATTTTTTTAATAAAAACAAAAGTTAGTGGAAAACCCTTAGACTAAAGAACTAAATTGTCTTCCCTAGCAATGACTCTAAAAACTTGTTTGTTCAAGGTTAAATGCGCTAAGTTTTGCTATTTATAAACTTGGTAATTATCGCAAGCAAATGGGTCGTTCTTGTCGTACCTAAGGTGTCGATCTCACCAGGAAGGGAACTAGTCCTAAAATCTAACGGCAGCTAAGTTCACAATACCTAGCTAAATAAGTACTGCAGAAATTAAAATTAATCAAAAATCAAATATGAGAAATTAAAGCACCAAAAGAATAAACAAAATAGCCAACTCATACAAATAATCCGAAACTTAACCTAGAAATGACCAATTGAGAGAAAGGGGTAATTAATTTGAAACTAAAGAAAATGTACGCAATTATGTAATTTCTGAATTAAAGGGCCTAGACAGTTCTAGGGTAAATTACTCCCTCTCAAGTTATAATTCTTAGCCCTAATTAATAATCCCTAACTGACATTATGGAAATTGTGATCTCTCGATCTGCAATTGGTCGAAAACCTAAATTAGTTGTAAAGTTGTCTATTAACCTACTGGGAATCTATGTTTGATCTCTTGTTACACGACTCTACTGGTTTGATTCAACTCTCTACCTATCGATTTACCTAACTCTTATTAGACTAAATTGATGATTTTCACCCAGCTCAACCTCTCAGTTTGTTGCCAAGTTATGAAGAATATAAATTGAATCATAAATAAATCGAATAAAACACAATCAAATAAATTTTATTAATCTCAAGAACAAAAAACCAGAAGGTGAGTTTAGACAAAAGATCAACACTTAACGGCAACATTCCTAATCAATATCCAAATCTCATACATTAATGAAATCAAAATAAAAATAGAAAATACTATCAGAATGGATATCAGAGGTAGTGACTGTGAAAAACCGCTTATTTCGGGAAGTACATCGTGTCAAACGTATCTCCATGCCTCTCTTCCTTTGTCTCCTTCCTCAATCACTTGATCTCTCTCCAGGTCTCTTGGGATTTTCGCAGAATCTCCCTTTTGCACAGCTCTTTTGGCTCTCTAAAAACTGCTAGTGGCTTCTATTTATTCTGTAGTAGCTCTAAGTCAAACTCGGGTCAAAACGGTCTAAAACAATAACCCAAATTTTGAGTTTTGGAGTCAGCCCAATGCAGGGCACGATCGTGGCAGTCACTAGTAGGTTAACCTTTATGTCATGATCGTGGCTTGAAGTGAACGATCATGGCCTGACTTGACGGTCTCTGTCACAATCGTGGCCCTAGTGTGCGATCGTGACCTGGCTACAGCTGGCTCTTCCTCTTCTGTCATGATCGTGGCCAGTGTGCATGATCCTGGCCTATGTCTTTTAGCTCGAAACTCTTTAAATCTTCACGTTCTTCCCTGTTTACCTTGCAACACTAGAACACGCATCAAGGTACCTAAAAAATATACAAATTAAGCTCAAAGATTCAAACTAACCCATTAAAAACACTTAAATACAAAAACTAACATAATTAAACCCTAAATGCATACTCAACACTCAATTTAACACAAAATGCATAATAAATTAAACCTTAAAACATCATTCAAAACACTACTATCACTAGAATATGAAAAATTCCTCATAACCCATCTCTTTACATTATTCTTTGGATACTGAGCCAAAGATTATCTCTCATTATGAGAGATATGTGTTACGATAGGTTTATAGTTAATCGTGTTAAACCTTTGTAACATATACTCAATGCATGCATTCTATAAGAGGTATGTTGAGTGTTAAGATGTGTCCTAATAAATCTTAATACCAACGACAATAGATGTTACGCCAAGGTCCTTTATGTCAAAGTTCTTGACCAAATGTTACTTAACCTTATACATCATGGTCAAGTAATTTGACGTGAGCAATATATCATCCACATGCAATAATAGGAAGACAACTTTGCTTCCCCTATTCTCATAATACAAGCATCTTTTTAACTTTATTTTCAATAAAGCCAAAGAGGTCATAATCTCATCAATTGTAAGGTATCACTTTCAAAAGGTTTGATGTAAATCATATGTTAAGCTGCATAACGTGTAAACCATGTCAATTTCATCTGGATCCTGAGATATTCAGGTTGTACCATATAAACCACTTTATAAAGGTCTTTATTCAGGAAAGCGGTTTTGACAACTATCTAATGTAACTCTTCATCATCATGAGCTACAATTGCCTTAATAACTCAAAATGTATCCTTCGAGGATACGAGAGAAAAAGTAACATTAAAGTCAATATTTCTCCCTGAGTGAAACATCAGGCAACTGATCAAGTCTATAAATCGCTGAACTTTATCCTAAAATTCTTTAGGTCTTAAAACTTCATTTACAAGTGAAGGGTTTACAATTCCACTATAAAGTTAACTAAATCCCAAACCTTACTATGCTTCATGGCTTGCATCTCATAAATCATTGCAACCCACCATAATTCCGATACAAGTATAGAAAAAACTTCTGTAAAAGAAACTAGATTCGTAACATGTGTAATATCATAGTCATATTAACCTAATAGACTATATAATCAGATAGGACAATAGGTCATCTCACTCTGGTAGATTTTCATAACTGCATTAGATCTTATAGCCCCTGGAATCTTTGTGTGTACCTGTTCCTATACAGGCACTGTACTAAGACCCAGATCCACTAGATCTAATTGTATAAGTAGCGGGTCACCATTTTGCTTAAGACTACCAGGTATAGTGAATCGAGTCACTATCCCAACCAATTCCATATATTTGGCAAATAGACCTTTTCAAGTCTTGAAACATTATGTTTTCCATGATATTCTCCTCCACGGTCATATCTGACATTCTGAATGGATTTTCTCAGTTGATTCTCAACCTTCAATCTTTAAACAAGAACCTATAACTGTAATGGGAATAATCATCAAAAATGTCAGAATACATTTAGAATTACACAATGCAACTATATAAGGTCTTCTGATATCTTTATGTAATAGACTCAACAAGTCAGAAGCATGAGACAACCTTAATATCCTTATTAGTCAACTTACCCTTGCAATAATCAACACATGTTCTCAGATCATCATAATTTAGAGTTGAGAGAATGCTTTTCTTAATCAATCTCTCAACCCTAGCTCTAGAAATGTGACTTAAACTTTTATGTCACACCATGTATGAATTTTCATTCATTAGGGTCCTTCATTTAATGACTTGTTTAGCAAGATACGAAGAAGCATATATCTAATTCGGGTAAGACACATTCTATACAAACCATATGACAAGAATGTCATACCATTATGTTTTGCATTAAACACACTTGTAACATAGAAGCATTAAATACAAAACGTCAACCTTCTTCGTCCAAAATTGATCCAAAGATCATATATAAAATGTGTCGTGTGAAAACATAAATGAACCTTGCAACACGGTTTAGTGCATACATCCTCTATAGATATTACTTCAACTTCTTCATTGTTGTGAACCATTAGTTCCTCCTTCTCTTTATTTCGCTTTATCCTGGATATGAACGATTGCATTATGGAAGCATCTTGATCATATACTCCATAATATAGCCATCAAGTACCTAATACGATTATCACAAATCAGATTCATAAATTGATAAGCTAAGGGGTTATTTGATAGTCACATTCTTTCCTTCTAGGCCTTATACTGCTGGTTACTTTATGTCCCTAGGACCTTTACCAGTACTGGATTGACTAGCATCAGCATGTGGAGAAGATGTAGTCTTTCTACCTTTGATCATAACATACTTTATCTTTTCCTTCTCTTTAGTTGCTACGAGGATTGTAGGAGTAGCAAGCTTGAGTTTCTCCCCCTCAGCAACGCAATGGGCAATCAAAGCATTGAAGTCCCATTCCTCATCCTATGAATAATATTTCATTACCATATTACTAAACTTCAGAGGGAGTGTATTCAGAGACTGGTGAATTATGAAGACATTAGGAAGATGAATGTTTAACATCTTCATTCTACCGTGAAGATAGACCATTCTTGATATGTACTCCTTTACTCTTCTTTCTCCCGTATGCCTTATAGAGAATAATTCTTTATTCAAGGCACTTGTCTCAACACTAGGTGAGACTGTATACCTCTAGGAGGCATTTCTAAGAAACTACTTCACTATATCTATGTGTAGAAGTCCATTAGATAGATGGTTAAGTATGGATATCTTACTAGTCATAAGATATAATCTATCAGACTGATTCTGGGCTTTATAGGCTTCTTTATGAGCTTTCGAGCTCATGGATATAGGCAGAGATGGCCTATATGTTCGTATAGCTATAACAACCTCAGTTATCTCCATAGCATTCAATATATCCTTAATTCTCTTCTTTGTATTGAACTCGATCAGGGTTTTAACAGTGACACTGATTTTATTGACCGAAAAGGTAACTACTAAGTAACTTTGATTAGATCAGCACAAATGTAGGATAACAGTAATACTCAAGGCCATTAAACAATATCATCATCATTATCACCCAGTTTGGAATCTCGTAATAACGCGAGGTCTGGGAAGGTCTGATAGCACGCAGCCTTATCCCTACATAGTAGAGAGGCTATTTTCGATAGAACCACATGCACATAAGACAATAATGAAAAAGGATGGAAATAAAAAGATAATGAGAAGGATATACCGGATATGTAGCCCAGTTCTACAAGAATTCTTGATAGGCAGGAATGGACACGTCGCTGCTTTACTCCCATCAGACTAGACTTACGAGTGCTGCACCCCTGAGAGAATGGTAAAGTTATAGTTACCTGCTTCCGTTCTGGGTCTTTCGCTACACCTGAGTGTAAAAGACTAGAAGTATGATAGACGGACTGGACTACCACACACCACTAGACAAGGCATAACGCTATTTGCGTTGTTAAACACTGTTCGCGTGGTACCAGTAACAACTCCTGTTAGACTTTCAACCTTTCATTAGGGAACTTCAAAGGATTTCTCGTACTTTAATCCTATTCCGCTAGAATTGTCTACTTCTGGCCGCTTCTATGGTGAGGGCTAATTCGGACATATCTTTCTTGACCACTTCCCTCCAGTTCTTATATAGTCTGCCTCGTCTCCTCCTGTATCCACTAAGGAGAAGTTGTTCGCATCTTCTGACCGACGCATTAGAGGGCTTTCTGGTCACATGCCCAAACCACCTAAACCTGGTCTCACGCAACTTGTCGGCGATATTGGCCACCTAAAGTCTGTCCCTAACAACCTGATTACGTACCTTATCTTGTTTGGTAAGGTCACATATCCATCGAAGCATACACATCTCTGCTACCAACAGTTGTCTTGTATGTCGACATTTGGTAGGCCAACATTCCGCTCCATATAACATGGTAGGCCTAATTGTCATTTTGTAAAACTTGCCTTTAAGCTTTAAAGGAATCTTTTTATCACATAAGACCCCTGAGGCGCTTCGCCATTACCTCACCCAGATCTGATGCGATGGGCTATCTCCTCATCGATATTACCATCGCTCTGGATGATGGACCCAAGGTATTTAAAACTCTGAGTTTGTGGAATGACGTCAGGCCCAATAGCTAGTGATGCTTCGTGGGCTGTTTGGGATCCCGAAAAGTTGCATTCTAAATACTCCTTCTTAGTCCTGCTCAGTCTAAAACCTTTCAACTCTAATGCTTCTCTCTAGCATTCTAACTTAGATTAGACCCCTGCCCTAGTCTCATCGACCAGGACAATATCGCCCGCAAATAACATACACCATAGTACCTCTCCTTGAATATGTTTGGTAAGTTCATCTAACACCAGTGTAAAAAGAACCGGGCTTAATGCAGAGCCTTGGTATAGGCCAATACCAATCAGAAAGGCTTCCGTGTCACCCCCTATCGTTCTGACGCTAGTCAATGCACCGTCATACATATCTCTTATTACGCGGATATACGTCATAGGAATTCCCTTTGCTTCCAGATACCGCCATAAAATTTCCCTAGGGATCTTATCATAAGCCTTCTCCAAAACAATAAAGATCATATGTAAATCCCGTTTTCATTCCCTATAGCATTCCATTAGCCTACGGAGTAAAAGAATTGCTTCTGTCGTGGACCTACCAGGCATAAATCCAAATTGCTTGGCTGAGATAGAAGCAACTCTTCTGACTCTCTTCTCAATTACCTTCTCCCACAACTTCATAGTATGACTTATTAATTTGATGCCTATATAATTGTGGCAAAGTTGGATGTCCCCTTTGGCCTTGTACACTGGGATTAACCTACTCAGTCTCCATTCATCCGCCATTTTGGCGGAGTTGAAGATCACATTAAATAGATGGACTAACTACTTAA
>JANZXR010000004.1:11376653-11390736 GCA_027575705.1 Erythroxylum echinodendron
ACTATCATACAATACTTATATATTAAGACTTTTTTTAAAAAACTTGATATGTCCTTTTTATATTTTTACAGTGATCTCATCTTATAATTTATCTTTGATGCTTTAGTTTATATAAAGCCTTCCACTAAGTCTTTCAAAATCGAATTAAGGATCTAAGAAGAGATCATAAAATCGTTCTTGTATCATCTCTTATAATCTGTTGAAGTATTTATAGAAATGAAATCAAGCTTGCGTTTGGCTTTTAGTGCAATTCTTGACTCTACTCCAAGACGTATTTTTTTTTTTTCTTGTTAAGGAATATTTTGTGAATTTTTATTAAAAACAAAAAGAAAGAATATAAAAATCTAAATTCATATTTAGTCTTTTACGGAACCATTGCTTCATTTTATTTTATATGAATTAAAAAAAATTAAGTTCCTAAAACAAGAAGTATTTTCAACTCTTTTTATACGTCACAATTCCAACAACTTAACTTTGTCCTTAAGGTTCGATAGAAAAGGGGTAAAAAAGAAACAGCCAACCTCCTCTTACAATCACAAATAAGTTTTTATCATATTGCTACAATTGCATTGACTTTTGAGCTTTTTTCTATTTCCTCGGTTGAATCAAGAGGTATATTCTCAAAATTATATAAGCAAATTTTTTAAACCAGCCGGCACTCCCTCTAAACTAGTGATGTGATACTAAGTTTTATCATTCTTATATATCCTTTAAAAATAATTTCTGGATAGACCATAATATGGCACTGAAAAGACGCTCTCGTCTTTCTATCAGATCACCTGTTTCGATTACTCTTTTTTAACTCTGCTTTATAAAAATTAACATATTCAATAAATAACCGAGAAATCAAAAAGAAAAGAATTTAGAAAACGAAAGAGAAGAGAGAGTATAAATTTTTCACTCGACATTAGTCTATTCATAACCTTTACACTTATTTATGTATTCCATTTGAAGTCAGATACATGGAATATTTCATTTTTTAAAAATTTTATTGCGAGTCGAGGCAATCATTTTGAAGGATTATTACTGGTATGACATTCATGTCACCCCAGTTGCTGCCAAAAGATAAAGCAACGGACAAATTAGTAACCATCAAGGCAAGCTATCATCAGTTCGGTTACATAACTAAGATACGTGGCTGTAGGAGATTGCTGAGATGCCAGAAGAACTCCGTAGGGCAAGCATTGCTTCGCGTATTCATGCAACTCAAGTGAGCTTTTGTCTTCAAATAGTTGCCCGTCTGCACATCCATCGCAAATGAAATATAAGCATTGATCCTTCCATGTTGCTACGCATTAGCCTCCTTAAGGGCATAATATAATCGAATTCCGTACTATACATGTCCACAGAGAAATACAAAATAAAGATACACAACAAAACCAGTTTTTCAGTCTGATCTTACAACCACCGAGTTGAGGTACCCTAAGGACATATAAATTATAACCTGTACTGTACATTGTCAAGATGAAACAAGTATACAAAGAGCTCACGCGCTCACCATGGCATATAAGCCAGCTTAAATGAGTGGAGCACTAAGTTGCAAAATTCAATGAGCATTAAGCATTTCAATGGCACGATCAAGATGAACACATTTCTCCATTTCAGAGTGAAAAGTTCAACATCAAAGTTATAGGCCTTCATGGCCAGCTGCTATATCCAGTCTTGATCGATAGTGACTTAATAACATATATCCTTTATACTGCACGTGAATTTTCACCAGTGAAGCATCACAACCAGTCCTCAGATAAAAGTCATTTCTATACCTAAACCTGGGTTTCTTTCCTTTCTCTAAAAAGTGGTTAAAAATTGTAGTCTCAACAGCTTCTGGTTTGTAACAGCCTCTCTATTGAGTAGGAGTAAAGTTGCGAACTATTGGACATTCCTAGATCCTGCATTTTAGCAAGACTCACTGGGTGTTGTTATTGTCACATCTTCTGGTTTGACTCAATGGGTCATAATCATATGCATCACCAGCTTTCACAAACCGCCCCTTCACACGCGTTCTTACATCAGCCCTCACTTTGCGAGATGCATATCTAACTTTCTTCTCAAACCTATTACAAATTAACCAAGATATTAAACCATACAAGTCTTAACCATGTCCACTGAAGACTGAAAATCAGTAACTGATTTCTAATGCAAATATTGTGGGGCCATACATTGGAGTATTTTAAAGAAGAGAGGAAGTGTGTACTAAAGTAGACATGTAAAATTCATATTCTGTATTCTTACTCGCCACTACACATGCTTATGGAATAGAGGAATTTAATTACCTTGAGTACAAAAACTAATAAATCTTATGCATATAGTAATCTTATAACAGGAAAATTTGAAATGTAAAAGATTGCACAATTTCACATCAGTTAAGATTGAGGTGCTAACATCTTCTGATTCTTGCAAATTACTTAAAAAGTTCATAAAACCATTTTTGAATTTGAAAATGCAGTTAGTTGAACACTGAATTCCTCGTAAAGTATGATCTCAAAAAACACAAATGACCATATCAAAAATATTTCTACATTTAGTACGAATGCGATGAAGATAAGCCATAAAGACATTAGACGATGAAGATAAGCCATAAAGACATTAGACTTCAGTACTTCCTGTGAAGGTCAGTATTGCTTACTTGCGTGTTTTCTTTTTCTCTTTGTATCGCACTACGGCACTGCTCCTGTTAGCTGAAGAGAGAGAATTTTCAGGGCACGGAGGACACGATGGGGGCTCTCCCATGAGAAGCATAGAAGAAGCGCCACAATCTTGATAATCACCACCATTACTTTCTCCAGTGAGGCCAGAAAATGAAAGGCTTGACTGGGCTTGTCTTGCAGTTAAGCATAGGGTGGGTTCCGTTTTAGTACTCATCATGGAATCAGCAGATGCTGCATTACTGCATGCTGGCTGCACTGGGATGATCAGGCCAATTGATGAACCCTGGATAGGTTAACAATAATATAAACTTACAGACGTTTGGAAAAGATATGAACTGCAAAAAATTAAGCAGAGTAGAAATAGTTGACACAGCACAACAAAAGAGAATATGACCTCATAACTGGGGATTCTTGCTCCATGCATTCAAATAGTTATGACATGGCTCGAAATGTGTTACTATGATCGGAACAGGAACCCATCACATGTTCAATGAAAGATGATATTATATCCATCTGAACTCATACGTAGGAAAACATTCATGGTAGGAGTGTATAGCATAAGAAGGGTAGGTTGGATCTTGTTGCATTCGTGCAACAAGACATATTAGCTATCTACTTGGCAGGATAATATATAATGAATTCAATCATGTCATTAATAGGCCAAACATAGTTACATTTTCTAAAAATTATAAGATAGTTCCCTCCATTATCTATTAAATCACATATTAGTCCCCACAGTTATTTATGAAATCACATACTTTAATGTTTTTAAAATGGTACTAAAAGCATCCTAAGTCATAAAAAAGTTAAGATCCTAAGTCATAAAAAAGTTAAGTTTTTTGTAGTTTTTAGTATACGGGTCATCAATTTAGCCTATGTGATATTACAACTAGGGAATGTGGAACAATCAGACATTAATGTAACCTTAAAAAATGATTTCTTTAAACATTGGTTAAAGGTGTGATATTCAACTTCATGTTTCAAAGGTCTAAATAAGTCCCTACTATTATTTATGTTCCAACTTTTGCCCCCTATTCAAGGTGCAATGAATACTATTTTAGTAACATAGGTTGCAAAGTATTACTAAAGATAACAATAGAGGATTATTTAGACCTTTTCGTGAAAATTTGAGGAGCAAATCACACCATTCGCCACTATAATATAAAACGGATTCATTCATGCCTTATGAGATGATATAGGATTCAAACTCAGATTGTTATACTATTTGACAATCTTAGCTTGAAGAAAAAGAAGAAAGAAATTGTTCACCAAAAAGATGTATTGCATTTTAGAATAACATTTCCTTTAGTAATTTGACATAACAACAAGAAAAAATTTCCATAGCTTAACTGATTAAAGAAATCATAGGTCCCGGCATTAATGTTCCATTTGTAACACAAAATGAAAACTGTAGTCACATATGCTATTAAATATAGAAAGGCAAGAAAACACACGAATAAATAATATAAGAAAACCTCAGCAGCAGTGATGCCTTGACAGTTGGAATCACCAACAAACATGTCCTTCGTCCCAAAAAAGCTATCAATTCCACCATTCTCAAAAAGCTCTTCTGAATTGTTTAGGGTAACACCAAAGAGTTCTTCATAGTTTTCAAGATTTAAGTCAACTCCATCCATATTAAAGTCATCACAGATATCTTCCTCACCAAAAGTAGCACCTTTAGGATCAGGACAGCAAAACTGTAGTATAATCAGATGAACTTTGTAAAGGCCCTTAAGGAAAAGAAAAATAGAACTTAGAGAAGTATACATGTAGTGCTTAAAGTAAATGTGTGTAGAGTAATTTTCAGAAATCATGACTCCCTTATCCGTGGATCCTAAAACTCAATTCCAAAGAGTTCCAGACAGCATCATTTAATAACTAAAAAGGCAAGACAAAGGTTGTGACCAACTTGTCGGTAACAACCAAAGGGATCCAATTAAATTATTATAAATTCTTCAAGGTCCAGTTAAGTAAACTTTAGCTTATGAATTTAAAAGTATCCCGAGACAGTGACAAACCATTTGTAGTCTATCTCCAGTATAAATCTGCCACCAACAGAAAATGACAATATGAAGCAGCAAATGATACACACAAAAAAAAAGGAATAACTGAAACAATTTTGTTTTAGGCAACTTAAGTGCTGAAATCTAAAAGACAAGCACACCCGATGAGGCAGTTTTCAAGGAAGTTCAGCTTTCAATAGTTGGTATACTGCAGGGACATAATAAGTTAGGAATTCACAAAAGGAATCCAAAATATCTAGTTACTGTTTTGTCTAAAGCCAATGACCCTAATATATGGGAATATGCAAGATTTCTACAGAGAAAATTTCAACTACATCTTCAAGATAAACATTCCAAATCATCATGTACCTTTGGTAAACCAGTGTTTGCAGATCCCGTCGGTCGATCAATATTGTTTGGCACAAAGCTTAATTCACGTATAGAAGAATCGCCAACCCACGCACTTGATTTACCCATTTCATTGGTACTATTGAACTCAATTATGTCAGAAACATTTTGGCATGTAGTATCCTCAGGAGGACGCCAAGTACGTTTGCCACTATTCTCAATCACACTCATCAACGCCAACTCCGTTTGATAAGTAGATTCACTAGAGGTAGTGAAGCCTAACACAAATGACCACAATGAAGAAAGCTCAGACACGGAAGGGCAACCAGAGTAACAACTGATTGTTTGTCTTTTATGCAGTGAAGCTGTTGTTGAGGTGTTGTGGCACATCCAATCACAGTTTTGACAAAGAGATATCCTTTCTTCAGCACATCTAACAAAGGCAGGCTGAGAATTGCATCTTTCACACAAGAGGGTTCGAGAGTGGCGTTTGGACAATGCATTAGCAGAGTGGACATTCCTATCACAAGACAAACATAAGCATGCGGCATCTGAACGGCAATAGACCATGGACCTTTGATCCCCACAAAATTCACAAATATAACCCATGACTCAACTAGCCTCTCTTGACTTGGCTCAAAAGACTCTTTAATATCACGAGCTCTAATCAAATCAAATGCCAGCAACCAATAAGCAGTTTCTTTCGCACAGGACGACTACACTCTGTGGTCTTACAACCTTCACAATTCAAGCAACATAATCTAGAAGTTAAACTTTCAGCTGAAAATACGAATTACATAGACAAGTATATTGCTTTACGAGATAACTAACATGTCACTTCAAGGTCTAGCTAAATTGAGTAAGCCTTGACGAATCACCCAAGAAAAAAGAAACAAAAGAAAGTAAGCCAAATTCCAAGCTAAATATTTACAATCGGATAAATGAAAAACAATTTGCTGAATAAAGAAAACAACTTTCTAAACACGCAAACTTTCTTCTTCTTTTTTGTTTTACAATAACTGTACGAAAATAGAGGACGACTAAAACACACAAAAAAAAAGAAAGACATATTCATCACCATCACAAGATATGACAATTTAGGTACACGCCCTATTCAAATCATTAGTTTAAAAACTTAAACTGATAAACAAGAGTGGAAAAAGTAAAGGGAAAGACAAGTTCATAAAACTGCTATAGAATAGGAGACGAAAAAGATCAGGGAATCGTACCACTGATTTACTCTGTTCACAAGCCAATATTAGGACCACCAAAAGCTAGTGCTAAAATATGCAAAAGGGATGAAAAAAAATCATAGGTAAACAGTAGCCATATACCATTTTCATAGCTTCAGTACAAGAAAGAACAGATAAGAATTCGTGAGAAGGAGAAAGGGGAATTACCATTAAAGAAACAAAGATCGGTAAAAAGACAGCGTTTTTGCTACTCGTGTAATCAGCCCATTGAATCATTTAACAAAAAGAAAGGAAACCCAAAATTAGAATTGAAAAAGACAGGAAGTTTCACTACTAGATGGAGCCTTCTGGAATCTCCATACTGTCTTTTGGGGAATTCAATTTTCATAGAGATTAAAAAGGGAAATAAAGGAAGGCAAACAAAGAAGACGGGTAACAGTAAGGAGCTATTGGATTTGGAAGAAGAGAGAGGTGGAAATTGGATGGGTGAGGGAGACAAGGTGTCTGTATGTGCTTGGAATGGGAAATGTGACGTAAGCTGCTGATGAAAAGTGCAAAGCTAGAAAGACGTCGAAGAAAAAGCGCAAGTTGTGTGTGGGGCCCTGTCGTTTTCATCGTATCATTTTATACCGATGTGTTAGAAGCAGCTTTCTCAAACTGCTGATGCTTCTTCACTTGCATTATTGTTTTCATAATGATAGCAGTCCATGTTTAAGGACTCTACCATGAGTTCTATTACATACAATCAGGAGGATGGTTGGATAATTTTACAATATATATCGATGTATACTGTTGATCTAAAAATATTATATTACAATATGCCCTTGTTAAGCGTGTATTCCCGAATTGCTTTTCTTTAAACTTGCCCGCCATATAAAGATAAGTGTTAATGTGTGCTTGTTCTTTCTTCAAACTTTAGAAGCGGGTGAGGCAACCTTCCCCATATTTAACTACTACGATTTAACTACTACGATTAATTACCGTTGTTGTTATGTAACATCACGTAAAATGATTATCATTACTTGTTGATTTAATTATTGGGAAATTGAGCAGGCATTCGACTTTAATCATGGCAGAATAATCACGAAATTTTTTGACCGTCTTTGATTTTTTAAAAATTAAAATCTCTTTAATTCTATAAATGACTAATTCAAAACATAATAAAATGAAAACTTAATTCGTATGAATTTTATCACATATATTTAAACATGTACAAAATAAAGAATACTTTTAAATAATTTATTACTAAATTATAATCAAAACAATGAATTGTAGGGCATAAATCAATACTAATAATACTATGAAATTTATATCCAAGTATTAAAAGAAGAATCATTAATAAATGCAAACTATTGTTACGTTTTTTGCAATATCAATATATGTATATACGTATTTTAAAGAGGAGTACTTGCTCACTTGAGAAAGAATAAACCAACATTTACATTTTACAAACGTCACATCAATATTTTTTGGTTTTTCGTTGGAGGAATAAAATTTAAACAATAAAAGAAGATGCGTGTAAATGTGGAGGGTAGTTTGATTACTAATCAATGGATATCATATGAACTGTTAAATGATTAATATATAATTTATTATCCTAAAATGAAATGAGAAAATGTTTATTCTATTGTTTTAGAAAATCCTTGATCAAAGCACTTTGAAAATTATTTTCAGATATCATTAATCTAAGCAATTACTAAATAGTAGAGAACTAATATAATTGAACTAAGAAAGAACAGACATTAATTTTACGCTCTATATCAAACTGAAATATTTTCTAATGAAATGATTAAATTATAGGAAAATTATATATAAAAAAGGTTAATCAAAACTACTTTGATAATCCTAATATTTGAGTGATCATAATACATTACTAGTTACCAATATTGATTTATAGATATAAATTATTTAATTATATAATTAAAGATAAATTAAAAGAGTTCAATTTATCTAATCTTGAATACAATTTAAGATTATAATTTATATTCATTATTGGAGCAAAATAGTGCAAATAGTATGTCCATATTGGTACAAGTAAACTAAAGTGGACAAGTAAACTTGGTCTTATAAGAAAAGAAAAGCCAATAAGTAATTGATTACTTGTAGCAGCATCTAACTCTTTTTTATTAGCATAAGTTGTTAAAAAGAAAATGAAATTTGCCACTTCTCTCTCCTACACATTTTACACTCTCAAACATTGAGTTCTCCCTTATATTTTTATCTTTTTGAGTCATCATCAATTAGGCTACGAATTTGGGGCGTGAATTAGTGTGAGTAACTCTGGTAATTGCTCACAACATAGAGAAAGGGCAAATTTGAGCTACATTGGAGCACAAGGTGGACTTATAAAGCAAGCACAATGCAAGGTCCAATAGACTTGTAATATTAAAGGTAAGGTCTCATCACACCTTCTTTCATTGGTATTAGAGCATATGTAGCTTGGTTTTGTCCTTAAAATTGTGCCAATGAGAATAATATGTCATATATGTTGAAATTTGTTCATGCATATGTAACATGGCCATTAATGACAAATTTTCGTATGCTTCGTTTTAGCTTGAAATTTTGGCATGCATATGTTCCTTATAATGTCAAAAACTTGTGCCTAAAATTTCGTGAAAAACATATTTGAATTGAGTGAAATATTGCATCATGAATTTTCGATTCATGTATATGTTTTCCAAAAGTTTGGGCTCATTTTCTAACCTATTACAGTATTGTTCTGCATGAGATATAGGTATGAATATGTTCCTTGTCACATTATCATTTCAACGGTATATTATATGCTAAATCAGAGTTAAAATAAGTGAGAAACGATAGTCTGAAGTGGGCATTGTGGTTATGAAATATTAGAATTTCTGAAAAATTTGGGTTTAATATGAATGTGTTCATTCATAGTTCCACGTGCCCTCAATGGGAGGTGCGCTTCATTGATGACATAAATCCCAGTTTTGACCACACCAACATCATCACATGTATTGGTGAGTCGAAAACCATGTCGAATAGGACCAGAATGACTGCCTAAGGTGAGTGCATGGTCACCTAAGAGTGGGCGTGAGGCACAACAGCTATTGCAGTCACACAATCACGTCTCACACGCATCCTGGAGGCACTTGGGGTGTATGGGGCCACCTAGGGGACCACTTCAGCCGAAATTTTTACTAGAGACTCCTTTTGTCGTGGTCTTTTAAACTTTGTGGTCAAAATTACCATTTTATCCCTTTGTAATTTATTAAAAATTTTCAAAATTGGAGTTATTTGTTAGCCTAATTTGAAATTTTACTTAATTACATAAGTGAAATAATTTTTGGGCTATTAATTTGGGTTTTCATGCTTGATAATTGTGTATTATATTCATGAATTTATACTGCATTTCATATATGTTATGAGTTGCATTTTATTATTTATTTCATTTATGTGTTAAATGATTATTATTTATTGATTTGTGTTTAATTATTGATACATATAATCATTTACACTTAGGGACTAATGATACAAAAATGCTTAAGATACTCACTTTAATTTATATATGATTTTAGGTACAATTTGAAAGTAAAGAAATTAAAGTGAGTCGAAAGCACTACATTTGGGGCTTTTTTCGAAGATTAATTTTCACTTGTCTTCACGGAGCAAGAATAAGAAAATTAAAAGACAAGAAGAAGAAAAAAGAATCAAAATATAAAGAAGAAGGCAAAGCACATGTGATAGCAGATGAATAAGCAAGGAGTGACACGATAGCACATTAAGGAGCTAAACGATGACGTCCAAAGAGTAGCGATGAACAAAACGCAGTGACTGGGTGCATTTGTGTTTTACGTTGATCGCAAGTGTATGCACTTAGCGTGACGCATATGTTGTGTTTCATGTTTAGGTTTTTAAGTTGTGTGAATAGGGAGTGTGGTCCATTAAGATTAATTCGTCACATCAGCTACAGTAGAGAGGTAGAAACAAAAGAAGAGAACAAAGAGTTACGTGAGTGAAAACAGAGGAGAGTGGCGGCAGAAACGAAAGAAAGGAGAGTGAATAGTAGGATGGACCTTAATCTTTATTTGTTAAATCAATGAATAGGAGTGAGGAGAAGAGAAGCTTGTCGCGGTGAGTGAAGAACTGAATAGGGCTTCGGTATGGCTGTTAATGGGGGATAAAGTACTTTTCTGGGAGAGACCAATGGAGGGCTAGATGTTTTGATGTCGATTCGGCGGTGACATCGATGCCCACAACCCTGGATAAGTGTATTTCTTTGTTTTTTTTTGTTTTCTCATCTCATTAGGAATTGATTATCTTATCTTGTGCTTATTAAGTTAGGATTGTGAAAAGATGATTTTAATACGTTCATTGAATCATTTATTTGCAAACCCATTGTTAGAATTTCGATGTAATTTGTAATTGTTATGTTGAAATTCATGTGTAGCGACTAATGATTCATAATTATTAGGGATAAAATGACTTAGGTTAAATGACACATTGTATGTGGTTGTTGCCTTGATTAATCAGTTTTCTTAATTCGTAATGCTACCGCCTAATTAAATCTAAAGATCGTATTCTAGGTTATTCGGTGGTTAGGTTTAATTAATGATCGTATCTTAATTAAACAAAACTTAAAGGAAACTCAAGCTAATTATTAATCCACTTAATAGTTTATAGGAGAGGTTAGAAAACAACAAATCATTGAAATATGCTTAATTAGGGTGTAGGTTAAGATTCAATCAAAGAACCGAGTCCCTACCAAATTCCCATTTTTATCATTTTTCGTATGTTTTCTTTAATTTTTTTCATTAGGTTAGTTTTATTTTATTTTCCTATATAAAAAATCCAAAACTCCTAAACCTAAATACCAATTAGTTTCATTTCAATAACTTTACACACACTCTCTGTGGAATCGACTTAAACTCACCACTGCTATAGTAGTAGTCTAATTATTTTATTTTGACTAGCGTTATGATGCGCGGTCAGTTTTTGCGCCGTTGCTGGGGAGTGTGGTCTTTTAGTTTTGTTTGTGATTTAATTGGTATTTTGTATATATTTGTTCATAATTGATTTCTTTTCAGTTATGTCCTGATCCTTTCTTTATTCTGTTTTGTGTTTGTGATTTATTAAAAAAATCATGGATGGAAGTAATTTTTTCTTTAACTCTTCCTCTCAATCCTATAACCAATGTTGGACTGATCAACCTAACTTTAGTTATGGATGGGATAATCAACAAATTTACTTCTATGATAGTTTTTAGGATGCAAAACAATTATCGTATAGACCAGAACTTTTTTTTTCACAATTCAGATATATCTCTGGACTACTATATCAAGACCTTTAATGTTAAAACTCTTCAATTTCAGCAGGGTATGCAGTAGCTTCAGGAGAGTATACAGTAAACCCAACATGATATCCCACAATTCTAGAAGGATGAAAGACAATCTTGGTCTTGTTGCCAAAATTCGGAGAGCCAACATGATTAAGGTACATTTTTAGAAGAAATGCTTAATATTATGACTGCTAACAATCTTCAATTCAATAGAATATGCAGTAGTTCCAACTGAATATGCAACAAATTTTTTAGCAAGGTGTACAGCAAATTTGACAGGATGTTATGCAATTCCAGCAAGATGCTTTGCCTCAATAGGTAGATATCAATCATTTGGAATCGCAAAGTGAAGAGGAGCAGCCGTATCAATCTGAGGTGTACCCAATGGACACTTGTGTGGAAACTTTATAACGTGATGAGGAGCTTGAGAATTTTAATATCAATTTTCAACAAATTGCTTGTGTCGAAGAAGCTAAGGAGGAGTTTGAAGCAGAAAAAGATACATCTTTTAGCTCGGAGATAAGTACTGAGTTCGTAATTATATTCGAGACTAACCTTTCACGTGTTAGAGAAGTACTCTAAAAGCAATCACCTTTAGCACTTATTGTACAAATCATTTTATGATTAATAAAGACATTTTTCATTATTTCGATGTTCATACGTTTATGGATTTGATGTTGATCTTAAATTGATTTAATAAAGTCCTTGATGCAAAATATAGCATGGAGGAAATCATGATGAGATCATGATAGTGAGATTCCTATCATGTGTAATTATGTTAGTATCTAAATTTTCATTAGTCATAAGATTAATGAGATGGGATATCATTAATCCGGATAGAATTATACTACTTGATTAGAACAAGCAGTAGATCTCATAAGCTGTAGACATGAGCTATTTAGAGTTAACATGTGGATGCTTACTAAAAGTAGTAAGTACATTGGAGTGACCTACTATGAGACAATCATATGGATATTTTATTCCAATGTCATTGATAGTCTCATCATAACAATGGTGCAAGTATCTTTTGACTTGAGGTGCTTAAATATATCTCGGATACTGATCTTATGTTTTGATTCCATTCATCGATGCCTTTTAGGGGTTACTCATAGGGTAGTGATGGGGTACAACTTGAGGTATTCGAAAGTAATTGAATAGCCAATAAAGGATTCACCACTCCTGATAGAAGGAGATGATACCCACGACCTCTTATTGAGGTCATTACTCGGGAGTCTCTAACCAGAGCAGATATGTGTCATGAAGAGAGTCTTTAATGATACATAGAATAATGAGATCCTCAGGACAAGATCTAATGACACTTGGACTAGATGTGACGTAGTCAGTCTAATAGGAGTTGACACTTTGACCATACTCTGAACCAAGTGGGGTATGGATGGTGAAAGGAAAAATTGCATGGCAACATTGCGTATGGAAGGCTTTGTAATCAAACCACTGACTTCCCAGTTAATTGGAGGTCATGACGTGTTACTAGATACTGCTCTTGACTTACTTGAATTAAGTGTTAATTCAAGTGGCCAATATAATCGAGGACCTAATGGGTCACATACATAAGAGATCTGAAGGATGAGTAAAATGGTCTTGAATGGTGATTCAAGATATGAGAGAGTGTTTTGGGATTGTATCGCAATGTCATTATAATAGAAAACATTGCATGGAATGGATTAGAAACAAGTGTTGTTGGCTTCCATTAATTCATGCTATTCATAGTCATTAACTTCCCATAACTTCCATTAATGCATGCTATTCATGGCCACTAACTTCCCATAACTTTCCATTAGTGATGGGGGTTATGGAAGGCCAAATGCTGTAAAAAATTGGGATGATTTTCGTGCATCTTGTGTAAGACAATAAAATGAAAAAGATATGTTCTTTTTCTTACACACACTTTTTCTCTCTAACTCTCTCAAGAATTATTGTCTTTGCTAGCACAACGAAAGAATTCTAGCCATCTCCTAGTGAGCTTTGATCCTTCTATCTTCGTGTGGACTTTCATTAGAGATGTTGTGCATGGTGGTTTATGACAACCCTGTAACACCCCCTTACCGTAGGGTACGCACCGGGACGCCCATACCCATAGCAGACTGCAAACTCTTCTAGAACCTTGAAGTAAATCTGGGATCCTTGTCTGACACAATAGACACTAGGACCCCGTGCAATCTCACTACCTCTGTCACATACTTCTGGGCCAACTGATCAAGAGAATTATTCTCTCTCACTGGCAAGAAATGGGCCGATTTAGTTAACCGGTCCACTATGACCCAGGTAGCATCATGCTGCCTCGGAGTCTTAGGCAACCCCATGATAAAATCTATAGTAATTCGTTCCCACTTCCACTCGAGAATAGGCAACAAATGGAGTTTCCCTACTGGAGCCTAGTGCTCAGCCTTAACCTGCTGGCACGTCATACACCGAGATACATACTCAGTCATCTGTTTCTTCATTCCAGGCCACCAGAAATGTTGCTTAAGTGTGTTATACATCTTGGTAGTACCACGATGCATAGCATAGGTGGCCATATGAGCCTCCTCCAGAATCTCCTTCCTCAAATCATCCACATCAGGCACACATAGC
>JANZXR010000004.1:11393390-11410493 GCA_027575705.1 Erythroxylum echinodendron
TAGTGGCATGGAGCTCCTTCATGGACTCCCTCATGTTTACGACTACACAAAACCACTAAGTGGGATTGTGCTAGTTCATTATGTCCATGACTTCATAGGACCATTATATGGAAATGTGTTATTTCGTTCTATTTATGGACCTTCCAAACCATTATGATGTGCTTATGTGCTGTGAAATGTTAGTAAGAATGATGCATGCATGAATCATATTTGTTTATGAGTTGTTTGATAAAAGGGAAAATTTTGTGAAACAAATACTTAATGATTTTTTTAAAGCAAGATTACTATGGTATCTAAAAAGTAAAATGAATGAATTTTGCAAATGGTTTTGACTTGTTTCTTGATTATAATTATGTTGCCCACGAGCGTTAAGCTCACCCCCTCCTAAATTCTATCCCATTCAGGTGATGAGCAAAGGAGTGAGTAAGCCAAGAGTCAAGGCATAACTCAAATCTGCCTAATTTCTTTTGTATTCTTAAGATATTTTTTTTTTTAGGAATTCAAGGCTTTAGTCACATTTCAAGTGTACTCTGCATTTTTAAATTCTCCAACTCAATGTATGTATTGTACTTTGAGATGTTCAGTAAAGCTTTGTAATGACTTCTGCCTATTATTATGAAAGAAATGTCTTTTGGGTTTGATGATAAACACTGTTAAGATATCACGTTTTATGTGATGACTAAATGGGTTGGAGGTTTGGGGAAGCAGTTGATGTTTATGTTTTGTGTAATCTGTTTCTGGAATGGAAAGAATGAGGGTGGTTGAAAAGAATTAAGTCTGCATTAAGTAAGGGAGATTGCAAGAAGGAAACACAGACGAAATTTATCGTCTGTGATGACGTTCACACACAGATGCAAAGGAAATATAGAGGAAGAGTATCGTCTGTGATAACATCACACACAGACGTAAATGAAAGATAGACGTAAGAAACTTATACACAATGAACGCAGAAGACACGTCATAACACAGACACAAGAAACATAGACACAAGGAACACAGACGACATGTCATAATACAGACGCAAGGAATCGTCTGTGATGACACGTCATAAAGCAGACAATAGAAAGACAGATGATAAAAAGACAGACGATAAAACACAGACGATAGGCGGTCAACCTAGACGATAAAAGTCAACTACAGATGATACAACCTAGACGATAGAACACAAACAATAAGTAAACACAGACGATGGGCCAACTATGGACGATACAAGAAGAAGTTAAGTGAGTATGAATGAACAGTCACTTAGTTGGAATTAAACACAGAATTCACTGATCAAAGACTAAGAAGTGATTATCAAGGATCAAGAAGCAGTTAGAGACTTAGGCTATAAGTATGTCATGGAATAAGATGTTAAGAAGAGGTCAAGATGAAGTTCTAATTTGAGGAATGTCCTGGTGAGGGCACTCCACCCTTATGGGATACGCGTCCAGATGTCACTTAGGACATCGGCCATGTGTCTCGCAAGTTAGACTTTGTGGTCATAATCCAGATGAAGTGCTTGGATGAGGAGAAGTTAGACTATGCAGTCAGTTTACTACAGGGAGATGCACTCTACTGGTGGGAATCAGTGCCCCACAGTCAGGTTATGCCTCCGGTGTTGACATGGAGAGACTTTGCAGAGGTGTTTAGGAAGAAGTACCTCTCGAGGGTATATGTACAAGAGAAGGCCAGAGAGTTTCTGAACCTCACATAGAGGGATATGAGTGTGAGCGAATATGAGCTGAAGTTCACATAGCTTTCAAGATATGCAGCAAACATTGTGGCAAATGAGGAAGATAAGTCCCGCAAGTTTAATGGAGTTCTTCATTTGAGGATCAAGGAGAAAGTATTGATCCATAATTTCTGTGACTACCAGCAGTTGGTAGTTGCCGCACTCTAGGCTGAGAAGCTGGAGAACATAAAGAATGAAGTGAGTAGGAAGAGGAAGAACAGGGAATAGTTTTCCAAGAAGGAGATGAGTGCCCCAATGCCTAAGAGGAGTACGACAAGCTTCCATATATAGAGTGAGGTGGAGATTAGTGTTCCTGGTAAGAACAAACAAGTAAGGACAGTGTCAGTGCAAGCCTCCACAGCAGGAGGCAATAGCAGAGTAGAGAGTAATAGGAACGTGAGCCCACTATGTAAACATTGTGGGAAGCTCCATAAGGGAGAGTGCTTCAGGTTACTTGGAGCATGTTTTCGATGTGGAGAGAAGGGACATATGATCAGGGATTGTCCCCAAGTACCAAGGCAAGAGGGGTTACAGTTTCAAGCCCCGAAGAGAGCAGAAACAGTGGGAACCAGGCCAGTTATAGAGGTGGGAAGTTCTGGAGCTCCAAGGAAGGCTACTACTCCAAGAAGGCCAAGGAGTCAGGTTCAGGCACAGGCAAAGGTGTTCGCCATGATAAAGGAGGAAGCTACAGCGAAACCTAAAGTTGTCACAGGTATTGCTCGGTTACTCAATTCTGAAATATATGTTTTGATTGATTCTGATTTGACACATTCTTTTGTTTCTACAAACATGACATTACATAATGTTGATTCAGTGCCTTTGAATAGTCTGTTGATTTTTAATACTCCTTTAGGGAGGAATGTGATAATAAGCCAAGTATATAAGGGCTGTGAACTCTTCATTGATGGTGCTAGACTGGTAGTGGATCTCCTACCTCTAGACCTAAAGGGCTTAGATATTATACTTGAAATGGATGTCATGGAAAAGTATCAAGCAAAGTTGGATTGTGGCGTTAAGAAAGTGGAGTTTGATCTGGGCAACGGTGAGAAGGTGATTTTCAGAGGAGACAAGAGAGCATCAGCACCAAGAATTATTTCTACTTTGCTAGCTGACAGGAGGATAGAAAAAGGGTGTGAGGCCTTCTTGGCACATTTTGTGGATGCTGATATGAATGAAAGGAAGTTAGAGGATTTTTCAATTGTAAGGGAATTTCTTGATGTGTTTTTAGAAGACTTACCTAGTTTGCCCCCCCAGTGAGGGAAATCGAGTTTGCCATTAACTTGATTCCTGGAACCGTACCTATTTCTATACCACTGCATAGGATGGCTCCAGCTAAGCTGAAGGAGCTTAAGGAACAGTTGGAGGAACTATTAGAGAAAGGGTAAATAAGGCCAAGTTCGTCACCATGGGGAGCACTAGTTTTGTTTGTTAAGAAGAAGGATGGAACATGGCAGATGTGTATCGATTACAGGAGACTCAACAGAGTGACTATTAAGAACAAGTATCCTCTGCCTCAGATTGATGATCTACTTGACCAGCTACAGGGAGCAAGGTTCTTTTCCAAGATTGACCTCAGATTAGGCTATCATCAGCTCAAAATTAGGGAGCCTGATATAAGCAGGACATCTTTCAGCACGCGTATGGGCATTACGAGTTCCTAGTTATGCCATTTGGTTTAACCAATGCTCCAGCTGCATTCATAGACCTTATGAATAGGGTCTTTAAGGAGTATCTGGATCAGTTTGTCATATTGTTTGTAGATGACATTCTATTGTATTCCAAAAGTGAAGGCGAACATGAGGAGCATCTCAAAATAGTGTTGTAGACACTGAGGACGAAGGAGCTTTATGCTAAGTTCAGCAAGTGTGAGTTTTGGCTTCACGAGGTAGTATTTCTTGGACATGTGATTTCAGAAGATGGGGCACATGTGGATCCAAGGAAGATTGAAGCAGTGATGAATTAGCATGCACCCAAGACAGTGACATAGGTGAGGAGTTTTCTGGGTCTGGCAGGTTATTATAGGAGGTTTGTGGAAGGATTCTCTATGATTGCTGATCCAATGACTAAGTTGTTGAGGAAGAATCATAAATTTGTCTGGAGTGAGGAATGTCAGAAAAGCTTTGAGGAGCTCAAGAGAAGATTAACAAGTGCTCCAGTTTTGATATTGCCTACTGGAGATGAGGGCTATACAGTGTACAGTGATGCTTCAAGAAAGGTTTTAGGTTGTATATTGATGCAGGGAGATAGGGTGATAGCTTATGCTTCAAGGAAACTAAAGCCTTATGAATTGAATTATCCAACCCATGATTTAGAATTGGCAGCAGTAATTTTTGCCCTAAAAATTTGGAGACATTATTTGTATGGGGTTCAGACAAGGATTTTTATAGATCACAAAAGTCTCAAGTATCTGTTGAGTCAGAAGGAACTAAATTTGAGACAGAGAAGGTGGATTGAGTTGCTTAAGGATTATGATTTATTGATTGAGTATCATCCAGGCAAGGCAAATATTGTGGCGGATGCCTTGAGTAGGAAATCATCAATAGCTCATGTTCAGATAGTTTATTTGCCTTTATTGGAAGAGATGGCTAAACCAAGAGGAACCTGATTGTATTGTTGCTACTTTCCGAGTGAGACCGATACTCAGAGAGAAGGTTAAAGAGTTACAAGCATAGGATGAAGAATTGAGGAAGCTCCGAGAAGAAATTAAGAATGGAAAGAAATTTGAGATGGTATTGAGGGATGATGGACTCATGGTTATAGCAAATAGACTTTGTATGCCAAATGTCAAGGAGATGAAGGATAAGATACTGGATGAGGCATATAATGCACCCTATGCCATGCAACCAGATAGCACCAGGATGTACAGAGATCTGAAAGAACATTTTTGGTGGAAAGGCATGAAGAGAGACGTAGCAGAGTATGTGAGTAAGTGTTTAATCTGTCAACAAGTTAAGGTTGAACACCAGGCATCTTCAGGCAAGTTAAGGCCATTATCCATTCCTGAGTGGAAGTGGCAAAGGATAACCATGGATTTTCTAATAGGTTTGCCCAAGACCAATAAGAAGCATGATGCCATATGGGTTACTGTTGATCGTTTGACGAAGTCAGCCCATTTTCTGGCAATATCACAGGATGATTCTTTGCATGCGCTAGAAAAGAAGTATATTGATGAGATAGTGAGATTACATGGAATTCCTGACTCTATAGTTTCTGATAGAGATTCTCGGTTTACTTCGTGATTCTGAAGAAGTTTATAAGAGGCTATGGGAACTAAGTTGAATTTCAGTATGGCTTTCCATCCTCAGAAAGATGATCAATCTGAGAGGACCATTCAGACACTTGAGGGAATGCTCAGGGCATGTGTGATGGATTTCAAAGGAGCTTGGGATGAGCATTTACCGTTGGTTGAATTTGCTTACAATAATTCATACCACTCTAGTATTCAGATGGCTCCTTATGAATCACTGTATGGAAGGAGATGTAGAACTCCGATATGCTAGGATGAAGAAGGAGAAAGGAAACTGATAGGGCCAGAATTGGTTCAGATGATAGTTGACAAGGTCAAATTGGTTAAGCAACGGCTTAAAGCTGCACAGGATAGGATGAAGAGTTATACTGATGCACACCGAAAGGAAATGGAGTATGAAGTAGGTGAGAAAGTGTTCCTTAAGACATCTCCTTAGAAAGGAATCATGAGATTTGGTAAGAAAGGCAAGTTAAGCACAAGATATTTGGGTCCTTATGAAATTCTTGAGAGGATTGACCATTAGCCTATAGGTTAGCACTGCCACCAGAATTATCATAGATAAATGACATTTTTCATGTGTCCATGTTGAGAAGATATAGATCGGATCCATCCCACATTATTCAGATCAATAAGGTTCAATTAAGAGATGATCTAAGATATGAGGAGATTCCAGTGGAGATTCTGGACACTAAGGAAAAGGTCCTCAAGAACAAGACAGTTCAAACGCTTAAAGTCCTGTGGAAAAATCATTCTGTGGAAGAGGCCATATGGGAGCCCTTGGAGGTCATGAGAGAAAAGTATCTACACCTCTTTAATGATTCAGATAAGAATTTCGAGGACAAAACTCTTTTAAGAGAGGGATGGCCTCAAATTTTATTTATTTATTTATTTATTTTTGATAAATAAGCATGGTTAGTTTTAATTTGGGGTCTTGCTATGCTATTTTATCTTGGAGTTAATTAACATGTTAATGTGGGTAAGATAATATGACATAGGTTAGGGAATTAAAGTTAAGGTGGTAAGTTTGCATAAGGGGTAATTTGGGAAGGTCACTTAATCTTTAAAAACTTAAAGCTTTAAAGGAGGGGCAAAATGGACATTGTGCAAGCATTAAGAGTAGAAAAAGGGAGAAAGAAGACTTGTCTTGTAAACAAAAAGACAAAAACGTGAAGGAGAGAGAGAAAGAAGAAGAGAAGTTTTGGTGGAGTTAAAAGAATAGAACTTTGAACTAGGTCATGATTTTTAGTCTTCAAGAGTGATTTGAGTGTTGTCAAGAAGGGAAAAAGAAAGAGGAAGGGAAGAGCTTTCTTTAGAGCCACGAATCTCATTATTTAGTGAGGATTAAAGGTAAGTCAATTTTTTTTTATCTCTTGGAGTTTTGAAAGGTTTTTGATTCAAAGAGCTTAAAAAATATATAGGTGATACAAATCCAAATTTCTGTTGAATGGAAATTATGTCTTTTATGAAGGAAATCAAGGAGGGGTTTAAGAGAGGCAAGAGGAGCATGGGGAAAGACATCCAAAATTCAATACCTAAACAAGCAAGGATTTCAAGGTGGGTTACAGTTTTATGATTAAGCAATAGGCCATTAAGGTGTTCTTTTACATGATAAAATAAACAATTTCAACTACTGCACGAACATGCATTATAACTCTTTGAATGCCTTGAAAAAGTGTTATGTGTTTTGTATGAGATTATTGTGCTGATGAGCTGTGACAAGAACATGAAAATGATTTTGAAAAGATATTATGTTTGAAAAGATCAAGTTTCGAAAACTTGCCATCATTGGGCAACAAGTTACAAGATCATGAAATACATGTTATATAGGTTTGGTTTTTTCCATTCTATTATCAAGTTCACTTAGACTACAGGCTTCTCTTTCCTGCCCGCTAGTGGCATGGATCTCCTTCATAGACTCCCTCATGTTTATGACTACACAAAACCACTGTGTGGGATTGTGCTAGTTTGTTCTGTCCACGACTTCACAGGACCATTATATGGAAATGTGTTCGTTCGTTCTGTTTATGGACCTTCCAAACCATTGTGATGTGCTTATGTGCTGTGAAATGTTAGTAAGGTTGATGCACGCATGAATCATATTTGTTCATGAGTTGTTTGATAAAAGGGAAAATTTTGTGAAACAAATACTTAATGATTTTTTTCAAGCAAGATGACTATGGTTTCTAAAATGTAAAATGAAATGAATTTTGCAAATGGTTTTGGCTTGTTTCTTAATTATAATTCTGTTGCCCATGACCGTTAAGCTCACCCCCTCCCAAATTCTTTCCCATTCAGGTGATGAGCAAGGGAGTGAGTAAGCCAAGAGTCAAGGCATAACTCAAATCTGCCTAATTTCTTTTGTATTCTTAAGATGTATTTTTTTTCTGGGAATTCAAGGCTATATTCACATTTCAAATGTACTCTGCATTTTTAAATTCTCCAACTCAATGGATGTATTGTACCTTGAGATGTTCAGTAAAGCTTTGTAATGACTTCTACCTATTATTATGATTGAAATGTCTTTTAGGTTTGATGATAATCATTGTTAAGATTTCATGTTTCATGTGATGATTAAATGGGTTGGAGGTTTGGGGAAGCAGTTGATGTTTATGTTTTGTGTAATCTGTTTATGTAAGGGAATGAATAAGGTAGCTGAAAAGATTTAAGTCTGCATTACGTAAGGGAGATTGCAAGAAGGAAACACAGACGAAATTTATCATTTATGATGATGTCACACACAGACGCAAAGGAAAAATATAGAGGAAGAGTATCGTCTGTGATAACGTCACACACAGACGTAAATGAAAGATAGACGTAAGAAACTTATACGCAATGAACGCAGACGACACGTCAAAACACAGTTGCAAGAAACATAAACACAAGGAACACAGAGGACACGTCATAACACAGATGATAGGGGGTTAACCCAGACGATAAAAGTCAACTACAGACGATAGAACCCAGATGATAGAACGCAGACAATAAGTAAACATAGACGATGGGCCAACCATGGACGATACAAGAAGAAGTTAAGTGAGTTTGATTGAATAGTCACTTAGTTGTAATTAAACACAGAATTCACTGATCAAGGATTAAGAAGTGATTATCAAGGATCAAGAAGCAGTTAGAGACTTAGGCTATAAGTCATGGAACAAGATGTTAAGAAGAGGTCAAGATGAAGTTCCAATTTGAGGAATGTCTTGGTGAGGGCACTCCACCCTTATGGAATGCACATCCAGATGTCACTTAGGACGTCGGCCACGTATCTCGCAAGGGCGGGGGGCCCAACAATTAGTATGGGTGAGTGAGCATAACGGTCAGACTGCCAGGTTGGCAATACTTTTTTTAGGAAAACTAAACAAGTTTATTACTAAGGAAATTACCTATAACCCTTATAATAACTACCATTATATAGGATAGAGCAATCATCAAAGATGTGAATAGACTTACCTTCTAATATCCATATGGATTTCATATAAGACCCTCACCTCAATAAAAAGGAACATCATCTTGGAAATTAGCCATTGAGAAATTAGATAATGCGATTGTTGAGAGACTTAAAATACTATAATCAAAGGTTGATCAATTTGCAGCTTTAAAGGACAACTTAGCATTTTTAATTGTGAAAGTTAGCCAAATCCATAAACATTTGGGGAAAAGGATCTTTTTTAAAGTGAGATAGAAGTAAATCTAAAAGAGAAATTAATTGTAATCACTCTAAAGGGTGAAAAGGAAATAACTAAGAATAAGAATCAGGAAGCTAAAAAAGAAAAGGTTAATTGAGGAGGAAGAAAAGAGGACAATAAAGCCATTTTTAGTTTCATAAATGAGAAAAAATTCTCCTTCTTATAATGAATGCCATTATTTTAAAGATGTAGTAGATACTAAAGTTTATGGTCTTTTTTTCTTAGTTTATTGTCAAGAAATATTGGAGGGTATTACAAAGGAATTAAAAGGCATAGATAGAATAAAGATCCAATCTTAGAGATAAACACCTTAACATGGCACCTATAATATTATGGAGGAAAAATGCTCTAAGTCTTTTTACCTCCTCCGTATCGATAGGTTGTAACTAAAGCACTCTAAAGAAATTTCTTATATAGCTTTCATTATACGTATTTTTCTTTATATTTTGCGTTTAGTTCTCATATAGGATTAGTTGGTTTAATGTATCTCATATATTTATAACAAGCAACATCAATAAATGGATCATAAAAGTTTATCTATCTTTACTATGCTTCCTTCATCTCTATTTCTTTATGTACTATTCATATATTTTTATGCCTATTAATTTCCTAATGAGGTAAATATATGGTTTAAGTATGGTAAGTATGGTCGATGCTTTACTTTAAGCACAATTGAATAAAAAATATTCTTTAAGTGAATTAGTTTCAATTGTAATAAGCTTAATAAAAATGATTTTGAGAAAATAAATAATAGAATGAAGGTGATTGAAAGGAATAACTAGAAGCTAGATTATGCTACAATTCAACTAGGTTAGGTAAATAAATATTAACATTGATGACCAGAGTAGTTTTAATTTGATTTAATGGGCTTAAGATTGATGCTTGTTATAAATAATGAAATCTTATGTATGATGACCAAAGTTAATAATAGTATTAATAGCTTTTTAACATTGTGACTTGATAGAGTAATAAGAGGTATTTATGAGAAGGTGTTTCCTTCACAATAAAAGGTTAGGATGAAGTTTCAAACAAGCCTCTCATTCTTTATAAAAATTTTAAAAATATTTGTTTTAGTTTTTTTAAGTGGATTGCTAAGTGCTTACGAGCTGAAGCTTTTAATTACTTGCATTCATTTTATATATACAGTTAAATTGTTTATATTGAATTGATTTTTAAAATATTATCAAATTAGGTTGAGATGAATTACTAGTTTATGTAAGTATTTAGAAAACTAGGCATTTGATGAATAGTTCAGTTAGGCACATTATGAGCACTTTAGATTACTATGATGGCATTGTGAAACTATTTCAGAATTTAAACTTACTTAAGAGTGATTAATATTGTTTGCTTGAGGACAAGTGAATGTAGTGGTATTTGATATAAATGAAATATGCATTTTTTTTTGTATTTTTAAGTTTTCTATCTAATAAATATCGATTTAATTAGTTTTATGTCTTATTTTAAGTATTTATAGTCATGCGTCAGTTCTATTTAAAACTCTAAAGATAAGGACATGACCTTATACATAAGGTATGGGGAGGTTGTATGGAAAAGAAAAATTTTCTAAGAAATAGACAAATACATAGTCATGTGTTAGCCTATTACTACATGAGAATAGTTACAAAAAGATATACGGTCAAAGAAATGGTTGTGTCAGTGCTTGTGCCTCTTTAGAAAGATTTGTAACACAACTTTGGTATCTTTTCTCTAATTAGTCATAACCTTCTCATCAAAGTTTCTATCGAGATGACTCAAAATATTATATAAAAAATGGAAAAGATCCAAAACTTTCATTTTTGAGTTTTATAAGAAATAAAAGATACAAGTCCTTAAACATGACCATGCTCCAACCCACGTATCTCTTAATATTGCATATTTTATTAATATTATGAAGATTATTTATTTTTCTTTAATTATAATCTTTAGTTTTAATTAGTGTTAGCAATTGGCTACTAAAGGAGAGCCTAAGAACATATACAAAGGTCATTTTAAATAGGGAGAGAGATCAAATGTCATTTTAAAGAATCAATTTTTAGTTATTTTAATGTTTTCAATACTGCAAGTATACGGGTCATATATTGTAGTACATAATATATCGTTCCTATAAAGATTGGATTAATCACCTAACAATTTGGACGCACTTTCATTAAGGTAATAGCAGATTTAATTAACTAAAATTAAAATAAACTAATAAAATTGAATAACTGAACCAGCAAAGATAGCAATAAGAGCAAAGTCAATCAATAATGAAAACTTAAAGGTTATTCTATTCTTGTTTAGTTTTCCTTTTGCCTTATTAATTCAATAATGCTTGATCCTAAATATATAAAGATTTTGATTAGCCTCTCTCGAGATCTAATCAAGTAATCCCAATTAAAATAGATAATAGTTGAGTTGAAATCTCTCAATTAACAAAATTACTCCTAACTACTTAATTGGAATTGAAGCAATCCTCAAGATAATTAACTCACAATTAAGATCTGTATTCAATTGTTTATTAATATGATATCTATAAGTCTATTAAGGTACCAACTCTCATTATGTAATTTAACACAGGTAATTCTGATTCAATCTTTCAATTTCTTATTAAGTATGAGTTCAATAAATACCATAAAGCAATTTAAGAATTTAATTCAATTATGCTTGATCCTAAATATATAAAGATTTTGATTACCCTCTCTCGAGATCTAATCAAGTAATCCCAATTAAAACAGATAATAGTTGAGTTGAAATCTCTCGATTATCAAAACTAATCCTAACCACTTAATTGGATTTGAAGCAATCCTAAAGATAATTAACTCACAATTAATATCTTTATTCAATTGTTTATTAATATGATATTTATAATTATGTTAAGGTACTAACTCTTATTATGTAATTTAACACAGATAATTCTGATTCAATCTCTCGATTTCTTATTAAGTATGAGTTCAATAAATACCATAAAGCAATTTAAGAATTTAATTCAATTATGTTTGATCCTAAATATATAAAGATTTTGATTACCCTCTCTCTAGATCTAATCAAGTAATCCAAATTAAAATAGATAATAGTTGAGTTGAAATCTCTCGATTATCAAAACTACTCCTAACCACTTAACTGGATTTGAAGCAATCCTAAAGATAATCAACTCATAATTAAGATCTATATTCAATTGTTTATTAATATGATATTTATAATTCTGTTACGGTACCAACTCTCATTATGTAATTTAACACGGATAATTCTGATTCAATCTCCTGATTTGTTGTTAAGTATGAGTTCGCTAAATACCATAAAGCAATTCAATAAAATTTAAATAAAACAATTCAAGAAATAAACCCTAATATAGATTTATAATTCTATAATCATATTCATAATATAAATATTTATAATTGACATCTAAGGTAATGCAATAAAATAAGAAAATGATGAATGTGTTTTAAAGCCTTAATCTAGAATTATCAGAGAGTTGGAGTTAACTTGATGTTTCCACTTTAGGTGTCTCTGATGACTTTCATTGTTTCTTCCCAAATTCAATAGCTTCTAATCTGCCTACTTTGATGTAGCCTTTTTAATATCCTTATATATTAACAAAATAGGGTTTTTGGGATATACACGAGCACTTACACAGTCATGTAAGGCATTATATATCTCTAACAGCATCTTAATTTGTGACTTTACATGATAAGAAAAACTTACATTGGAAACATAAATGATCATGTATATCAACATACACAGGAGTGAAACTCCATATAGGCAGGAATTGTGTCTTTGAAGCTCCATATGTCTACAGTGACTTACATGATCGCTATAGTGTGACAACTTTCAATTACTCATTTGGATTTGATTTTGTCTTGCTTACGAGACTCGGCACACTTTGCGTAAAAAATGAATTAGTTAATTAGCCCACTTGAACCTCCAAATTATGATTGGAAGAAGCAAGATGCTTTACACTTTATTCAAATTTAGCTTCTATCCTCTTCTAGGCCTCATTTTGGCTCGTGAACTTGGAATTTAGCTCATCCATTAACTTATCCATCTTCGATTATAATGAACTGAGCTTGCCTCGATGAAATCCTAGTGGGCCTTGAGCTCTCATTTGATTTCCTACATTGTTAAACCAAGAAATTTTTAGGTGGTTCTTCCTTTTAGGATTATGAGTATTTGAGTTGGTATTATAACCTTCCCAACCATACAATACTCCTATAAAGTTAAGCTACTCTAAGTTCATTAAGAAGCAATTAGCTGTGATATGACTATAGTACGACTTTCTTGTCCACAAAGTTTGTATCCATGTTGAATTGCCTTAAGTGACATGGAAGATGTAGCTTTTATGCTCTTCAATTGTTTAGTTAGGTTTGTTACTTCATCCGACAATGTTGTAACTGAATTTGTAGTAATCACTCCCATTTGATCTCAAAAGGTTATCTTCTCTCTACTTATTTTTGATGTCTAAAGATAATTATTTTTTTCCATCTCTTCTAACAGATCATACATTGCCTCAACTGTTTTCCTTATTAAAGATCCACTAGCTACTGTATCAATGGTGCCTCATGTTAATGGATTCACTCCATTATAGAATGTTAATATAAGGAACTCATTTGGCAAGTTATGATGTGGAAAACTTTTCTGCGATTCCTTGAACCGCTCCTATGCTTCATATAAAGACTCCCCTTCATTTTGCTAAAAATTTGTAATTTCCTTTAAAAGTTTAACAGTCTTTGTCAAAGGAAGTACTTTGCCATGAAGGCTTGTAACAGTTTCTCCCATGTTGTGACATTCACTAAGTTAAGTGAATTCAACCATGCCTTATCTTGATCCTTAAGTGTAAACAAAAAGATCCTCATCTTAGTTGCATCTTCTAACAACTCACTGCACCTAAACGTATATCAAATCGCTAGGAACTTAACTAAATGAGCATTGGGATCGTCATTAACAAGTCCATAAAATTGCACATTGGTTTGTAGCATAATCAACAGTTCTGTTTTGAATCCAAATGTATTAACCTACACTGGTTGTTTTGTAATCCCTTATTGATGCACATTAAACCCTAGCCTTATGAAGTCCACAAGGTTCTTTTACTGTTCTCTTTAGTTTCTTTCCTCCATCATGTTCTTTTTATTACTTCTTGGAATTTCACTTTTCGAATCTCTTTTTCTTGCCTTATGGTGTCGGAAGATTTTATATTTGTTTCCTTGCTCAAACTCCTTATAGACCTTGTGTTCATGCACCTATATTTACACAAAAGGTATCAAATTCATTAAATAAAAGGAATTCAAATTAAATAAGATGTTAAACTTAATCACCAATAACGGAGCTAAAAACTTTTACTGATTTTAATGTATACGATACCAATAGTATGTGGGTCATAAATTATAATACACAAGATATCATTTTGATGAGGATTGGATTACTCATATAACAATTTGAATGCACTTTATCTAAGATTATAAAAGATTTAATTAATTAAAATTAAAATAAAATAATAAAACTGAATAACTAAACCAGTAAAGAAACCAATAAGAGCAAAGTTAAACAATAATGGAAACTTAGGGGTTATTATGTCCTTGTATATATTCCCTTTTGCCTTATTAATTCAATTATGCTCGATCCTAGAATCCTAAGATTTTTATTACCCTCTCTTAAGATCTAATCAATTGATCCAAATTGAAATAGATAACAATTGTGTTGAAATCTCTCGATTCTCAAAAATACTTCTAATTACTAAATTGAATTTTAAGTAATGATAAAGATAATTAACTTACAATTAAGATCTCTCTTAAATCATGTATTAACCTGATATTTGTTAGTCTATTAAGGTTCTAACTCTCATTGCGCAACATAACACGGATAACTTTGACTCAGCCTCTCGATTTATTATCAAGTATAAGTTCAACAAATACTATGCTGAATTTAACAAGATGAAAGTTAAATAAAACAATTCAATAATAAACTTTAATATAAATTTATAATTCTATAATCATGTTCACAACACAAATATTCATAATTCACATTCAAGGTAATGAAATAGAATAAGAAAATAATGAATAAGCTTGAAAGCCTTAATCTTGAATTTATGGAAAGATAGAGTTGACTTGATGTTTCCATTACTTGGTCTTCTTCTGTATAATGTGTAGACTATTCTTATGTTTTTGCTTTTCCATTTCAAGTGTCTCTAATGACTCTTACTGTCTCTTTACTAATTCAATTGCTTCTAATCTATCTCCTTTGATGTAGCTTTCTTAATATCCTTATATATCAACAAAGTAAGGTTTTTTGGATATACATAGACATTTACATGAACGTGTAAGTGACCGTGTATCTCCAAAAAAACCTCAATTGGTGACTTTAAACCATCGTATAAACTTACACAAGCAACATATATGGGTGCATAACTCCATATAAGAAAAAATTGTGCCTTAGAAGCTCCACACATTTACAATGACTTACACAATCACTATACATAAGTGTGGATCTCCACAGTTACTCCAATTCTTCCATTGCATGTCATGGTTTCATCAAAATATATCTCCTCTTAGACTATGAAGGAAATTATCACCTAAAAACTATTAGGTTTTGATTATGCATTGCATGCATCACATATTAAAATATGCAGCAGAAAATAAAACAAAACCTAGAAAATACAGAATAAAACATGTGCCATTAGATGTAGTAAAACAAAAATATTAACTTAAAATGTATACCTTACAATCTCCTTCGTTCTTCATTGTCTTCACCTCTTCGAGTTGTCATAAACCATAACAACCAAAGGAGGATGTCTCTAATAATATCCATACAAAGAATGAAGCCTAAAACCTCTTAGGATGAATGGCTAGAACACACATAAAATGTTAGTTTTGTAGGGTGTTCTTTAAGAGAGTATTGTAGAAGATGGTGAACAATTCAAAAAAAGTCACTTTTTTCTTACAACTTTTGCACAAAAATGGAGTGTCTCTGACACCATTTGGCCTCCCTCTAACCCTCAACATCAATGGAGAGTTAGTGGGAATTAAGTGGCTTTTAATCCCACTTAATTTAGCATGAAAACATTTACCCCTTTTTTAAGGGGTAATTTTGTCATCTTGCTTATTAAAGGGTAACTTTCTCATCTTACCTAATAAGCCAGATTCACATATGTCATATGATTCACATTCAAATGACCCTAAACTACCACACTTTTGTAGCTTATTCATGCATCTATCATATCTTGGATCCTTGTCCCAAACCATTTTACTCATTTTTTGCATCTCCAATGCGTGTGACCCATTAAGTTCCCGGTTATGTTGGCCACTTCAATTAACACTTAATTCAAGCAAGTTATGAGCAGAATCTAGAACACATCATGACCCCCAATTGATTGGAAACTTAGTGTTTTAACTACGAACCCTTCCATAAACAATGTTCTTGTGCAATTTATCCTCTCACCATTCTATACCCCACTTAGTTTAGAGTATAGTTAAAGTGTCAACTCTCACTAGACTGAACACGTCACATCTAGCCTAAGTAATGTTAGTTCTTGCCCCTGATGCTCATTAATAAATTAGATATGTCACCAAAGACTATCTTCATGACATTTCCACTTTGGCCCAGTGATTTCCAAGTAATAACCCCAACAAAAGGTCGTAGGTGTCATCTCCTCCTATTAAGAGTGACGAATCCTTTATTGACTACTCAATTACCTTCGAATACCTCAATTTGTACCCAATTACTAGCCTATGAGCAACCTTTGAGAGGCAATGAGGAATGGAGTTAAAGTACAGGATCAATATCCAAGATATCCTTGGGTACATAAAGTCTAAGGATATTTTCACCATTGCTATGATGAGACTATCATTAACACTAGAATAGATTATCCACATGATTTTCGCATGGCAGGTCATCCAATGTACTTATTACTCTTAACAAGCCTCCAAATATTAACTCTAAATAACTCTTGCTTACAACTTATGAGATCTATTGATTAATCAAATCAAGGAGTATAACATGTGGTAGTCTGTTCGGATTAATAATGTCTCATCTCACTAATCCTACGACCAGGGATAATTTAGATGCTAACACAATTACACATGATAGGAATCTCATTATCGTAATCTCATCATGATTTCCTTAATGTTATGTAATGAATCAAGGACTTCATTAATTATATTTAAGAACACTATCAATTCATAAAGAACACGAACATCAAATTAACGAAAATGCCTTTTTATTAATCATAAAAATTTGAACAATAAGTGCTAAAGACGATTGTCTTTAGAGCACTTCTTTAACAACCTCCCATTTGCACTAAAGCTAATCGCCTTTGTATCTAATACCATAGGCATGAGAATTATATCTGCTGGAACCCCACCCGGGCGAGTCACGGGCTCGACGTCCTACGTGACATCTGGACGCGTGTCACACGAGGGAGGAATTCCCCACCAGGTCAAACTTAAAACAAAACAAACTCTCTTAATTTACCTCCGAACAAAATCAGA
>JANZXR010000004.1:11410593-11431969 GCA_027575705.1 Erythroxylum echinodendron
CCATTATCGATAGTCAACTACTATCATGATATAAAACTCATCATTCACTTGAAGTATACTCCTTTACTTACACGGAGATAAATCGCAACACTACAGTCTAAACCATAATCAAGCAACCAACTTGATTATTCAGCTATGAATCCATTAATTTAGATTCTAATAATATATACGTTTCCTATACATCTCTATGTATATGTATATTACTTACAAAAGAATCTTGGTACCTTATGGATGGATATATAATGCTTATTAAAACCAAATTATTTTATTTTATTAATAATAAATATTTCCATTACAAAACTGTAACTGAAGAAGATTAAGGTACATATAAATACACTTTCTTTCTAGGGAAATATATTTACATAACTCCGACATTAGCTTATAAGTTAGCACTACCTACTGAAGTGGCTTAGATACACAATGTGTCCTTATTAGTATGCTCAGAAGATATTGGTCTGATCCAACATATGTATTACCAGTGTAAGAAGTTAAAATTACGAGTAATCTGAGTTATGTAGCAGAATCGATTAAAATAGTGGGATATTAGAATAAACAATTGAGAAACCAATTGATCTCATTGGTGAAAGACCTTTAGATGAATCATTTTAGTGGAGAAGCTATATGGGAATCGAAGGAGAACATGAGAAACCAATGTTGCTACCTCCTCAAATCAATCAGGTAAAAATCTTGAGGTCGAAATTTCTTAAGGGGGAAGAATTGTAATGCCTACTTTTTGAAGCATATTTAGGGTTAGAACTCTAGAACATTGAAAATGAGTAATAGCATTGAGAACATTTCATTCACTTGTTTATCATTAGCATACACACATGAATTATAATTTGTACACATTACATAGATAGCTTATGCACTTAATTTTCACATTCTGGGCTATGAATGATATTAAATTATCATAATGTGAATTGTGAATTATTATGACTTGAATTTTGATTTAACTAGATTCCAATTAGTAATTTGGAATTAATTATGATCAATTAGGAGAGTGATGTATTAATATATACATTTGGATTAAGAAAAATGTCAAGTGGTAAAATAAATTGATACATAAACATTGAGGGTTACTAAACCTATAATTGAGTTACATTTGGCATAGTTAATTAAGTGACAAAGGGACTAGTAATGAAATGACAAATAGACCAATTAATGGTGTGACATATAGACCACATACAATGTGACATATGGAAACTTGAAAAATGGATAAATTGCAACATATTTAGTAGGCAAATGGATTGCATGTTATGTGATAAATTAAGACACCTAGTAACCTTAATCAAGCGAGTTTCTACAACAAAGTTTTTATTGTCATTCTCACTTCTCTTCACCAAAATTGCTCCTACCTTCTCTCTACATTTTTTTGAACCCTAGCTAAATTATTACATGACATCCACACTTTAATCCTTCGCAAAATAGCCAAGAAATTAACTTATTGTTATCTTCATCTTAACGCTAAAAAGAATCAACTTATTTTCACCTTGAGTTTGTGATGAATCATGCATAAATGGAGGGCTAGTTTAATCTAAAGGTTTTAGCTAGAATTGGAAGCCTAATAAGTAAGTAGAAATCTAATTTCTATGACATATTTACTAGAATGAGAATGGAGATTGAATTGGGATGAAATGTATGTGGCGATGGTGATTACATGTGCTAGAATATATAGGATAAACTTGGATTTTTTCTACTTGTTCTTGGTGTATAAAAGCCGTGGATTATATAGGTGTTATTATATAGATGAATTGGACTGGAATTTCATGTATAAAGAAGGTAAATTTATGCTAAAGAAAGATGTTAACATAGTGTTCTTGAATTGGAGATGTATATGTATATATATAAAGTGATTGTTAATGATAAAAATATGCAAAGTTTAATGAACCTTAATGTAAACAAGATGAAGTCAGATGATCATGTAATGGTGTAGGTTTAAAGGACTTATAATCTAGAAGAATTAAAGTGTTTGGTATATTCCTAAGTTGGATAAATTCATGCAGAATTGGGGAAAATAATGCAGCGCATGATTGTGGCCTTAAGTGCACGATCGTGGCCTAGTCATTTAGGTTCTATCACGATCATGGCCTATTGCAAAAGTTTCTGTCACGATCACGGGAAGGGTCACCATGATCGTGGGCAACCATAAATAGTGAAATGTTAACTTTTAAGTGATATTTGAAATAACTAATGCTAAGGTACTTTCTTATGGTATATTTAGAATTAAATAAGGCTTGAAATGAACTTAATTTGAGGTTGATTAAGTGGCTAAATGTTTGGTATTTTTAGATAGATAACTGAGGTATAAACCTAAGTGTAAACTAGACATATCTAAGTGATAATGTTTGCATGATTAAGACTTATGATTTAGGGACATATACCTAGGAAAGTCAATGAGTATGCATTGAACTCAATGCATATACATACGTGTATGATTGAATACTAATATGATTGAGAGATTTAGTAATGTGTAAATGTATGTATTACATGGTTTAGATGCTCAAGTCAAATAATAGCATCCAGACATTGCTGGTATGTCGAGGGAATAGCTATCTGGAGCATATTGTGAGTAACCTAGATGTTCTCACTAGGATTGATTTATTTCTGTTTAAAAGTCAGCTATAGAATTGCAATTGATATGATTAATGAAACCAAAAATTAATAGTCCCAGGAGTTTGGTAATTTGGAATGTGTTGTTAGGCTTTGATCATGCATCTCATACATAATATATATCAAATATATGCAACAAAAATAAAACAAAACCTCAAAAACCAGATCTACTTATGCATATAGATATGGAAAAACAAAAACATAAAATGTATGTTTACATACCTTTCTGATGATCTCCTTCGTTCTTTAATCTTCTCCCCGTTAGTTTGTCCCAAACCAAAACAATCAATGCAGCCTATCTCTAATGAAAGTGCATATAAAGATAGACGGATGAAACCTTACTATGAGATGGCTAGAATTCTTTCTCTGTGCTAGCATAGACAAGAACTCTTAAGAGAGTTAGAGAGAAAAAGTGTGTGTGTAAGAAAAAGAACTTGTCTTTTTCATTTTGTGTCTTGTATAACATGCATAAAAATCATCTCAATTTTTTGCATCATTTGTCCTTCCTTAAGCCGTAACACTAAGGGAAAGTTATGGGAAGTTAATGGTCATGAATAGCATGCATTAATGGAAGTTATGAGAAGTTAATGACCATGAATAACAAACATTAATGGAAACCAACAACACTTGTTTCTAATCCATTCCGTGAAATGTTTTCTACCACGATCACATCGCGATACAATCCGAAAACACTCTCTTATATCTTGCATCACCATTTAAGACCATCTTACTCATCCTTCAAATCTCCTATGTGCATGACCTATTAGGTTCCCAGTTATGATGGCCATTTGAATTAACACTTAATTTAAGTAAATCAAGACCAGTATCTAGTAACACGTTATGCCCCCAATTGACTGAAAAATTAGTGGTTTGACTACGAACCCTTCTATATGCAATATTTCCATGTAACTTTTCCTTTCACCATCTATACCCTACTTGGTTCAGAGTATGGTCAAAGTATCAACTCCTACTCAACTGACTACGTCACATCTAGTCCAAGTGATATTAGATCTTCTCCTGAGGATCTTAGTACTTTATGTATCATTGAAGACTCTCTTCATGACATATACCTACTCTAGCCAGAGACTCTTGAGTGATGACCTTAACATGAGGATGTGGGTATCATCTCCTTCTATCAAGAGTGGTAAATCTTTTATTTGATACTCAATTACCTCCGAGTACCTCAAGATATACCTCATCACCACCTTATGAGTAACCCCTGAAAGGCACCAGTTAATAGAGTCAAAACACTTGATCAGTATCTGAGATATCCTTGAGCACCTCCAATCAAAGCATACTTTCACCGTTGTTATGATAAGACTATCATTGACACTGGAATAGAATATCCATATGATTGTCTTATAGTAAGGTCAATCTAATGTACTTACAAACTCCTTAGTAAATATCTACATGTTAGCTCTAAAAAACTTATGTCTATAGCTTATAAGATCTACTTCTTGATTTAATCAAGGACTATAATATGTGCTAGTCTACACGAATTAATGATATCCTATCTCATTAATCCTATGTCTGGAGAAATTTTAAATACTAACATAATTACACATTATAGGAATCTCATTATCATGATCTCATCATGATTTCCTCTATGTTATGTTTTGTACCAAACACTTCATTAAATTAACTTAAGATCAAAATTAAATACGTAAACACATAAAAATTGAAATAATGAAAAATGTCTTTATTAATCGTAAAATAATTTTTACTATAAGTGCTAAAGGTGATTACCTTTAGAGCACTTCTCCAACATGTATTGGGAGTGTTCTAATTGTATGTAAATTTTAAAGAAATATATGTTTTCAATAAAATGTTGAATACCAGACTTAGGTTCGATGAACATGTGAAACTGACTCTGCATCATGAATAAATGCTATTGATTATGTGATTTGATGAATCACATTGATATGCATGATCAGATAATGGAGTTGTGACTGGAGTGATCAGTGAAAAAAAAGCTTAAAGCTAAGAAATGCACATAAAGAGCCACAAGGTCACTACATAAAATGAGCCTGCTATTCACAATAGATATAGGATAGTTATCAATAAGCCAAGTATCCACAACAGATATGGGAAAATTTTAAAAAGGCGCTCAGTCACAAAAAAAATAACAATTGAAAGTGAGTCACATGTGCATTGCATATGCAAGTTGATAGTTTAAAGAGAATTAATTATTCTGAAATTGAAATTTTAAATGTGTATATAAAGTGCATTTGTTGAGATAAGATGAATTGAGCATTTGTTGAGATAAGATGAATTGTAAAGTGTTATGCAATATTTGATTATATTATTTATCTATGCATTGAATGGTGAATTTTTTTGAGAATGATATGAGTGAGCATATCAATGATGATTCACTTATTGAGTTCATAAAACTCATCAAAATTGTAACGTTGATTTTCAGGTATGAGAGAAGAGACTTAACTTCTAAGACATTCTAGAAGAAGTCTTATATTTGCATTTTAGACTCAAAAATGGCTCATAAGTCTAGTCAGTTGAGTTTGAGGAGTTAGAAAAAATGTTTCCTTTTTTAGTTTTTCATTCCATATGGGATATGATGTAAAGAGCAGTAGACTCTCTTATGTTTTTGATACAGTGTATATATAGATTATGGAGTGAAAAGTGACTTTGTAAATTATGTTTTATAAATGGAATGAAGAATTGATCTTTAGTATATTTGTGATTTATTTATGATGCCATATTAAGTGATTGTGATTGCTTTATCGTGCCATTGTCATGGGGTATATTCTTGAATGTCGTTTGGATGTTCAGGTATATACTATATACTAATGAGGTGTTACAGCAAATGTCACCTCCCCACACTTAGACAACACATTGTCCTCAATGTGACAAGGAAACCATAAAAGGAAACCAAAACACAAAACCCAACAACAAACAAACAAGCATGTAAAATAACTAACAAGGTAAATAATACAACGTAAAAATTATATGGTAAGAAAGCTTATGGAGATTGTGGTGGCGAAGGTATAGGGGAAGGGAATTTAATGTTCTTCATCCAAATGAACTTAAGGAATTTATTTTTGATGTACCGCTACTCTTTTGCACTTATCTCATATGGGTGCCAAGCTCATTAATTTCGAGGGTCATTTATCGATGGTTTTTGTCCATTTGGTTGAGAATTTGCTAGAACTTGTCGACATCTACAGCTACGGTTAGTTCCTCTTTAACTGCTTCTTCATAGGGCTCCCGGGGGACCTGAGAGTAGGATGGTTAAGAAGTGGTTGCATACTTGCCCTTCTTATTCTTAGCAGCAGTGCGTGTAAGGATTTTGGAGTTCCTGTTGGAGTTATGTAAATATAGTGTCCTGGAAAGCAAGTGTATTTACTTATAACTTTTGAAATGAAAATATTTCTTATTAATAAAACAAAAGAGTTTGGTTTTTATGAGCATTATATATCTAGTCATAAGGTACCAAAATTCTTTTGTAAGTAATATACATATAAATAGAGATGTATGAGAAATATGTATATTATTAAAATCCAAATTAATTGATTCACAGTTGAATAGTCAAGTTGGTGGCATGATTATGATTTAGATTATAGTGTTGTGATTTTATAAGTAAAGGAGTTTACTTCATGGGAATGATGAGTTTCATATCATGATAGTAGTTGACTATCAATAATGGCACTTTAAATGGATCTAGAGTCACGTATGTTTTAATGAAGAAAGTAGGTCGTTACTTTAATCTTAAAACATACATTTTAGCTTTTGCTTACTATGTACCATAATCTTGATGAGTGGTGAACTCATATGTGTTTCATTATAATTCTTGATATGATCAGAATGGATTTTTACAGAGTATTAATCCAGGGTCTACATGTTAGAGTTGTTAATTGAAGCATGCATAAAGGAACATTCACTCAAATAAAGAGTTTATAGTGATGTCATCACTTCTAGATGTTTTATGGAGATTGGTGATTAAACTGGAACCAGGAGTTCGATAGACTAGCTACCTATCAAGTCATAAAACCAAGATGATATCTTGTGTGTTAATCACCACATAGAGTAAAATAAGAGATCTAGAAGGAAAAACAAAAATAAGGGCAAAATGGTTATTTTACACTTTGTTATGCAGATGGCTATAATAAGGTTTATAATAGGGTTTGCAAATGGGCATCTTATTCAAAATATGTGTTCTCATAATATTTAATAATTCAAGAGTTCTACTAATTATCTTTAGTGGAATGATATTTAGTTAATAAGCTATAATTAATTCTAATGAGATTAAATTAATTTTGGGCTTACTGGAGCTTGAATTATTTAAGTCCAATATGATTCTCCACTTGGCTTCAAGGAAGGTTATCAAGCAAAGTAAGAAATATAAATGAAGGTTTTAAAGCCCATGATTGGTTATTGGTATTGCACTAATTAATGGTTAATTAGAAGCACAAATGAACATTTAGAAATGGGCTAGACATTGGTTTAATTTTATTAATTAGATTAATTAAATTAAAAGAAAATTATTAAAGAAATGGAAGGTGCAATTTCGGTTTTATTAGGGTTGAATGTGCAACTACACATTAGGCATTTAATTCCTAAAGCAAGATGGTATTTGTCATGCTTTATCATCATTAAATGGAGTAATGATCTTACCATTTAATTTTTTAATGGTTGTCTTTTAATGATGACATGTAATGTAATCATTTAGCATTTATTGATTAAAGATGAAAGATGTGCATTTGATGGATCATCTTTCTTCTTTCATCACTAAAATTGAAATTGACATGTCATTTTAGGTTGCTGGTCTTTTCATATAACCATCTTCAAACAAATGAGATGAATCTCATTTGATGGCTTCTTTATGTTTTGATTAAAGAATAAAATAATGCATTGGATTCTTACTACTTTCTTTCTTTTCATGCACAACTGAAAATTGACAAGGTGTAAGAAAGGTGATCTTGCATTTTTTGGACTCTCTCTCCTTTCTTGCATGTGTTGGCTGAAATTTACATGTGAAGTGTCTCATCTTTGGTTTCTTTCTTTTAAGAAAGATCTCCTCCAAATATTTATTCTCTTTTCCTACCAAAGGATCTCGTTAACCAAGTTGTCTAATAAGAATAAGTGGTAGATCAGATTGGTTTAAGATACAACAACAAGGAGAGGATACATTAACAAAAGAACTATTTAACAGCAAGGCTAAAGCTAAGATAGGATACAAGAAGAATGAGAGGATAGCTTAGCGAGGAGTTAAAGCTGTAACAAAGGAGCCGGTAATATAATCTCCATCTTGTTCTTATGATAATTATTTTCCATATACCATATCATGTATGGCTTGGCACGTTGATTTGGTTATCTTACTTCTGCTGTGTTTTGATTTCTAAAAAAGTTTTGAAATCTACCGTTTTATCCAAATCTTGAATGTTTTATTTTTCGATCTAATAACTCCTTGGATTGGGACTCTAAAATTCCAGAACGTTGGTACATCAAACATATTTGGTCTAGCTGTATGCACACTATCCACTTCAAGATTGTAATACAAAGCCAAAGTAGTAACTTTGTAAACCATGCCAAAATATAAGCATTTTTTATTAATGCAACTCATAATAGATCAAAAAATGTTATAAGAGGTATTTACTTTAATTTTACAATCCATGCTCCAAAGAAAGAAATTCCTTAGTTGAATAGTTATTGCTTTTATTTTTGTTAAAAACAATTCGGTACATAAACTTGTGAAGAAGTAGGTGCTTAGTGTTACGAACCAAAGTGTTGGGTGCATTCCTAGAGTCAAAAGTGTTTTCACCCATAAGGATCTTCCAATAATCATCCATATAAAAATCATCATGGTCATCCAAAACTTTGGTGTTAAACAAGTTAAGAGCATACGAATGATAGTATAATCAAGCTTATATGCATGGCCACCTATCTTAAATCAGAATGTGTCCATTTTAGGATTGTAGCACATAGCGCTGAAAAATATATAGTCATTATAGTGTATATCGATACATCACAATGAATTAAATGACCCCAACCAATATTTTCTTTAGGATTGTAGCACACAGTGCTGAAAAATATATAGTCATTATAGGGTATATCGATACATCACAATGAATTAAATGACCCCAACCAATATTTGCAGCCAATCTTTCGATGTTATGCCTTAATCTTAGAGTTTCTAATAGGTAAAAATTCAAGTAACGAGGAGGCAATAACTCTCTATCCTTAAAATCCCTAAATCTTATACCTTCTTCTTTTTAAAAAATAGGGAATGGGGCACGAAAAATGGCCTCTACATTAGGTTTACCTTCTCTAAAGACTTTGAAGCATAGTTGGATGGTTGGTTTTTGGGCTACAAGCTTCTTTGGAGCCATTAAAGGAGAAAATTTGGCAAAAATAGTCAAGAGAGAGGTGTGCACGTTTTTTAGAGGGAAAGAGAGAAAAACTAACCAAATCTTTTGATTCTTGAGTAGTTAATGTGTAATAAGTGCTAAAGGAGTGAAAAATGATGGAAAAATTGGAGCAAATACCAAGATTTGGGGAAAGATGAAGGAGTTGTAAGGTTTGGGTGAGTGGGTGTTGGTTTTAGAGTGAGAGAATGTGAAGAGATGAAGAAAGGAGGAAGAAGGAGGGATCTTAAAAATCTTTTAGCTAGGGATCCCACGATCGTGAGAATCATGTTAAGTCTCCAGAAAGACTTTGAAGAGACTTCCCATGTTCGTGGGAAATAGACCCATTCCCACGATCGTGGATTAAGGCTCTTGAAAGTTTTTAAAGAGCCTTCCCACATTCGTGGGATGCAAACCCATTCCCATGATCGTGGCACTCCAACTTTTCCAACTTTTTGGCGTTCTTCCAAGCATAGCATGCATTCCTAACACTCAAGCAACCTGCAAACATATAAACATCACCTAACGAACAAGAAATTTGAAGAGAAAACAAGTTAAAACTCAAACAGAACCTAAGTAAACACTAAGAAATCATAGCAAACTCAAACCAAACATAACCAAAACTAAATAAATAAATAAAAAAGTAAACAAAGACAATAAAAAGAAAGGTAAACATGTTAATTTTAGGTCATTAGCTTGACAATTCCATATGCATTTATGAAAGGGTAGAAGAAAGGAAAGAAATGACTTCCCTTTCTTATGAGTATGTCCTTCCATATTATGGCTTGCATATATTCCCATTGACCTTAAATGCTTCACCCTTGTCATTTTCCAACTCCAAAGCATAATGGGGAAACACTTGAAGGATCTTGTAGGGTCCACTCCATCTTGACTTGAGCATTCTCAGAAATAACCAAAGTCATGAATTAAATAAAAGTACCAAGTCCCCACTCTTAAACTCCTTCTTTTTAATGTGAGCATCATGACACTTCTTTCTCTTTCTTTGCACAGCTTAGCATTTTCATAAGCTTCAAATCTCAACTCTTCAAATTCATCAAGTTATAAACAATTTATTTGATAGTAGTGACTTGCATTATGCTTTAGTGTTCAATTTGTTAGGTATTAGTGTTAATTTGATTGTTTAGGGTGTATTTAGGTTTTAATTATGTTAGTTTATATGTTTAAGTGTTTCTTATGGGTTAGTATGAGTCTTTGAGCTTAATGTTATATTTTTGACGTACATAGATGTGTTGTAAGTGTTTGAGGGCAAACAATGAAAAATGGAGAAGTTTTGAAGAGTTCCGGGCTAAAATAAGACCCACAATCGTTGGACAATTGATCACTATCGTGACAGAAAGAGGCGAGATGACAAAACCTAGGCCATGATCGTGACAAAGAGGCTCTTAGCCACGATCATGGCATGCATTGAGCTGATACTAAAACTCAAGTTTTTTAAGACTTTTCGAACCATTTTGACCCTGAATCAGCCCTAAGATTTCCAAAGTATAAATATAACATTAAAGGATAGAAGAAGTAACCTTTGAAGAGCCTTGATCAGCCACCAAAAACGAAACCCTAAAAGAGAACCTTGAGAGATTGATAAAGAGACAAAAGAAGAGAGAAGGGGAAGATGACGCAAACATGATGTGCTTCCCGGATTAAGAAGCTTTTTAAAGTCGCAACCTCCCATCATCTTATATATTTTAGTTTTATTCAAATATATAATTGGGATGCATAGTTGATTATAGACTTGCATTGTGGTTGATGTTCTATACTCACCTTTGGATTATTATTGTTGATATAATGAAATCTGATTGTTTTATGTGTTTATTGAATTAATTGTGATTTATTTTGCACTTCATATCTCGATAATAAACTGAGAGGATGAATCAAGAGCAAATGATTAATTTGGGCTAATGAGAGTTAGGTAAATTAATAGATTCATAATTAAATCAAGTTGGTAAATATTGTGTAGAGAGATCACATTTAGGCTTCCAATTATTTAATAGAAAACTTTAAAACTAATTAGGTTTTTGATAGGTTAGTGATTGAGAGGTTACAACTTTCCATAATCTAATTAGGGTTTATGCTTATAACTTGAGAGAGAGTAACTGACCCTAGGATCATCTAGAAATGTTAATTAGAGAAATCGTAATAGGTTAGGTTGATATTAAGGATAGATAATTTTCCCTTTCTCTCTTTCAGAAAGCTTATTAGGTGGAATTTGAGGGTATGCGATCGTTGTTCAACAAATTGATAAACTTTCATTAATTATTATTTAAAATTGTTAATCGCCATCGTGATTGTTTTTAATTAAGTGTTAATTTTCAATTATTGTTTTATTAGTTGATTTGGTTATTTGACTTAGTTAGTCATGTTAAAATTTATTGATTGTTAAATATTTTTTTAATAATCTCTAACCTTAGATTTTAAGGCTAGATTAACCCTCCTTATGGGAACAATACGTTAGGTACTATGTCAACAACCCGTGCGCTTGTGGAAATATCGAGGTTATAAATATTAAAACATAACATATGTAACATTGAGATCATTCTTCTAACCTGCTCACTTCCATTCCATGTTCAACTTCCTATCGGCCCAATAGGCCCGATGCTCTAACTCCAATGGTAAATGACAAGCCTTGCCATGCACAAGTCGATATGGTGTGGTACCTATGTGTTTTTTGAAGGTTGTCCTATAAGGCCATAAGGTGTCATCTACCTTCAAAGCCCAATCCTTTCTTGAAATGCTCGGTACCTTCTCCAAAATATTCATCAACTCTTTGTTCACCACCTCTACTTGACCACTAGTTTGGGGGTGGTAAGGAGTACCCACCCTAAGATGAGCATTGTATTTTTTTCAGAAGATCCCAACGGCTCCCTCCATCTCTTATGATCACTCTACGCATCCCAAATCTAATAAAGATCTAAAGTGGCATCTCATCCCTCTTTGTTATGTTGACCACTATTTGACAACTATCACACTTCAGTATAAAATCTCGAGCATCCTGGAAAAAGGGTGGCCTATAGAATGAACAATCCAAGATCCAAGCAGCAGTCTTATTAGCTCCATAATTCCCTGCATAAAGTGAGCAATCTTTAAGTACACACTTACGAATCACACTATTAACACATATCTTATAAAATATAGGTTAATCCCAAATATTGGGAGAACATTGAAATAAGAAGCACTTCAGAAAAATATCACCTAAGAGGTAGTTTATAATATCTATAAACCAATGACAAAAAGGGTTGTCTACCACCATTAAAGCCTCATCAGAAAAGCCCTCCTTGATTTCCTCTTCTTCTTCATGATGCCCCCTTCAAGTCGTGATAGATGGTCTGCTTTAACATTTTCGTAATGTTGAATTCTTAGAGAAGAAGAAGCCACTGGATGAGCCTAACCTTGGCATCCTTCTTAGCAAAGAGGTAACGTAACACCACATGGTATGTATAAAACAATAACTTGTGAGCCCAAAAGATAGTAATGAAATTTCTCACATGCAAATACCCCTACAAGCGATTCCTTCTTATAAATGGTATAGTTCAGTTGTGCTCTCATCAAGATCTTGCTTACATAGTAGATGGCATATAACCTCTTCTCCTTCAACTAGCCAAGTACACATCTAGTAGTATGGTCACTTGAATCACACATATTCTTGAAGGGAAGATACCAATCTGGCGACTTCAAAATGCATGTTGTTGTAAGTGCCTTCTTCAACCTGTTAAAAGAACCCAAATAATCATCATCAAACATAAAAGGCACGTCTTTTAACTACTAAATGAGTCAAAGGTCTAGCAATAAGAGAAAAATCCTTCACAAATTGTCGGTAGAACCCTGCATGAATAAGCAAGGCTTGGATGCCCTTGATGTTGGTGGAAGGTAGTAGCTTTTCAGTCACTTCAGTCTTAGCTCGATCCACTTCAATCCCCTTGCATGAGATCTTATAGACCAATACAATTCCCTCTTGGACCATGAAATGCACTTCTCCCAGTTCAAGACTAGATGAGACTCCTCACATCTTTGAAGCACTCTGTCTAAATTAAACAAGCAATGATCAAAGGAATATCTAAAGATAGAGAAGTTATCTGTAAATACCTCAATGAAGTTTTCATTTATGTCCGCAAATATAGCCATCATACACCTTTGGAAAGTAGCAAGTGCATTGCATAAACTAAAAGGCATCCTCCGATAAACAAAAGTCCTATAAAGACAAGTAAAATTAGTCTTCTTTTGGTCTTCTGGGTATATAAATAGTTGATTGTACCCAGAATATCCATAAAAAAATAGTAAAAGGAATGGCCAACCACCTTCTTAATCATTTGGTCTACAAAAGGTAAAGGGAAATGGTCTTTCTTGGTGGCCAAATTGAGCTTCCTATAATCAATACACACTTTCCAACCTGTGATGATGCCAGTAGAAATCTTTTCACCATTTCATTCTTCATCACTATCATGCCACCCTTCTTGGACACACACTACAATGGAATTACCCACTCACTACCTGGAATGGGGTAAATAATCCCCTTATCCAAAAGCTTCACTTTCTCCTTCTTCTCGACCTGTTGCATGTTTAGATTTAATCTTCTCCATCGCTCGCTAATAGTTTTACATAATTCTTCTAGGCTAATCTTATACATCACCTCATTGAGGCTAATCCCTATAATATCATGAATTTGCTACCCCATGGCTTTCATCTGTTCCTAAATGGTCTCCACCACTTTCTCTTCTTTTTCACAATCCAATTGGTTAGAGATAATGATGGCTAGGGTATGGTTCTTACCTAAATAGGTGGATCTCAATTAGGAAGGTAAAGGTTTAAGGTCTAAAGTGAGGGGCTTAACAATGGAAGGTGGTGTGGGTGTATCTCTTCTCTCCAGCTTCTCTAGCTCAACTTCCTCTCATAATTCCTCTTCTCTCACACTCCTACCCCTGTGAACTTCAATAACTTCATCAACTTCCTCTTCAACCTCCTTCACATAGTCATCTATAATGTCAACTTTCATAAATATAGTACCATCCATTGGTTTCTTCAAAGATTTAGACATGTTAAATTGAACTTGCTCATCACTAATTCCTAAAGCAAGTTTTCCTTCATGAACATCAACTAATGCCCTAAAAGTATTCAAAAGGGGCCTACCTAAAATCAATGGAAAATTTTTATTGGCCTCAAATTCCATCACAATAAAATCAACAGGAACGATAAATTTATCCATTTTTATCAGCACATGTTTTACAACTCCAAATGGCCTCTTGAGGGACTAATCTACAAGTTGAATTAGCATCGATGTTGGATTGACCTCTCTTAGCTGCAATTTATTAAAAACAGACAAAGGCAACAAGTTAATACTTCCACCTAAATCCCATAAGCATTTAGAACGTTCAAAGTCACCAATAACACATGGAATAGCAAAACTCCCTGGATCTTGTAGTTTTGATGGCATTGTGTCGATATGATTGAACTACAATTCTCCTTCAAAGTTACCGTCTGATTGTCCTCCCAAGTGCATATGTATGTGAGTATGTCCTTAAAAAACTTCGCATACTTGGGTATGTATTCCAAGGCTTCCACCAATGACAAGTTAATCTGAAGCTTTTTTAGTTTCTCCAAAAACTTAGAAAACTGGGTGTCCACTTTATGTTGTCTCATCCTTTATGGATACAAAAGTTTAGGCTTATAAGGTGGTGGTGGTATATAAGGCCTCTCTTGTTCTTTCTTCTGTTTTATCTCTTTGCATTTCCTCTTTTTTTGGCTATCCTTTTGCATACTTCGTTCCTCTACATGCTTGCCATTTGGAAGTGTAATAGCCTGCAGTTGTTCCTTGGGGTTGGATTTAATATTGCTTGGTAGGCTACCTGCACTTCTAAAAGAGAAAGCATTAGCAAGTTGACCCACTTGTACCTCCAAGATGTGGATGGATGAGACGTGATTCCTCACAATCTGATTAAACTTTGCCTCCATCCTCTTTCGACTTTCCTCCATACTCAAAAACATCCTCTTTTGGTTCTCTTCTTGATTTGCCAGTTTGGACCCCAGGACATCCATTAACTTGTCCATTTTACTCTTTAAAGTTCAAAGCCAGTCTTGCAAAAATCCAGGAGGTCCTTCTAGTCTTCCATGGCCATCTGCATTATTAGTATTCCAATAAAAATTTAGGTAGCTTTTCCACCTCAGATTGTAAGTGTTAAAGTATGAATTGTCACTTCTTTATGGTTTGCCTAAGTAATTTACCTGTTATGTAACACTAGCTTCCATAAAAAAACATTTAATTGTGTCATGGTTGTTTGCCTATATAACTCACACTATAATTGCATAGCTTTGGCTATAGATGAAGATGCTCTTTGCATATTACTCAACTGCTTGGTGAGGGCTTTGATCTGTGCCTGTAAAGATAAAACGGAATCAATTGGGATCATACCATTTTGCTCCTTTTGCACCTGTCTACCCCTCTCACTTGACCACATATAACTATTGCTCACCAACTCTTTCAAAAGATCATAAGCTGCATTAACAGTTTTTCTCATGAAAGAACCTCCAATAGTTGTATCTATGGTTCCTCTTATGCTCTGATTTATGCTATTGTAGAATGTTTGCAAAAGGAACTCCCTCAGAAGGTTGTGGTGGGGGCAGCTTCTCTGTAATTCTTCAAACCTCTCCTAAGCTTCATATAAAGACTCCCTATCACTTTGTTAAAAATTTGTGATTTCCTTCATGATTCTTATTCTCTCGGTCAAAGGGAAGTATTCAGCAAGGAATGTTTGGGCTAGCTATTCCCAAGTAGTGATATTTCATGAACTAAGTGAGTTATACCATGCCTTTTCCTAATCTCTCAAAGTGAAAGAAAACAATTGCATCCTCACGGTATTGTTAAACATCCCATTAAACCTGAAGGTGTCGAAAATCTCCTAAAAATTTGCAAGATGGGTGTTGAGATCTTAGTTAGATAGCCTATAAAATTGTACTACTCTGAAATATATTGAGGAGTGACGGCTTGATCTTGAAATTATTCACTAGAATCACTAGCCTTGTCACTTATTAAGCATTGAAGTCTGGGCTCATAAAGTCCATCAATATCCTCTCAGCTCCTCCTTGCTCTTCTTCTCCTGCCATATTTCTTTGAATATTGTCTTGGTGCTTCACTTTTCTTAAATCCCATTAATACCTTGTGATATCTGATAACTCTTTGTTATTAAATTTAATAGAATTTTGAGTTCTCATTATGTTCATGCACCTACAAATACACAAGGAAATGTATAAAAAAACTCTTAAATCAAAATGACTCAAACTAAATATGATGCTAAGGAAACAATCCCTAACAACGGCGCCAAAAACTTGGTGATTACAAAACAAGCTACTAGTTTTACACTCAAAATTGCAAGTATATGGATCATAACTTATAGTAAAAGGCGGATATCAAACCCACAAGGATTATGCTTAGACAACACTTAATTTAGGTTGCTTTTTTGTTTAAGAACCCATTTTAATCAATTTAAACTGAAAAATTAAACTAAATCAAACAACTAATAATGAACAAATGATAAAGCTGATAGTTGCGATTTGCATGATGTTTTAGGTTTAATTTATTAGGTATTTAGGGTTAATTTGAGTGTTTAATGTGTAGTTAGGTTTCAATTGTGTTAATTTATGTGTTTAATTGTTTTTATGGGTTAGTATGGGTCTTTAAGCTTAAATGTTATGTTTTTTAGGTACCTTGATGTGTTTGTTAATGTTTCAGGGTAAATAATTAAGAACGGAGAAGTTTCAAAGAGTTTTGGGCCAAAAACATAGCCCATGTTCATAGCACAATAGGCTACGAACGTGACAGAAAGAGATGAGTTGATAGGACCTAGGCCATGATTGTGCACTTTGAGCCACAATCATGATAGAAAGCTATGCGCCAGGCCACGATCGTGCATTTTGGGCCACGATCATGGTAGAAAGAGTTAGGCATCGAGTTGACACAAATACTTGAGTTTCACAAGACCTTTCGAACTATTTCAATCCTAAATCAACCTTAGGGCTACCAAAGTATAAATAGATCATTAAGGGACAAATGAAGTAGTTGGGGAAAGCACTTTCACATCAACCAAAATTTAGAAACACTAGAGAGCTATTTAGTTCTTTGAGGATGGAAATGAAGGAAGAGAGACATGGAGACGAAGCTTGATGCGAAGTACTTCATTCCCTACCGTCACTACCTTTGTCGATCCATTCCGAGTGTATTTTCCAATTTATTTCAGATTTATTGATGTATGAAATTTAGATAATTATCGAGAATAAGTTTTGTTAAATGTCGATTCTTGTCTAAACTCACCTTTAGATTTTGATTCTTGAGGTTAATTAGTTTTGAATTATTATGTTTTATTTATGTTATTTGTGATTCAATATCTGTTCTTAATAATTTGGCAATAAGCTGAGAGGGTGAGCCGAGTGAATATCATCAAATTGGGCTAAAGAGAGTTAGGCAATTTGATAGATAAGAATTGAATCAAACCGGTGAAATTGTGTAACGAGAGATCGAGCATAGGTTTTCTATAGGTTATTAGACAATGTTAAAACTAATTTAGGTTTTAGGTCAACTGTGAGTTGAGATCACAATTTCATAATTTACATTAGGGATTATTAATTAAGGTTTAAAGATTATAACTTAAGAGAGAGTAATCCACCTAATACCATCTAGACTTAATAATTCTGTAATTGCGGAATTGATTAGATTTTCATTAATTTTGGATTAGAACCCCCTTTCTCTCAATTGGTAGTTCCTAAGGCAATCCTTGATTTGGTCATATGATTCACTATTTTGTTATTATTTCCAAAATTTAATTCTCATAATTGATTATTGATTAATTAATTTTCTACATTTATTGTTTATTTTAAATTGTTGCAATTTAGATTTGACCTTAGATTTTAGGACTAGATTTACCCTCCTTGTGATATCGATACCTAGGTACAAGATGAATGACCAGTGTATTTGCGGTATTATCGAGGTTGAAATAGTAAAACTTAGCATATGTAAACCTATGATCAAGTTTTTGGAACCATTATCAGGGCAGTGATAGTTTAGTTCTATAGTTTAAGGCATTTGATTAGTTTTTAAGTTTTGTTTTTGTTTTCTTGTTACATTTTAGAATTCATGCTTTTATATGAACACAAGAGTCATGACAGATTCGAGTCATACAGCAGAGACGTTAAAGATAGGATAATCATCAATGGCCAAGGAATTTCAATAGAATATGGATAAGGAAGCAAACGAAGAATGGAAACAGAGGACCTGATGAACTTCATGAGGCTAGGGTTTAACCCGTCAAACCTAGGAATGGCTAAGTCGTAAGTTCAAGCAGCCTATTTTGAGATAAAACTGGCCTTCCTTAACATGCTTCAACAACACGTGCAATTTTATCGAATGGTGAGCAAGGATCCCAACACGCACATTAGTTAATTTCCTCAGGATTTGTGATACCTTTTTGTATCATCAGATGTCAGAGGATGCGCTTAGAATTAGGTTATTCCCTTTTACATATAGAGGTGGAGTGAAGGTTTGGTATCATTCACTGAGCCCAACCAACATCATAAAATAGGATCAGCTTATGCATTCCTTATTGGACAAGTACTTCCTGCTGACCAAGACAATGAAGATTATAAAGGAAATCATAAATTTCCAATAAGGTGATGAGGAGTCCATCTATAAAGCATGGGAAAGATATAAAAAACTGCAAAGGAAGCCGCCACACCATAATTTACCCAAGGAATTCCTTTTATAGACTTTTTACAACGTAGTTAACCCATAGATAAAAGGCACAATCGATGCAGCATCAAGAGGATCCTTGATGTAAAAGAATGTTGATGAAGTAGAGAAGCTAATTGAGGAGGTGGCAAGTAACAGTTGTTTATGGACAATGAATAAGGAAGGAAACCGATTACTTTTAGAGAGTAGAAGGGAATTATCGCGACTGATCAGATGACAAAGATGCAAGCGAAGATCAATAACCTGAGGCGATAACTAAACAACATAAACGCATAATCCTCATCTTAGGTGAAGTCTGTACATTTGAAGTGTGTACTCTGTGGATAGATAGACCATGACATCGTGGATTGTTATTTGATGAAGGAGAATAGTTAAGAGCAAGTGAACTATATGGGGCCACAAGGACAATTGAGCTTTTAGCAAGATAAAGCAAGCTCGATAAAATTAAAATTAGAAAAGATTTTAGATAAGATTGGAGGAATAGAGGAAGCACACAGGAGGCTCGAGAGCAAATTCGAGCAAGTTACGAAGAATCATGCCTTATCCACACATAATGTAGAAGTTCATATAGGGCAATTAGCAGAGGCAATGTGGAGTCGGAATGTTGGAACTCTTCAAAGCAACACCAAGTGTAATCTAAAGGAACATATCATGGTCATTAGTAAAACCCAGGAGGAGGAACTTGAGAAGGTAATAGGGGTAGAATATGAAGGAGAAAGTCAAGTAAGTAAAGAATAATTTCTAAGGGAGCCTATGGTTGAGTCACTTAAGGCAACTTGAAGTGCATTTCAATTCCCTATTGTGTAGCAACGAGACTTATATGCAAAGAGGGAAGCAGAAAATTATAAGAGATTGAGAAAAACAAGATCAAGGAATTACAGGAATCCATAAAAAAAGATGAAACATTTTGGGTGAGTTGAGAGATCACAATTTCACAATTTAAATTAGGAATTATTAATTAGGGTTTAAAGATTATAACTTGAGAGAGAGTAATCCACCCTAGGAAAATTTAGACCGAATAATTCGGTAATTACATAATTGTTTAGATTTTTGTTAATTTCGGATAAAAACCCCCTTTCTCTCAATTGGTAATTCCTAGGTTAATCCTTGATTTGGTCATGTGATTTATTATTTTGTTATTATTTATAAAATTTAATTCTCACAATTGGTTGTTAATTAATTAATTTTCTGCATTTATTGTTTATTTTAGATTGTTGCGATTTAGTTTCGACCTTAGATTTTAGGACTAGATTAACCCTCCTCGTGGAATCAATACCTTAGGTACTATACGAATGACCTATGCGCTTGTGGTATTATTGGGGTTAAAATAGTAAAACTTAGCATAAGTAAACCTACGATCAAAAGTAAAAATGTAGAAATTTTAAATTTAAGATTTAACAATTAGAGGTCACTTTTTCCCTATCTTATCTCCCTCCTATCTTAATGGAATTGTGCCTCACATAAGATTTCCTAATCTATTAACTACCCTCTCTCAAGGTGTAATTAGTTGTCCATAGCCAAATTCAAATGGAGATGATTAAGGAATCTCTTAATTTACAAAGTCAATCAACAAATTCAACTAGTTATAAAATTATCCTGAGGGTAATCTGTTGGAGTTATATAAATATAGTGCCCTAAAAACCAAATGTATTTACATGTAACTTTATCTTCTTCAGTTACAGTTTTGTAATGAAAATATTTATTATTAATAAAACAAAAGAGTTTGTTTTTATTTGTGTGAGTGTTATATATCTAGTCAAAAGGTACTAAGATTCTTTTGTAAATAATATACATATACATAGAGATGTATAGGAAACATGTATACTATTAGAATCTAAATTAATTGATTCATAGCTCAATAATCACGTTGGTCGCTTGATTATGGTTTTAGACTGTAGTGTTGCGATTTATCTTCATATAAGTAAAGGAGTTTACTTTAAAGGAATGATGAGTTTCATATCATGATAATAGTTGACTATCGATAATGGCACTATTAAATGAATCTGGAATCAAGTATGCCTTCATAAACAAAGTGAGTCGTTACTTTAATCGTAAAACATAAAACTTAAGCATTAACTTATTATGAACCATAATCTTGATGAGTGATGAACTCATATATGTTTCAATATAATTCTTGATATGATTAGAATGGCTTTTTACAAGTATTAATCTAGTGTCTGCATGTTGGAATTATTGATTGAAACATGTATTAGGGAACATTCACACAAATAAAAAGTTTATAGTGCTATCATCACTTTTAGATGTTTTAAGGAGATTTGGTGATTAAACTGGGTTGATGGATTAGCTACCCATAAAGTCTTAACATCAAGATGAGATCATGTATGTTAATCACCATATAACGTAAAACGGGAGATATAGAAAGAAAAACCAACATAAGGGCAAAATGGTAATTATACCCTTTGTTGTGCGGAAGGCTATAATAAGGTTATAAATAGGGTTTGCAGTTGGACATGAAATATGTTTTCTCATAATATTTAATAATTCAAGAGTTTAACTAATTGTCTTTTGTGAAACGACATTTAGTTAATAAGCTAGAATTAATTATAATGAGATTAAATTAATTTTGGGCTTATTGGAGCTTGAATTATCAAAGTCCAATAAGATTCCCCACTTGGCTTTAAGGAAGGTTATCAAGCTAAGT
>JANZXR010000004.1:11442627-11460376 GCA_027575705.1 Erythroxylum echinodendron
CTTCATTTGATTTCTTCTCCTCTTTTTCCTATTTTCCATAATATCTTATAAATTACAAAAGTAAATCCTAATTTCACTAAAATTCTTAACTCTCATAATTCTACTAACCAATAATATTTTCAATGTAGAAATATTCAAAATTCTCGAAAACTCACAATTTAAACCAATTATTCCTGGAATTATTTATGAATGCACGTACAATTATTTTCATGTGCAAGACCTTTACTGATCACGTATATTTGTATGTCATATTATACATGAGTATGAAAAATGCATTTCTACGCTCTCATTTAACACTCCTATTTACTATTCTAACCTCCCATAGGTAACAGGATGTTACACCTTAGGCACTACATTAACGACTCGTGCGCTTGCGGTAATTACCAAGGTTAAAAATATTGAAACTTATAGCGTGTAACCTTGAGCGAACAAGTTTTTTGGCACGTTACCAAGGAATGCAATTTAGTTCTATAATTTAAGGCATTAGGTTTGTTATTTTCTTTCATTCATTTTACTTAAGATTTATACTCTTGTATGAAAATAAGAGTCACAAAGAGCTCGAGTCGCACAACTGAGATGTCTGGTTTAGACATAACATATTTAGAAAGAACCCTTAGGAAAGCTTGACGAGAAAAAGAAGAAGAAAATGAAAAAATACAAATGGCCGAAGAATTCCAAAGAAATGTGGACCAGGAAGCTAACCTTGGCAGGCAACAATCGAGGACCCTCATGGATTTTATGAGGTTAGGCTTTAATCCCGTGAATTAAAGAGTGGCTAGGCCGCCTGTTTAAGTGGTCTCCTTTGAATCTTACGAACGTGAAAATGAAGATCCGAGCGCACATATAGTGCATTTTCTCAAGATTTATGATACTTTTCGGTATCACCAGATGTTAGAAGATGTAGTCAGGATTAGGTTGTTTCCTTTTACATTAGGGATAGAGCGAAGGCCTGGTATCATTCACTAAGTCCTACCAACATTACAATATGGTAATAGCTAATGCGATCCTTCTTAGATAAATACTTCCCATTAATGAAGACTACCAAAATTATTAAAGAGATCACAAACTTCCAATAAGGTGACAGGGAGTCTATTTATGAAGCGTGGGAGCGTTATAAGGATTTGCTAAGGAGATGCCCACATCACAATCTACCCAAAGAGTTCTTACTGCAGACTTTTTACAACGAAGTGAACTCACATACTTGAGGCACCATTGGCGCAGTGTCGGTAGGATCGTTAATGAAAAAAACGGTCGATGAAGTATAAGAGATAATAGAGGAGATGGCTAGCAATAGTTATTTATAGGCTAGTGAACATAGTAGGAAACTTATTAATTTTAGGGAAAAGAAGGGAGTTGTCAAAGTCAACCAAATGACAGAAATGTAAGTTAAGATTAATAATTTGACACAACAACTTAGTAATATGAAGGCATCATCCCCAGCTCCAGTGAAGGCCGCATAATTGAAATGTGAACTATGTGGCCAAATAGATCATGATACGGTGGACTGCTATCTAATGAGAGATGATAACTCAGAGCAAGTAAATTACATTTGGGCACAATTTGGATGCAGAGGGGCTAACAATCCCTATTCTAACACTTATAACCCTGGGTGGAAGAATTACCCAAACGCGGTTCAAACCCTAAAGATAATCGAGCTTCCAACAGGACAAAACAAGCTTAATGGAATCTAAGTTGGATAATATTCTTGATAAGCTTGGAACTTTGGATAATGTGTAAAAGAAATTGAAAAACAAGTTTGAGCAAGTCACTAAAAGTCATGCATCTTCCATACATAATTTAGAAGTCCAAGTAAGTCAACTGACAAATGTTTTTTCTATGCGGAATGTCAAAAGCGTTCTTAGTATCGTAGGAACAAAATCAAAGGAGCAATTAAAGGCCATCACACTCCGAAGTGGGAAGGAAATTGAACCACCCATAAGGACAATAGAGGAGTAGGATCGGTCAGTTGAAAAGAATTAAGAAAAGGAGAAGGAAATGGACATGAGTGAGCACCCTCCCTATGTTGCACCTCTACCATATCAACCTAAGATTCCTTTCCCTCAACAACTACAGAAGAAGAAGTTGGATGAACAATTTGCAAGGTTCGTGAAGAAGCTGAGAACGCTTCAGATAAATCTCTCGTTTGTTAAAGCATTAGAACATATGCCTAAATACGTAAAATTTTTAAAGGATGTTCTATCGAAAAAGCGTAATTAGGATAATAATCAAACGATGACCTTAACTGGCACTTGCAACTTCATAGTCACCAATTAAATGCATTTAAAATTGAAAGATCCAGGAAGTTTCACAATACCTTGTGTGGTTGGTGAGTTGGAGTTTACAAAATGTTTCTGTGATCTGGGTGCTAGCATAAATCTTATGCCTCTGACAATATTCAGGAGGTTAGGACTTGGAGAAATCAAACCTACAACCATGTTAATTCAATTAGCTGATCAGTCCATTAAAAGGCCATTGGTAATAGTGTAGGACGTGTTGATGCGAGTGGATAAGTACATCATTCCAGTGGATTTTATGGTTCTGGATTTTGAAGAGGATAAAAACTACTCGCTAATCTTGGGACGACCATTCATGAACACTGAAAAGGCTATAATTGATGTTCACGAAGGTAAGTTGACACTATGAATAGGTGAAGATCAGGTTGAATTTAATATGAAAAAAGCCTTGAAGAATCCAACAACAAGTAGCACATGCATGAAGGTGGAAATCATGGATCAAACTGGGTGAGAGTAGAATGAAAGTTACGTGGCAAAAGTACAAGCACTAGAAACAGAAGCTAACAATGAACACCAAATCTAAAAAGTGATGGAAGATGATGAGATGGAAGAGGTAGATGTCTCAAAACACTAAGACAGGTTAGTTCGAACTGAGGCACCCACACCACCATCTTCAAAGAAACCACTGATATTAGAGATTAAGCCCTTACCCATATACCTTAGGTATACTTACCTTGGTGAAGGTCAAACTCTACCCATAATAATCTCCATTCAATTAAGTGAAACACAAGAATGTCAGGTGGTGGAAATTGTGAAGAAACGGATGAAAGCCATCAGATGGCAAATTGCTGACGCTAAAGCGATAAGCCCGAATGTCTGCATGCATCGAATAAACTTAGAAGAAGGATGTAGAACGGTGTGTGAGCGCCAATGGAGATTAAACCCTAACATGAAGGAAATGGTTAAGAAGGAGATCATAAAACTCTTAGATGTAGGGATAATCTACCTTATCTCTGATAATGAATGGGTTAGTCCAGTGCAATGCGTACCCAAGAAAGGAGAAATGACGATGATAGAGAGTGAAAGTGGAGAAGTAATTTCCACAAGAATAGTCACAGGGTAGAGAGTATGTATAGATTATTGTAAGCTCAACTCAGTGACTAAGAAAGATCACTTCCCTCTCCCGTTTATTGACCAAATGATAGAAAGGGTAGATAGCCATTTTTTAGTGCTTTTTAGATGAATATTCAGGCTATAATTATATTTTTATCTACCCTGATGATCAGGAGAAAACCACATTCACTTGTCCCTATGGAACCTTCGCATATAGATGAATGCCATTCAGACTTTGTAACGCCTTAACAACATTTCAAAGGTGCATAATGTCAATCTTTCCTGATATGATAAAGGATACAATGGAGGTGTTCATGGATGACTTTTTTATATTTGGAGATTCCTTTGATTCATGTCTAACCAATCTAGATAAAGTCCTTCAAAGATGTGAAGAATCACACTTAGTGTTAAATTGGGAGAAATGTCATTTCATGGTACAGGAAGGGATCGCCCTTGGGCACAAATTTTCTAATATAGGATTAGAAGATGACCGAGTGAAGAAAGAGGTAATAGAAAAAATTCTAGCCCCAAGTAATGTAAAAGGAGTACGATTATTTTTATATCATGTAGGATTCTACCGAAAATTTATCAAGGACTTTTCATAAATTGCATGATTGTTGACCAACCTCTCAGTTTAGGATGTGCCCTTCATGTTCGATGATAAGTGTATAAATGCATTCAATATTTTACAAGAGGCATTAGTAGCAACAACAATTTTATCTCCACCAGATTGGACACTTTAGTTTGAAGTTATGTGCGATTTGAGTGACCAAGTCATAGGTTACGTGCTGGACCAAAGGAAAGATAAAAAATTGCATGCAATCTATTATGCCAGTAAAACTCTTGCAAGACCCCAACTAAAATACACGACTAAAAAAAAAGAATTGCTCGCAGTGGTCTATATATATGATAAGTTCTGACAGTACCTTTTAGGTTCAAAGGTAATTGTATTCACCGACCATTCAGCATTAAAATACCTCTTCAATAAGAAAGATGCAAAACCAAGGCTCATTCGATGAGTGTTACTTCTACAAGAATTTGATTTGGAAGTGAGAGATAAAAAAGGAGCCGAAAATGTAGTTATAGATCATTTATCCAGAGTTGAGGGAGGGGAATACGAGCCAAGTAAGGATATTAACGAAAATTTTCCTAATAAAACCCTGATGCTACTTGAGAGCTTAATGACACCATAGTTTGTAGATATCACAAATTATATCGCCAGTGGTAAACTTCCATCTGATCTCTCGTACCAATAAAAAATGACTGCAATCGGTACATCTGGGATGAGCCAATCTTATATAGAAATTGTGTAGATGGATTAATGCGACGCAGCATCCCAGATGAGGAAATGTTAGATATCTTTAAGCAATGCCATGAAGGGCAGTATGCTGGGCATTATGGGGCCAATAAAATGGTAGCCAGAATACTAAAGAGTGGATTCTATTCGCTATATTTGTTTAAGGACACATAGACTTATGTAACACAATGTGATCATTGTCAAAGAGTGGGTAACATCTCTAAAAGGGTTGAAATGTCGTTATCCAATATTCAAGAGGTAGAAGTTTTCGATGTTTGGGGCATTGATTTCATGGGACCATTTCCATTGTCAATGGAAAACATGTACATTCTGGTAGAAGTTGATTATGTTTCGCATTATGCTGAGGCAACATCTCTAACTAATGATGGAAAAATGGTGCAAAAGTTCATTAAATGGCTATTGAACCAGTTTGGAGTACCACGCATAATAATAAGTGATGGAGGCGCACATTTCTATAACAGATATTTTAATGCTCTCCTACGAAGATACGGTGTGCATCATCGAGTGGCTATACCTTATCATCCATAAACTAGTGGCCAAGTGGAAGTCGTTAATCAAGAGTTAGAGTTAAAACAAATCTTGGAGAAGACAGTTAATAGCTCTCAGAAAGATTGGGCTACTAAATTAGATTATTCTTTATGGCCTACAAGACAACATTTAAAACACCCATTGGAACAACCTAGTAGAGACTAGTTTATGGGGAAGCTTGTCACTTGCCAGTCGAATTAGAACATAGAGCATATTGGGCAATTAGAGCATTAAATTTTGACTGGAAAAAAGCTGGTGAAAAGAGACTCCTACAATTGGACAAGCATGAAAAATTCCATCTTAATGCTTATGAAAATGCCAAACTTTACAAGGAAAGGGTCAAGAAATGGCACTACGCTCATCTCAAACAAAAAGAATTCAAAGTAGGAGACACTGTTTTACTATACAATTCTCGATTGTGGCTATTCCTAGGAAAGTTGAAGTCTAGATGGAGTGGCTCATTTACAATAATTGATGTTTTTGATCATGGGGCTCTCCAATTAGAGAATGATAATAAGGAAACTTTTAAGGTCAATGGGCATCAATGTAAATTGTATTTTGGAGGAGAAATTCCAAAAGATAAGGAAGTGATTTCCTTATCTCCAACTAATTGAAACCACCTTCTGAAAACAACAGTCAAGGGGACCATAAACCAGCATCTTTAGGATTCAAGTCTAACCCACATATTTTTATTATTCAATTCTATTTTAGTTGTGTGTTGTTTAATGCTTAATAGTTTTATTTTAAATTTTATTTTTATGTTAGTTTTAGTTTCATTTTATGTTTTATTAAAAAAAGTATGTGCATTTCTATCATCACATTGCCATAATGTATGAACCGTGTGTGTTCCTTCTCACATTGAGGACAATATGTTGTTCAAATCTGGGGAGGGATTCTGTTTTTTTATTTTATATGTGACTTTGCATACCGTATGATAGCATTAGGTTGCATAATGTGAAATGTGTCAATGGCTCAAGTTTGAGTGAAATTCATTTAATTTTAGTCAGAGTCTATTAGGTTATTAATAATCATTACCTTACGAAATTAGTGAATTGGGGTGCCTTTGAATAAATATACAACATAATTAGAACTTATTGTAAATTTAGCTCTCTCTAAGTTGTCACATTCCTTCATAATTTGAGGCTTTTTCCTAAGTAGCTTAACTAGTATTTTTTTACATGGAAACGAATGGTTAAAAAAATAAATAAAATACTATTTCTCTGGCCTTTGGGTTGTGAATAAAGCTAGCAGCCAGTTGAACACGTGATAATAGCTGAGTAACCGAATCGGCACGCATTACAAATGTGTGCCTTCACGTAAAAAGGCTATAATGACGTTCCAACCAAGCTATTAATAAATGACCTAGTCAAGTAACTAGATTGACATTCATCACCAATGTTTGCCTCTGAGTAAAAGACTAAGTCTCAAAAAAACATTTTTGAAATAAAAACATACCATTCTTGTAATAAGCTTGATTTTTTTTCATAGAAATATACCTAGGAATGGTTACAGAGTCTGAGAAATGGAAAAATTATTAAAGCGTGTGCACAATTAAAATGGGTACATAAGTTAGCACATGGGTCTCCATCAAGTTGTATATCTAGTCAAAGCCCCTAGACACCCATTTTGTTTGTTAATGATTTAATATAATTCGAATGATTGTGTCCATGATTAAATTTATTTCACGAAGATTAGAGTCATTGTCGCATTATTGCATTGTGCGTCTTTAATGTTACATGTTTGTTGCTTTATTTGATTGAGGATAAGCAAACGTTTAATTGTGGGGATGTTGACAGTTGTGATTTGTATTGTGTTTTAGAGTTAGATTTGATAAATATTTTAATGTCATTTCAAGTGTTTAGCATGCATTTAGGGTTTAATTAGGTTAGTTTTAGTGTTTAAGTGTTTTTATAGGTTAGTTTGAATCTTTGAGCTTAAGTTGTATATTTTTTAGGTACCTTTATGTGTTTGCTAATGTTGCAGGGTAAACAGGGAAGAATGGGAAGAGTTAAAGAGTTTTCGGGCTAAAAAGCATTGGCCACGATCATGCACACAGGCCATAATCGTGCACACAGGCCACGATCGTGACAGAAGAGGAGGAACCAGAAGCAGCCAGGCCATGATCATGCGCTCTAGACCACAATCGTGACAAAGAGCATCAATTTAGGGCATGATCGTGCAATATGGTCCATGATCATGACTAAAAGGAAAAAACACAGGCCACGATCGTGGCAGGTAGGGCCACAATCGTGCACGATGTTGGGCCAACTTTAACCTATAGTGCCCAAAGAATAAATATAATGTTATGGGACATATGCAGGAGTTTTTTGGAGAGTCTGAATTGAGTGCTTTCATGCCAGTCACATTTCAAAAACCCGAGAGAGTTTTGAGAGATTGAAGAAGGAGATGAAGGAAGTGAGATAAGGAGGCAAAGCTTGACTCGACGTACTTCCTGGAATAGGTGGTTTCCTGCTATCGTTGCCTCCACGATTCATTCCAACAGTAGTTTCTTTGTTTATTTCAATTTTATTTATGTATGAAATTTGGATATTTATTGAAATTGTTACCTTTGAGTGTTGAATATTGTTTATACTCACCTTCAAGTTTTCAATACTTGAGTTTAATAAAGTTTAATTAGTTGTGTTTCTTTTGATTTAATTGTGATTCAAATTCCTATTCGTAATAATTTGGCAATAAACTAAGAGAGAGAGAGCTGAGTGAAAAAAAATCAATTTGGGCTAATAAAAGTTAGGTGAATTGATAGGTAAAGGTTTAAATCAAACTAGTAGAGTCCTGTAACGAGAGATCGAGCATAGGTTCTCGGTAGGTTAATAGACAACTTAGAACTAATTTAGGTTTTGGATCAATCGCGAATTGAGAGATCGTAATTCCGTAATTTAAATTAAGGATCATTAATTAGGGTTAATAATTATAACTCGAGAGAGCGTAATTTACCCTAGGATCGTCTAGACCGATTAAGTCAAGAATTGCGCAATTGATTAGGTTTTCGTTAATTTCGAATTGAATCCCCTTTTTCTCACTTGATAGTTCCTAGGTTGGTTTTGCGATAGGGTTGCGTGATTTGTTATCATATTTAGATTTCTTCAACTTAGTTCTTGAATTAAATGTTTGATTTATTTATTTTCTGCATTATTTTATTTCTTTTGAATTATTATAGTTAGTACGACCTTAGATTTTAGGAATAGTTCCCTTCATTGTGGAATCGACACCTTAGGTACTACGCAGACGACCCATGCACTTGTGGTAATTACCAAGGTTAAAAATATTGAAACTTAGAGTGTTTAACCTTGAGCGAACACCAATCAATTCATACAAAATAATGTAACAATCTGAAAAGAGGGTAGACAACGATACAGAAAACTATATGCTTAATGTGCTCTTTGGCCTCGATTCCACCTCCGAATCGGTGTCAGGTGATCTAGCCTTTCATCTGCATCTTCAAGCTCCAACAATCAACCTTTGTAACCTCCATTTATGTTAAAAAAATTGAAGAAAGAACGGAGGAGAATAGGAAAGTCTAAGATGACTACCTGCTCTCCCTTGGTTCCACGTTACTGCTCTTTTCTATTCCTTCCCAGCCATGTTACTATTCATGATTTGACAAATAAAGATTAATGGACCACTTCAATGTTCACGTAACTTTCTTTATTCTCTCGCACCTCTCGATTGCTCACTTGTTTCACGCAACTCTAATGTTCTTTTGTTCCTTCTTCATCCCTCCTAGCTGTGTTAAAACTAAAATGAAGTAGTCTCCACTCGTTTTCTTCACTCTCCAACAAAGATGAGAGTTTCGATTCTTACCATTCCAACCCCCACAGTCGACACTTCTCCTCTCTTTACTAAAAAAGCTAGGTTTCCAATAAAAATAAAGTTGGACAGGTGTAGCGTGATGCTACTCTCCAGCTATCCAAAAAAAAACCTTTTTTATATCTGAAAAGTTACTTAAAATGTAGCAAAATGGACAGCTAACTTTCTCTCCACTCCTCTTCACTTTTAACCAACTAGTACACACTTAGTACAACCCCTCTTCATGTCTCTTTTTGTTTTATTCTCCCAAATGTAGCTAGGTTTTCAAGGAATATAGAAATAATGGACAACTTGCATGATTCACGTGAATGAGTTGATTTGCAGCAATATTGACTGATGTTGTGTGGCCATGAAAATTTTTGGAGTGCAGCGAGCCATGTTGACAACAATTTCTTCATGTTGTTTTCATTTTCTTGTCTTTTCTTGTTTTTAATTTCTTCTTCTTCATGCTTCGTGAATCAATAGAGTATGGAAATTGAGAAGATTACTTTAATGAACATGCTTTCGGGTCACTTTAGCTCCTTTACTTTTGAAATATACCTAAGATCAACTATAAGCTAAAGTGAGTACCCTAAGCATTTCTAAGGCATTAATCACTAAGTGTACTATATCAAATGATTCAACATTTAAACATATATCATAAACACAGACATCTATGGCATTTTTTAAGTCTTCCAAATGTCCAATGTGCCGAGTCGTTTTGGTCCTTGGTCTTGTGCGTTTTGTGTTCCATGTCTTGTTGTTTTTGCTTGCTTCTTGCTATACATTTTGCTTCTTCCCAACAGCCTTTTCTCTTCCTCTTTTGTTGCTGTTTTCTTCTTACCTTGGTGTCATTTTATTGTTGTCCATCCTCCTTTAAATTCACGTTCTTGCATTAAAAATGCACATCTTTCTACTTCCTTATTTTTCCAGCTATATGCCGTGAGCAGCTAGGGTTCTTCTTTGCCTTTTCTTTGTCTTCTTCTTTTCTTTTAATTTTCTTCATCTTCCTCCATGAAGACAAGTAAAAATTAATCTTCAAGAAATGGCCAAAATATTGCACTTCTGACTCACTTTAACTTCTTTGCTTCCTAATTGTGCCTAAAGCCACATATGAGTCAAAGTGAGTATCTTAAGCAATTTAATGTCATTAAGTGTAATGAAATAATTAAACAATCAATTAAGCATACATCAATTTGTTTAAGTATCTATACTTTTGTGGCACCACGCTCCCTTTCGACACTTGCCCATACATCCTTCGGACATTCAGGCACATGTTGATAGAAGTGGTGCTGCAACTACATCACTTTCACTATATCGTATGGCATCATAAATTAAAATCATAAATATAATAATTTCTAAAACCCAAAAATTCCTCATTTCATTTTGTAAACAATATATACATTGTAGCTTTACATTAACAACCATATGTGTACATCCTTAAGGTTAATCAAAGTTCACATCTCTGTATCAGAATATGCTATATACATAAGGGAATATACAAAAATTTATCCAAAACTCTAAGTCCTAGCTGACTGACCTTTAAGCCATGTCTTCTATCCAAAAGTTGTACCAAAAACTCTTCTAAGAAGTCTTAGGAGCTAAGTCGTCACTCTCTCGAACCTAAAAATGTCAACGTTGTAATTTGGTTGAGTTTTGCGAACTTAGTTGAGTAACCATCCTCGATGGTTTACTTATATCACACACATCACATCAATATATACAACATATAATTCACAATATTTAATTTCTCATGTATCATCATAAAACACTTTGTACATATCTGTTCTCATTTTTCAATCAATTTGATTTCACATTTCAGTTGTAATCATTCAAATCATATAATTCATTTATGTATGAAATGTACATAAGACTCGTAATTGTTTATTTTATTGTTATGATCGAGTGCCTTTTTCACTGTCTGATATCCATTGTGGATATGGCTCATTAATACTGTCCCGTATCCGTTGGGGATACAGGGCTCATTTTACTTAGTGAGCCTTTGGCTCTTACCACAGTTTGAGCTTTAAGCTCTTTTTCACTAGCAACTATGGTCATAACTGCCTTTACGTTTCATGCAGTCATGTAATGAAATGCATCATGCATATTCAATAATTACACTCATTCAGTCACATTCAAACTCTCTCTTATTCATTTGTCATCGAAATTTTAGTCCCGCATTCAACATTAAAGTTGAGAACAAATAGTCAGTCATATTCACATTCAAGTAGCACTTCCAATACAGTACATTATATAGAACTCCTCAGACAATCAATTTTCTGGAATCAGCACAATCACATTCATATAATAATTCAATACAAAATGTAAACAAACAATAATTCAATGTGAGACGATCTTAGGTTACTCACAATTTGCTCCAGATAGTTTATTGCCTAGACGTCGTAGCAATGTTTAGGTGTGTTCGATCTTATTGTTCCCCTACAATAGGCAATCACACATTTACAAATTACTTCTTTACACATTCATATGAATAATTGATCATGAGCATATGTATATATGTCATGTATAATGCATGTTCAATGACAAATTTGCGGGTATATTTTCCTTAATATACATCTTATAATCAATTAACATCTTTTTAATCATTCTTTAATCACTAATACTCTTTGTCCATTTTAATCACTACATTCAACATCAACTGGGTTCATTCAAGAACTCATTTGAGCCTAAATACCTTATATGGGAACACCATAGCATTAATAGGTTCATACTTCACTCAAAAGACAACTATTTTTCTTTATAAGACTGGCCATGATCGTGACAGAAACCTTTGGAGCTGGCCACGATTGTGTTGTCCCTGCTTTCTGGCCAGGCCACGATCGTGGGGAAGGGCCACTATCATGACAGAAATGTACTCTGTCAAGCCACGATCGTGGGGTAAAGGCCACGATCGTGCCCTGCTTTTCCTTCCCTCTTCTTTGCACGAATTCAACACATCTCTTAACATCCATTTCACATCAAATTTTCTCGAATTCACCTCTTATAATACAACCTCATTTTGTACTAATTCAACTACCATAATGATTGCATAACTCCACAAAATTCAACTCATTTGATTCATCATTTTCAATTAAATTTCATCATTCATGAAATCCTATCTCTTCCTATAGTATATCTCATTCATAAGGCATCAAACAATTCATTCATTATTCTATGTACTCATTTAACACTCTAAACGTTTCAAATTTAGATGCATTGACATCAAACAACCTTTTTCTAAAAGTATAACATCAAAATCAATCAAGACTTATCACATATTTAACTAAACTTTCCAAACATCAAAATTATGTTCCTTTAAGCCCCAATTAAGTCCAAAAGCATCATAAATATATACCTTATCCTTAATTGGTTCAACCATTGCAATTAAAACATTTCCATGAAAAATCACTACCCAAGATCCTGACAAAAACAATTCTCCTGCTTATCCTGCAGTTTTCTAGTTTTTCTACAGGATAGATTTTAGGTTCGTTTTCTATGACCATTATGACCTAGAAAATTAAGTTTTTAGGTCACACCTTCTATAATAAAATGTTCCTCTATGTCTTAGCTTTCTAATGACATAAAATTCATGCATTTTGGTTCAGTATCATGCATATTATAATCAAAACACTAAAAAATATTCTCATACCTCGACAGAATATAATGCTCAACTTCAAGCCAACATTTAAGACTCTTAAGGATAGATTTCAAATTAGATTACTTCATAAAAAATGTATCCATATGTTTCTAGTTTACTTCAAATCAAAATTAATCTGATTTGGGTATCTAAAGATTGAGATATAGCCAAAATACAGATCTATGTTCAGTGAAATACTCCATCTAACATATTCTAGTACACATTCAACTTCATTTTCAACTCTACGTTATCTCCAAACAATCATCCTACTTCTTCTTTTTTCAAGACAATACAATAGCCCTTTTTTTAGCTTTAAACTCATGAATTATCATTCATCTTAACAAAAAGTAAGACATAACTCTATTTATCTCTTCATCTACACACACACATCATCATACTTCAACTTCTTTGTTCATAGTCATTCATCTCTTAATCCTATCATCATAAATGCTCTATTTAACAACAATTCATAAATAACATTAACTCACTACAATTTAAATCATGATCACTTTATTATTACACTACACCCACGTTATAACACATATAAAAACTCATGATCAATCTTCAAATTTCTCATCATACAAGTTCCCTTTAACAAAACCCATGAAGATTAAAGCTTAAACTTACTTGAGCAATCTTAAAAAATCTTCAAACTCTTCAAAACACACTTAACCCTAGCTTTCCACACAACCCACGTACATCATCATGGAGGTTGAGAGGATTAGGTTTTCTAGTGGAATTGAGAAGACGATAAAAATGATAGTAGTAAGGAGGAATGAGACCAAAGCTTACTTTTATGGAGGTGGTAAATGTAGTGGAAATGAAGAAAATGAGAGAAGAGATGGAGAAGAAAGCCATGAAGAGAAAAAGAGAAAGCAAGGAACAAGACCATTTAATGGTCGACATGGTTTGACAAGTGACACATGTCACTTGCCACATGTTCTATCTCTATTGGTTTGGATTAAACACTTTTATTAACTAGTCTAATCAACTCCAATTTGTACTCCAATTGTCTCCAAATTTCAATGACATAAGTCATTAACTCCAAATATCATTTATAAAAACTTGCACTATTATTTGACTCTTAATTCTACTTCCACTTATCAATTATTCTGCTACTTGACATTTTTCCTTATTTAAAATTTATCCAAAAATTTAGGAATTTTCTAAATTTCATCAAAATTTTCAAATCAGTACCTATACACATCAATTCAATTTTCAATACATATTAACCACAAGTCATATCAAAATTTACATTTAAAAATCAATTATACCCGACAAATATCTATAAATGCATGTACAATTATTTTAATGTGCAAACATTAATATTCACATATGTGTGTATGTCATATTACGCATGAATATAATTTTTACTTTCTAATTTCTCATTAATCTCACATGTATCATATTGTAGGCTCCTAACATTTAATATGAGATAACGGGATATTACAACTTTAATTTATGAGATCGACTACTTCATAAGGAAAAACATAAAGTGTGCTAATCTTTTTATATTTTGTTAATGTTCAGTCTTAATAGAACAATAACTAGGAACAATTTAAAGATAATACATAAATACAATATGAATCTCAACATAATTTCACATGTAATGTATAATTATCACATGAACTTTATTATATACATCTAAATATGTAAATAATAAAGATGCCTTTAAATTATTTTATCACTAATCTACAACCAATCGAAGGGTATAAATCAACAATTATTCCCTTGATGTTCATTAGTTTGGATCAATAATAATATTCCTAGGACCTCATTTACAACTTGGTTGAGTGTTTTGAGGAAATCGATAACCAAGAACATAGTAAAATGACAAGTTTTAAGCCTTACATGCGTGCTCTGCCAGCAGGAAAATGAAGCCATCGATTATTACATTTTCAATTACAACTAAACCATTATGATATAGAGACAAAGGCTAAGTATGTTGAATTTCCACTGTAAGCATATATTATGTTGAATTTCCACTGTAAGCATATATTCGATAACAACAGGCAAGGCCAAATATAGTTAAAAAAAATAAGACATGGTTAAATAAATTTAACGGGTTTGCAGTCGGCATAGCGGTTAGTTTTCACGTTCCACTGATGTATAAGCTAGCTACATAGGGAAGCGGAGAAACAGAGTGAGGTCATATTATACTTAAAAGAGGTAGCGACTAGCGGGCGATGAGTCTTCCATGTCCTCACCTTTCCCTTTTGCCATTTCTTATCTTATTTTTTTTTTCAAAGACCCACTCTAACTTCCAAAAGGGTCAGCGTTCAGTCCTTTTTCATATTATCAACATTATTCATAACAATATAGTCACTTGTCCATGCAGTGGAAGCAACAGACGGAATGAAGTTCACCTCACAATCCTTTCTTGTTGACATGTATTTTGTGCTGTAGGGCTATGTTGTATACCTTGGAGCCCATTCACATGAAGTTCAAGTATCCTGTGCAGAGCATAATCGAAATACGGAGTCGCACTACGATTTTCTGGGATCCTTTTTGCGAAGGTAACTGGATTCTCAAATACTTGTTAATTTGGCATTGCCTTAGTTTCTGCTTTTGCTAGTCTTCTGATATTATTTTCTACTTTTAACGGAAGCAGTCAGGAACTTGCCAAAGATGCCATTTTTTATTCATACACGAGGCACATCAATGGTTTCGCTGCAAATTTGGACGAGAATGTAGCAGCTGAAATGGCTAGTGGGTACTTAGAACCTAGTCTGCTTTAATCCTGTAGTCTGTTTTTTCCCTGCTTTATACTAATTAAAAGCTATTGGAGTTGGAAATCGTCGTCAAACGCAGAGCATCCGAGTGTAGTGTCAGTGTTCTTGAACCAAGGGAGGAAATTGCACACAACTCACTCATGGAGCTTTCTGGGATTGGAGCAGAACGGCCTAGTTCCTTCGAGCTCACTGTGGAAGAAGGCAAGATTTGGCGGAGATGTAATCATCGGAAACCTTGATACAGGTGAGTTAGTCGTGTGGTTTTCTGATGATTACAACTCAAATAAATTGGTAATTCAAAATTATGCAAAGTTGACTTTGTCTAGAAGATGTAGAAATTTCATCTCGCATTTCCTCACCGTCGTGAGGTGCAATATTTGACCATCGGTTGTTTGAAGATTATATATTTATATATATTATACAAATGAACCCAACAATTGTCTACAGTTAAATCGATTAGTTTATTTGTGTGGAGTTTATAGAACAGGAGCTGTTATCCGCACTGCCCAAGGAAAGGTTACGCATATACAGTACTGATTGATAAAACTCCTGCACTTGGAAGTCTTTAGATAAAATGGGGCTTCTATTGAAGTTTATTTCTAGGAATTGTTGATTATACTAGTAACGTAAAAATGCTAGATGAGTTATACGGTCGGTCCTATGATCTAATAAACTTTCTCTCTGTGATGAAAAATATAGACAAACTAAAGGAGAATCATAACATGATAAGAGCTTTAAACATGGAGTTTGGATAATAGGAGCAGGAATTCCACTCGCTTTGTTTTATGGTTGCTAAAGTATTCGAATTTCTTTGCCTTACTTTTTATATCTTTCTTTTTCCTTATGATGGGAATACGTTAGGCGTACGGCCAGAATCAAAAAGCTTGGGCGATGAAGGGTATGGACCGATTCCTTCAAAGTGGAAAGGAATATGTCAGAATGGGTCGGATCCTAGTTTCCACTGCAACAGGTTTGTTTATGTTACCATTAGTATCTTCCACAGGTCTCACTTTTCAACGTGTGATAATGAATCCACCAGCTGTAGCTAATTTAATAAACACTTCAAACTGGATCCAGACAATGAGTTCTTTTATTATTTAAGATCTTGATGTCATGATTCCAAGATAAAATTTGGTAGCCGACAAATGGAGGTCCAATCTTCGTGGGATGCCGCCTTTACGGAAGCCATGCAGTAACAGTGGGGACGACGGATACAGCTGGTGTTCACAACCACAACCCGATATTAGTTTGTTGGTTTCTACTAAAGCTGTAACTTCAAAAACACTCAAGAAGAAAAAGCGTTCAAACTTTTTAGTGGCAGATACTATTAAGTAAATCTATGCAATCTGTTAATAGAAATGGATAGGCTTATTGTTGTAGTTGAAGATGAAATGTCTGTTTGAAGACACGGTCCACTGCATGATCTGAATGGTCCTTAGGTCTCGTTACTTTTGTATTAATTTTACCTCCTAGGCTAAGCTGGACATGTGCAAGAAGGTGTTGGAGCCCGTTACGATTGTGAACTAGGAAATCTGTTGTCCAGGACCTTGACAGTAGCGCCAACCCAATGATCTCTACCGGCGATAAAAATATATGTGATTTTGTTGTATTTCAATGTATAATATTTGTCACTCAAACTCCAAGAATGGGGAATACTTAAAAAGAGTAACTGTGATTTAACTACTAATGGTAAGTTGTGAAAAATCTTTTTACGTTCTAGCTCCCGTTTCTCCGGCATATGTCCGTGCACATGAACTAAGTTTTCTGTGCAATTTACTAGTTTATTTCTAAAAAATTGAGAAAATATTAATAGGCTGCTCTTGATGTTAAACTAGTATATCTACGTTGCCTTTTAAATTATTTCACTTGATGCTGGCTACTATAGGATCTCGAATCTATTATTAGCCCTTGATGCATAAATTCGTATGCTCCCTATAAAGTCTACTCTACCATTTAAATTGTGATTCTATTTCCTGTAGATAAATGATTAACAGTGAAAAGAACATGTTAATGTATGAAGGAAGCTGATTGGAGCAAGGTACTTCAACAAAGAGTATGCTTCTGTAGCAGGTCCGCTGAATTCCTCATTTGACAATCCTCGGGATGAGGATGGCCATGGATCACATACCCTATCGACTGCTGGTGGAAAGGTTGTCAAAGGAGCCGGTGTCTTTAACTTTGGCAAAGGAGCAGCCAAAGGGGGTTCACCATGAGCCCGAGTGGCTACATACAAAGTCTGCTATCCCCCAGTTAATGGAAATGAATGCTACGATGTAGATATATATATTGGCTGCATTTGATGCTGTGTGACACCCCACTCCCGCCGAACCCGAACCCGATATCGATCGTGATACCCGGATCCGTGCCCCGCGAGGGTGGC
>JANZXR010000004.1:11470086-11480621 GCA_027575705.1 Erythroxylum echinodendron
TAAGTGATGTGACACGTCACCCTCGCGGGGCACGGACTCGGGTATCACTGTCGATATCGGGTTCGGGTTCAGCGGGAATGGGGTGTTACATATTCTTTGTACTCAATGATGGTATTCCTATTTTAAGGTGAACATATCACTTACCTATTATATTTAGGTGGCGAGTTTTGGTACATAAACATAGTATATTATATTTGAACTTTTGGTATAGTTTTTACTTAGCCATAGTATTATGTATACTTATTGATGGTATTCTCATTTTAAGTTAAATGTGTCACGTATATGTAATGGATGATGGTATTTTTTGAATATAAGTGTGGTATTGAATGCATGAAGGTCAGTATAGATTTGCTAAGGTATGTATTCTTCATACTTTGAGGGATTTCTATTTTAAATTGAAAGTGACACTTATCTATAATGGGTGGTGGTTTTTTTTTTAACATGTCACTTATTTATAATAGGTGGTGGCATGTTTTTTAGTATAAGCGTGATAATGGATGCTTAAAGTCTTGGCATAGGTTTAACTAAGGCATGGTATTCTTATTTTAAGGTGAAGGTATCACTTTGTTATGTACGGGTGGTAATACATTTTGTATAAAAGCATGGTATATTATTTATGAACTTTTGGTATAGTTTTTACTCAGTTATGACATTCTTTATACTTAATGATGGTATTCTCATTTTAAAGTGAGCGTGGCACTTATTTATAATGGTGGTGACTTTTTTTAACATACTTGTGATATCGTATGTATGAAGGCTTGGTATAGGCTTAACTAAGGTATGATATTCTTTGTACATAACTTTTACAACTTGTTAATGAAAGTTTATAAAGTTTGTATTAACTGCTTCAGTGACTAAGTATCAAAACCCAATCTTCAAGGTAGAAGTAACGTCAGTGACTGCTTCATTTTTGTCTTCCATCATTGTCAATCGAAACACTTACATCCTACAAAATTAAAGGTAGGTGTCTCTGCTTAGGATTGGTATAAATGAAAGTGTAAATAAATTAGGTGTTAAAATAAAAAACTTTGTTTTGATTCGATTATCTCAATTGTGAAGAATACAAAATTTTTATTTTTTTAGAACTGTTGTCGAAATACTAATAGAAATAAGCTTTAAAATGAGTCATTTTTCCCATATTAAAATCATGGTCACAAAGAATAAGAATAAAATGGAAGACAATGAGTAATATTAAACAATAAAATAGTATAATATTGCAATTACATTATTATACAAAGAGTAATATTAAAAATAAAATAGTATAATATTAGAATTACATTATTACTTTTATTATAATATATTTAAATTTTATTTAAGTGGCAAGTGACGCTGTCGAATAAAAACAGAACATGCTAGGAATCACTCGTCTATTCTTGTCTTTTGAAAGAAAGAAGGATCACGTGACGTGTCACTAAAGTCTGTCAAATTTTCATAATAATTAGAATGAAAGCGGACGGTGCAGAATCGTTGCGTAATAAAAAGAATTGCAACAAATTATAGGAAGGCAAGGTCCACGTGACCAAACAAGAGGCTCCTGAATCCTGAGAATGAGATCCACCAAAATAAATATATTATACATTATCATTTGATTCAAGTATGTAAACAAAGTATGATTTGTTTCCCCCAGCTACTGTGTCAATAATTGCACAAAAATAATAATATACCATTTTTCCCAAAGATACCCACACTCCTCCACGCTGTCCACTGCCGTAATATAATGCAAAAGGAGTGGGCAAAACGGTTCCCGAGGACCCATCAAATATCAGATATTCAGATCCCTTCAAAGCCTCCTCCTCCACTAGTATACTCCACTGAAACAAAGCGCACGTCGTCTTCTCGCCTTGTATTTTTGCTACTGAGACCGTAATGGCTAGCATGGCGGCCGTCGGAGCTCTCAGGGTCTCGTCGTCTTCTACTCTTTCTTCATCTCCTTATTCTTCTTCGAATTCTGCTCGGAAAGCTGCGGCCAGGAGTCTCTCCTTCTCGTCTTCTTGCCTTTCCGGCCAGAAGATTTGTTACAGTGCTGTCTCTGATCTCCGGAGCGAATCTGCTTCTAATTCAAGGACTCCGAGGATCACTTCTCCTAAGGCTGTTTCTGATTCCAAGAACTCGCAAACCTGCCTTGATCCTGATGCGAGCAGAGTTAGTGCTCTCGTTTTCTTTTTCTTGACTTTTAGCTTGCCTGCATGGATTCAAGTTCTCATGTCGTGATCAGGCTGACTTAACTTTTGGTTGATTTGCACGGAATTGTTTTCACAATCCATGTGACCGTGCATTGTCATAGATCCGATCATACTATGTCACAACGAACGATGCAATATGAATCGTTCTTCATAATTTAAGTTTGCATGCATCTGATTCGAGTTACATTCTTACTTCGTTTAGTGGAATAAAACGTATGTTAATTTTGTCTCAATTTTTGTAACTCTATTGAAAAGACTGAATGTGTTAGAGATCTCACATTTTTTATAATGTTTATGTTTGAGGATAAATGCTTTATTGTCACTATGATTCTGATTTGACGAGGTACATTCTGTGTAGAAGTTCATTCCATTGGACTGATATCTAACGATATCAGATGAACTGCTGCTGTATTCATCATTGAATGGTCAGCCCTTGGCTGGTCATGATTTGAGTATTTGATTTATCTATCCTTTTTCTGTGCTATTCACTTTACTCTAAGGGAGCGAGATGAAAATGATGGCAGGATTTTAAGAATGATGGAGAAGAGAAATCATTGGCTAAATTATTGCACTTTTTTCCTTAATCTATCTTATCGAATTAGAGTCTCTACAGATTGATTTGCAAAACAAAATCCTGAGTACGCTTTTTAAGAAAATTAAAGAGCCTGCTTATTCTTTTCATTTTTTATGCTCTGAAGTTGTCTCTGGCGATTGAACTCTTCTGTTCCTTTTCCTTTTTTTGAGTCTTTTCGTTAGCATCAGTCATCAATTTTGCTTTGTGAATGTTAATAGAGTGTCCTGGGAATTATTCTTGGAGGTGGTGCTGGGACCCGTCTTTACCCATTGACAAAGAAGAGAGCGAAGCCTGCTGTGCCTTTGGGAGCAAATTATAGGTTAATTGATATTCCTGTCAGCAATTGCTTGAACAGTAACATATCAAAGATATATGTTCTTACGCAATTCAACTCAGCTTCTCTCAATCGCCACCTCTCACGGGCATATGCAAGCAACATGGGTGGTTACAAGAATGAAGGCTTTGTTGAAGTTCTTGCTGCTCAGCAGAGTCCAGAGAACCCAAATTGGTTCCAGGCAAGCACCTAGTCTCTATGCGCCCTCCTGTTAGTTTTTGTTATGAGAACTGTTAAATGGAAGTGACTTCCCAGAGAAGATAAAAAATTACATATGATGTGATCCACTTTATAACTTTAACCATCTTTCTTATGCTAGAAAATTAAGCCCTTTCAGTGGACGTTGATGTTGTATAGACGTACAATATAGCTGTTTGGAAGCGGGTGTTGCTTTAGATATTTGAAATAGTTTTTGTAATTACTTAATGTTGTTTCCATTATTTTGTAAAGATTTGTGATGAAATTTGATCTGATTGGTGGCAGGGCACAGCTGATGCCGTAAGACAATACTTGTGGTTGTTTGAGGAACACAATGTTCTGGAATTCCTGGTTCTTGCTGGGGATCATCTATATAGAATGGATTATGAGAAATTCATCCAAGCACATAGGGAAACTGACGCAGATATTACAGTAGCTGCACTGCCAATGGATGAAAAACGTGCAACTGCATTTGGTCTGATGAAAATTGATGAGGAAGGACGCATAATTGAATTTGCCGAAAAGCCAAAAGGGGAACAACTAAAGGCCATGAAGGTAATTTCTTTTACAAATTATATATGGCATCTTTTCATGTGTCAAACATGTGTTCTGCAGTTAGAATATTTGAAAATGTGAGGGTGAATTCCTTTTTTCTACTATTTCCTTTTTTAATTTTCTTTCTGTAGGTTGATACCACCATCTTAGGTCTCGATGATGAGCGAGCAAAAGAGATGCCTTACATTGCCAGCATGGGGATTTATGTGGTCAGCAAGGATGTGATGTTAGAACTTCTAAGAGAAAAGTTTCCTGGAGCCAATGATTTTGGAAGCGAAGTTATTCCTGGTGCCACGTCCATTGGGATGCGAGTAATCATTGTCCCATTCAGTCATTTGTATATATGTAGCTTGAGAAAGGATTAATGTTTTATAAAGAGCTTAAAAATTTTCTTTGTTGTTGGAATAAACATATTCAACTAAAATTTTACAATCATAAGTCGATATTGAAATTGTATTTGACTGTTTCCAATATCTCAAAATGTTACGATATATGTTTCAAAGCCTAATGGTAACCTCTTCAGGTGCAAGCTTACTTGTATGATGGCTACTGGGAGGACATTGGTACAATTGAGGCTTTCTACAATGCCAACCTTGGCATAACGAAAAAGCCAGTGCCAGATTTTAGGTACTTTGAAATTTCTGTCCAATTTATAACTAGCATTTTTGTTATTGTTTGAATATGTCTATTTTCTGGATTTTCTTCTGCAGCTTTTATGATCGATCTGCCCCTATCTATACTCAACCTCGTTATTTGCCTCCATCAAAGATGCTTGATGCTGATGTCACCGATAGCGTGATTGGAGAAGGTTGTGTCATAAAGGTGATTGGTTAGACATTTGGAAGTGGCATTTATTTTCTAATTCTGTCAAACGAATATTCTGTCCTTTGGCCCATAGTTGCATCATGTCCTTTTGCATTAATAGAACTGTGGCCATAATCCTTGTACCTTCATCGTCCCCACCATTATGTGGTTTACAGAACTGTAAGATTCATCACTCCGTTGTGGGGCTTAGATCTTGCATTTCAGAAGGTGCAATCATAGAAGATACATTACTAATGGGAGCAGATTATTATGAGGTAATATATTCTGAAAGCAAAACTCTATAAATTCAGCATCAACAACTAATACAGAATTTCAGAGTTAATCAATTGACACGATGACCAATTTACTTAATTGTATTTAAATTTCGCTAACCTCCATATTTGCGGTTGTTTGTAGACCGATGCTGACAGGAGGTTTCTGGCTGCAAAGGGTAGTGTTCCAATAGGTATTGGCAAGAATTCTCATATTAAAAGGGCAATTATTGACAAGAATGCTCGAATCGGGGACAACGTGAAGGTTGAGATTTCTTTACTTTCTACTTCTTTGTCGTCATCTTCTAGAATCCTTTGAACGGACAGAGATATGAGTTCATATAACACATCAACAGTGATCGTAAATCCATAGTTAAATGCTTTTAGACACTTTTGAAATGACAGGCATCATACTTTTATGATGTTCAACCTTTGAATTAGCCTTAAATCAGATGAATCTGATAAGCTTATGCTCTATTAGGCGTCATACAAATGCATTAAGAAATGAGGTGAATGACTGGAGTTGTTTTGATTTCAGATCATCAATAGCGACAATGTGCAAGAAGCAGCAAGAGAAACCGATGGTTATTTCATCAAGAGTGGGATAGTCACCGTCATCAAGGATGCCTTGATACCCAGCGGCACCGTAATCTAGAGTACCTCCGTAATTTGCTCCAAATCTAAGTATGAGGTTGCCAGCTCCCAGTTTTGGTGAAATAGCAGTGTGTCCACTACTCAACTTGAATTTAACCTGGGTCCTTGCTTTTGATGCACGATGTATATTCCTACTTGTATAATTTAAAATAAAAAAAGACTACTAATTCACATTGTAAAGTTATTTCCTTTCAAATAAAAGTCTTTCCCTACCATTCTTTTGCATGTCCTCGAAAATAGCTGGTTTGGTAGGCATCAAAAGCCTTTGATTCGTAATTATAGTTCATTGCATAATTTTCCCGTAAGCAGTCGGGAAGAATTTACAACGAAAAGTGCAAATTATGATGAGATTATAATTATGATATTCAATTTATACTTATGTATTATTTTTAAATATTTCCAATTGTAGTTTCATCAAGATAGGATATTGTTGAAAAGGTAAAATTATCATACATTATGTTTCTTTCTTATGGAGAAAGTAATTGATCTCATAAATTAAAGTATAGAGATACTTAAACTAATGTGTGGGTAATTATTAATGAATAAGTCACTGAGCTGACCCAATTATGAGAATTCCAGATGGAATATTACTTATGTGTCTATGAATTATCTCATAATGATGGTTGTATTATTAGTCATCAAACCTGAAATTACCAAGGTAATTAGGATGAGAATTACTGTGTTTTGATATTATTTATGAATTGTCCTAAAAATAATTCAGTCGGTAGTAATTAAATACAGTATAGATTATATGTAGATAGTTGAGTAAGTCAATATAGAATTCGTCACTCTAAAGTAATTAGAAAGAATATTCTACTGTTCTTGATTAGTAATGATTTATAGAATTCCCTGCCAGAGTAAATTGACATTTGAAAAGTTGTTTTCAAATTTCAAATATAAATTAATAATTAATTAGCAAGAACGAACATAATTGGATATAAGAATAGACACTGTATCTATACTCTGTCCAATTAGAATATTGAATGACGAAAGGATCAAATTATACTTCATAGACATGCATGGACAGGTTAAGTTAATCACTTTGACATTCTTGATATTTGAGTAATCATGACATGTTGCTAGACGTCAATCATAATTTATGATCATGAATTGTTTAATTTGAGAATTAAAAATAAATTAAAATAAATTTTAATATATTTAATTATAATTGCGAATTATAATTATAATTTATAATCATTGTCAATTTATTAGGAACTTAATGGGTCACACATCAAAGAGTAATTTGTAAAAGAAAAATCAATTTAATTAAGTTGAACTTAATTATAAAGTTTGAGAAACTTTGAGGTCAAATATGTGATATTTAATTTTTAAAATTAAAGTAATTATAATTAGAATTTGATTTTAATTATAATTAAAGAGATTTAATTTTAATAAAAGACATGATTTTTTTATTTACAGGAAAGAGCTATAATAAGTTAGCACTTTTTGTCTTTTTCCCCTCAAATCAGGTAAGAATTGCTTTGTAGATACTATCAGAAGTTGGACATCTGAACAACTTGTAATCGATTAATCAAAAAAGTTTTTCAAAGATTTTTCAATAGGAAAGCGAACAAGATACGATTTCTAAATCATTTTTATATTTTATTCAAGTTTATTCAATTATATTTTATTCAATCACCAATACAGAGGATTCGTTGCTTTATTACTGTTGATTTTGATAAAAATTATTATGTTATCTTTGCTTTTTGTCATTATATGAAGCCACTGTTCTTGGTTTTGGTTTCTAAAAATCGTTTTCTATATGCTTGTGCTTATGTTTAGCATCTTTTTTAGTCTTTCATAGGTTCTGAATGCTAATTATGTGTGGATTTATGTTTTGAACAATAAAATCTGAAAATTGTTCTCTCTGCATCCGACCATGCGTACGTGTATATTGTTTCTGGAATCAATTTTGCCATTTGTTCTGCAACCCTAAAACCAAGTCAGCATGTGCTATTATCTCTATGTGTTGCTTAAATTTGAAAAAACTTTTTTTCATATGCTTACGTATTTCTGCCCAGATTGATTTGCGTTTGCTTATGTATTTGCATCGACTTCTGTTGGGTTTCTGTTACCTTTGCGTTTACTACTTGCATTATTGTTCCTGTAATTATTATTCTGGTGTTGGAAGCGTGGTGACACCATTAATTGGCCTTGCCACTGGAGATGTCGATGGGCGTTAATCGCCCATCGAATGGCGACGCCAATGCCCATCGAAGGCAACAAGGTGTCATTTGATGCCACTGGGTGGCATTGGTGACACCTTGCAATACTGCTAGCAAATGACGCTAGAGATGCCGACGTCGACCACCCATAGATGCGGGTGAGAAAACACAGTAGGTGGAATGACGTGGGTTGAAGAGTTGAGAACGTTACCCACAATTTAAAAAACGTGAGTGTTGGTTCGACAAACGTGGAAGCATGGCTAATAGTTAAGGGAGAGGGAAGTTGGATTTTTGGGAGAGATGGAGTTGTTTTTCCAGAAAGTTTCTGGAAAACAGATGGGAGAATGATGGGCCCGTGTGAGACATGCACCTACTATTCTCTAACCATCATCAACGAAGGCGTGACTGGCACGTGAATTTCACGCGCCAGTCAACGATGCATCCGCACAATATTCGCATCATTTGTTAGCATTTTTTAACATAAATTGTCTTTTAGAATTTATTTAATAATGATTAAATTAATTTCTAATCATAATAAAATTGAAAAAGTGTTCTACTACTTCTTGAAAAATTGTTTTCAAAAGGAATTTTATTAGGAAAGGTTTTGGAATTTAATTTAATTTAATTTTTTTAAAAGTTGATTATTAAATTAAATTTATTGTCAAATCAATAATTAGAATCAAACAAAAGTTTTAAATAATTTCTTTCATAATTAGATTATATTTGAAATTATAAATATAATAAGATTATATTATTTTGATGAGACCAAAATTTTTAAAATTTTAAATCCCTCAATAAATTATTAAGTACACGTTAGGAACATGATAGTTGCCTTCCATTAATTGAGAATAAAAGTAGAATTTTGTTTATAGTATGGCTTGTTGAGTAAGCTCAAGGTCACTATAACCTGGATATTTTTTATCTTAAATTAATGGGTTATACTTAACTAAATTTGTATTATTTGGATGAGTAAACTCATGATCATATTGATTTAGAGGTAGGGTTAGGAATAATATATGTGATATATTTTGGCAAAAGTTATCAGCTAATGATTCTAGGAGACACATCAGATGTGATTTAAAAATATTTTTCTACCTAATTTAATTTTAGTTAGTTTGTTAAGCAAACTCAAGATCAATTAATTTTAAATAGGATGCTAACCAAGCCCATTAGGAAATTATTTGATAATTTTTTGATATAATAGTGAGGGATATTATTTTGGATAAAGTAGTGGGAGTAATTAAATAATTTTGAAGTCCTTATTTTATTTGACTTTTGGATATAAACTAATATTTGCTCCTTTTATATTTTTCGGTTATTGAATTTGAAGATGAGTACCAACTTGACATTGAAGAGCATCATGGATGCCAACAAACTAACTGGAGTCAATTTTTTGGACTGGTTACAAAACTTAAGAATAATTCTTAGGCAAAAGAAGAAGCTGTACGCTATTGATACTCTTGCTCCATCAGAACCTAGTTCAGATGCAACTGATGAAGATTGGGAGAAATATCAGCGTTATATTGATAACGTTGAACAAGCTACATGTGTGATGTTAGCTTGCATGTCTCCTGAACTTTAGAGGCAGCATGAGAACATGGATGCACTTACTATGATACTACATCTTAAGGAGTTATTTGGTGCATAGAGTATGGAAGAGCGATATCAAATCTCCAAGGCACTGTTTCAATGCAAGATGACAAAAGGATCTTTAGTCAACCTTCATATGCAGAAGATGATTGGGAATATTTAAAAATTGAACCAATTAGGTTTTGTAATAGACCACGACTTAAACGTTGATCTGGTGCTGTAGTCTCTGAGTTTGAGCTTTTCACAATTCGTCATGAAATTCAACATGAATTAGAAGGACATGACATTGCCTGAACTATTAAACATGCTTAAGACTACGAAAGGGTGCCTTAAGGAGGAACCCAGTTTTGCACTTGTTAGTTCTTCTAAAAGCAGAAAAAAGGGCTTTAAGAAGAATAATAAACAAAAGGCTTCTACTAATGTAGTAAAGGCCAAAGGAGGTGTCAAGAAGAAGAGCAATGACAAAGGCATATGTTTTCATTACAGAGTCAACGGACATTGGAAGAGAAACTGCCCATCTTATCTTACTAGCCTGAAAGATAAAAAGCATAAGGAAGCTGTCTCTTCAGGTATATTTATGATTGAGATCAATCTTTCTACTTCTGTTCCATATTTTTGGCTATTAGATACTGGCTGTGGTTCTCATATATGTAATAACATGCAGATTTTAACAAGGAGTATATCATTGAAGAAAGGCAAAGTGGACCTGCGAGTTGGCAATAGAGCAAGAGTTGCTGAATTAGTTGTAGGAAATTATAGTTTAACTTTGCCTTCTAGCCTAACTTATTGTTTAACTTTGCGTTGCCTTGTTTTAGAACTTGACAATTGTTATTATGTTCTTGTTATTACAAGAAACATCATTTCTATTTAGTATTTGGATTTGAATGGATTTGTTTTTATAATTAAGGATAACAGTTGTTCCTTTTATAAAGATGATGCTTATTATGGATCTGGATTGCTGACAAATGGTTTGTATGAGTTAGATCTTGAAAGGTTAATTCTTAATATAAATAGTAAGAAAAGAAAATTAAGTAACCAAAATCCATCTTATTATGGCATTGTAGGTTAGGTTATATCAATGAAACTAGAATCACAAAATTACATAAAGAAGGATATTTGGATCCTTTTAATTATGAATCATATGAAACTTGTGAATCTTGTTTATTGGGAAAGATGACCAAACTACCCTTTAAGGGAAAGGGACAA
>JANZXR010000004.1:11480721-11492267 GCA_027575705.1 Erythroxylum echinodendron
AAAAGTCTGAATCATTTGAAAAGTTCAAAAAATTTAGACTAGAGGTAGAGAAACAAACTGGCAAAAGTATTAAGACACTTAGATCAGATCTAGGTGGTGAATACTTAGACCACGAATTTCTTGGTTACTTAAAAGAGAATAAGATTCTCTCACAATGGTCTCCTTCTACAACTCCATCACATAAGGGAGTTTCTGAATGGAGAAATCATACACTATTAGATATGGTACGTTCCATGATAAGTCATGCAGTCCTTCTTATGTCCTTTTAGGGATACGTAATTGAAACCCCAGTATATCTTCTAAATAGAGTTCCGTTTAAATCAATTGATAAGACACCATATAAGATATGGACTGGTAGAAAACCTGGATTATCACACTTAAAGATTTAGGGATGTGAAGCTTATATGAAGCATGCTATAACTGATAAAATTCAAGCTAAATTAGATAAATGCAAATTTGTAAGATATCCGAAAGAGTTTGGTTATCAATTCTATCATCCTATTGAGAAAAAGGTTTTTGTCTCAAGACATGCTACATTCTTAAAAAGAGAATTTATTCTCAAAGAAAGTAGTGGGACTGAGTTTGAACTTAAAGAAGTTCAAGAGCCACAAATTCACCTTGAAATGGAATAAGAATCTCAAATTAATACATATGATGTACAATCGAGAGTTCAAGAGATACATTGTTCGCAACGAACTGGTAGGATACGTCATCCTCCCACTAGATTAGATCTACATATTGAGCAAGAAAAGGGTAATATATCACTCATACATAATGAGCTTGCTACTTTCAAAGAAGCAATGTTTGATATTGATTCTTTAAAATAGCAAGAAGCTATAAGATCTAAAATGGAATCCATATACACTAACCAAGTATGGACTTCGGTTGATGCACCTATTGTTATTATACTTGTTAGATGCATTTAAGAGAAAAGCTAACATAGATGGTAATGTACATAAGTATAAAGCAAGGTTAGTGGCTAAAGGTTACAAATAAAAACAAGGAGTTGATTTTGATGAAACTTTTTCATCGGTAGCTATGCTAAAATCCATCAGGATCTTGTTAGCCATAGCTGCCTATCATGATTATGAAATCTGGCAGATGGATGTCAAAACTGCATTTCTCAATGGGAATTTACAGGAGGATGTGTATATAATACAACCTGAAGGTTTTGAATCCAAGAGATTTCTTAATTAAGTATGCAAATTGAAAAGGTCCATTTATAGACTTAAGCAAGCATCACGAAGTTGGAACATCTATTTTGATGAGACAATCAAAGATTTTGATTTTATTAAAAACATGAATGAACTATGTGTCTATAAGAAGGTTAGTGGAAGTGCAATTATTTTTTTGGTACTATATGTGGATGACATATTGTTAATTGGAAACGACATACCTATGTTACAGTCTGAGAAGATCTAGTTATCCAAAAACTTTTTACGAAGGATATGGGAGAAGCAGCTTATATTCTGGAAATAAAGATCTATAGAGATAGATAAAAAAAAGGTTGTTTGGATTGTCCCAATCCACGTACATAGATAAAGTGATAAAGAGGTTTAACATGGAGAATTCTAAGAGGGGATTCTTACCCGTATCGCATGGGATTTCTCTCTCATAAAGCATGTGTTCAAAGACACAAGTTGAGAGAGATAAAATGGAATGTATTCCATATGTTTCAGCAATTGGATCAATCATGTAAGTGATACTATGTACTAGAATAGATGTTTCTTATGCTTTAAGCATAATAACCATGCTTCAATCTAATCCTGGTGAGGGTCACTAGACGGCTGTGAAAAACATCTTAAAGTATTTGAGAAGAACTAAAGATGTTTTTTTGCTCTATAGAGGAGATGAACTGATAAGTCAAGGAGATGCTAGTTTCTAGTTAGATCAGGATGATAGTAGATCACAGTCAGGGTACATCTTCATTATAAATGGTAGTGCACTAAGTTGGAAGAGTTCCAAATAACCAACCATTGCAAATTCAACGAACAAAGTAGAGTACATTTCAGTGTCAAAAGCGGCAAAGGAAGCAGTTTGGATCAAGAAGTTCATCACTGAACTTGGAGTGGTTCCTAACATTATTGAGCCCATAGTATTGTATTATGACAATAATGGTGCTATTGCGCAAGCAAAGGAGCCTAGGTCTCATCAACAGTCCAAACATGTACTCAGGAAGTTTCACTGGATCAGGGAGATAGTGGAGAGAAAAGACATAACATTGGAACAAGTTCCCCCTGAAGAGAATTTAGCAGATCCTCTCACTAAGCCACTATCTCAAAAGAGACATGATCGGTATATGGATGGATATGGTATTAGATTAATAGGAGATTGACTTGAGTGCAAGCGAGAGGTTGTTAGTTTATGTCCTTCCAACCAATCAATTGGATGTAAATTAATGTAAAACATTATTTTGAATTAATGAAAAGGATTTATTTATCTTTATGTATTAATTTAATTAATATTTTATGCTTTAATACTAAAGATAAATTCCTTGGAATAATTACAGTATAATTGAAATTATGATGAGATTATAATTATGAGATTCAATTTATACTTACGTATTATTCCTAAATGTTCCTAGTTGTAGTTTTATCAAGACATGATATTGTTAAAACGGTAAAACTAGCACACGTTATGTTTCTTTCTTATGAATAAAGTAATCGATATCATAAATTAAAGTATAGAGATACTTAAACTAATGTATGGGTGATTATTAAGGAATAAGTCACTGAACTGACCCGATTATGAGAATTTCAAATTTAATATTACTTATGTGTCTATGGATTATCTCATAATGATAGTTGTATAATTGATCCTCGACTTGAGATTACCGAGGTATTTAGCATGAGAATTATTGTGATTTGACGGTACTTGTGAAGCATCCTAAGATAATTCAATAAGTAGTAATTGAATATAGTATGAACCATATGTGGATAGTTGAGTAAGTCAATATAGGAGTCGTCACTCTAAAGTACTTAGAGAGAATATTCTATTGTTAGAGAGAATATTCTATTATTCTTGATTAGTAATGATTTATGGAATTCTCTGGCCAGAGTGAATTGATATTTGAAAAGGAGTTTTCAAATTTCAATTATAAATCAATTACTAATTGGCGAGAACAAACATGATTGGATGATAAGAGTAGACATTGTATCAATACTCTTTCCAATTAGAATATTGAATGACGAAGGGATTAAATTATACTTCATAACCATGCATAGACAGGTTAAGTCAATCACTTTGACATTCCTGATATTTGGGTAATCATGACATATTGCTAGACATCAATCATGATTTATGATTATAAATTGTTTAATTGGAGAATTAAAGATAAATTAAAAGAAGTTTTAATTTATTTAATTCTAATTGTGAATTAGAATTAGAATTTATAATCATTGTCAATTTATTAGTAACCTAATGGGTCACATATTAAAGAGCAATTTGTGAAAGAAAAATCAATTTAATTAAGTTGGACTTAATTATAAAGTCTGAGAAACTTTTGGGAACAAATATGAGATATTTGATTTTATTAAAATTAAATTAATTATAATTAGATTTGACTTTAATTATAATTAAAGAGGTTTAATTTTAATAAAAAACTCGTTTGAATTTTCTATTTAAAGAGAAGATCTTTTAGAAGCTAGCATTTTTTTGTCTTTTTCCTCTCAAATCAGTTAAGAATTGCTCTATGGATACTATCAGAGATTGGACATCTGAACAACTTGTGATTGACCAATCAGAAAAGTTTTTCAAAGATTTTTCAACAGAAAAGCGAACAAGGTACGATTTCTAAATCATTTTTATGTTTTAATCAAGTTTATTTAATTATTGGGATCCGCTCGGAATCTATAAAATTTTAATTTCCGCTATGCCCATGATTCAATCATGGTTAGATTCCAACAAATAAATTTTTCTGCTTTCTAGATCGTTAGTTGACTAATCTTCTTCAAGGTTAGGCATGGCAATAGGCTGAGCCAGAGGCCACTATCATGAGGGGCCGTGGGTTGGCCCGTGGCCCACGCAGGCCATGGTTGGCCGACCCGCAGCCCGGCCCACTGACGTGGTTAGCATATATATTTTTTAAATAAAAAAGTATACAAAACGACGTCTTTGCGTTGTTTTGGACAAAATGACGTCGTTTTGTTCGAAATGGCCAGGCAGGCAGGCCCGCGGCCTGGGCTGGTCCACCATGGTCGACCCGTGGCTCGGCCAGGGTAGACCATGGTCGACCCGTGGCCCGCCTATGGCCTGGCCAACCCGGGCCAAAAATCGGGTAGAGCCAGGTAGACTGGGCCAAAATTGCCATCCCTATTCAAGGTAAATGTTTTAATTTGCATTAAGCAAAAAGTGTAAAAATAATTTTAATATTTACAATTAAATATAAATTACGCATTAATATTTTATTATATTTAAATTAAACTCTAATAAAGTGTTTAAATTAAATTTTATGAAAATAAAAAATGTTATATTTTATATTTAAAATAAAATCTCATAATATTGTGAAACTTAATCGTGCTTAAGAAATTTAAAATATTATCATTAATTACATTATTTTCTTAATTTTATTTTATTTTTATTTTTACTTACTTAAACTAGTTACATTATTTAATGTAACTAATTTTATCCTTAAAATAAATTAACCCTAAAATTACCAATATTCAGTCTTCATTGACCTCTTTCACAGTCCTCTTTCATTACCATCTTCACCGACATCACAATAGTAGCTAAAATCAGCCCCATAATCATTTTTAGCATTGGGATTTCTTCATTTTCAACAAAGAAATCTTTGAACCTTTCTTACTGAGAAAGCATACTATGCTTTTAGAAATTTAATAGTCAAAGATTGTGAGGAACAAAGAAACAAGATCTGGGTGCCATATTAATTTTTTTCTGGAAAATAAGTAATGTATTGATTTAAAGAGGTGGAAATTACAATGAGAACTGAAATTTATCCCCAATAACTGGAGTATAACATAACAACAAACTACATATTAAGATAACACTGAGATGCTTTATTAATTTTAAGTGAAATATGAATTAAGTAGAGATAAGTGCCTCAAGCTCTAAGGTAAAACCCTATTCAGATGAATTAGTTAAACTGTTTAGATTTCCTGAATAACATGGCGTTTCTCATCATCCAAACATAATGAACTAGCAAAGCAAAACCAGCACTAAACACCTTGCAATCTTTCTTATTTTTATATTTCAAACTCATAATCCAAGATATACATTTCAACCAGTTGAGGCTCTTATTATGCAGATCAAACAAGTTGAGAAATTTTCTCTATAGCTGACTTGTTTGGCGACACTTAAAAAATATGTGATCAAGTAATTCTATTTCATAGTTACATAAAGGAAAATTCTTATCTGGAATCTGAAATTTAATGCTGTCTCTAGTACCCAGCTTTTAAGTAGCTGCTAGCTAGAGAATGAAAGAATGAGCTTTAGTGATACTAGAACCACAAATCAATTTATAAAATGGGGATGAGTGGACGAACAAGCAAATTTTTATAAGAAAGAGCTTTAAAATTGCATGAGTTATGTAACTCCTAGCTAACTTTATTCTGTAGCCACTGTTTTGGTAAATAATTTGGATTATTGTTTGCAATTGGGCTAATTCCCCTACCTATGTGATATAGCTAATATTAGTTGTTATTCTGAATAGGTTATTGCATCATGGTGTTTTTAGGGATCAACCCTCTAAGATTAATGAAATATTTTGTATAGCATAAAGGCCCCAGGGAATGCCAATTGTGAAACCAGAATTTAGTATATCATCCATCTCTAACTTAGTGCTTGATATGAGAATGCAAGACTAACTTGGTACATAAAATTTGTTGAAAAGTATAAGAATGAGTACTTTCCTGAGAGATAGACCAAAGGCGCCTTTGTTTGACATGAAACATATATACCTATTTCACTTAGAGGCTTTCCTTATCATCACATATTACTCATAACCTTTTAGCTAATGATACTTAATTCATTCTGCTAACAGAGTTGATACCTAACCCTCTATTTTCTTTGGGAAGACAAATGGCACTCCTCTTAACTTTATAAATCTTCTTACCACTTGTGTTTAGCCTATGCCACAAAAAGTCTCTTATATTTATATCTATCTTCTTCAGTACTCCTTTAAGAATAGCTAAGTGAGACAACCAATAGATGTGTAGATTATTGAATATTGAAATTGCTACCTAAAGTTTACCTCCATAAGACAGGAACCTATAGGTCTAAGTTGAAATTCTTTTTGGAACTTTATCATTGAGAGGTCTATATTCAACCTCCTCAAGCTTCCTTGTGGAGATCGGAATTCTCAAGTAAGTAAATGGTAACTGGTGAATGGACAGTTCTACTTTAGTAATCACCTTTGAGGAGTCACTAAGGCCTAAGTTAGGCAAATAAGCAAAGTTTTTTTAAGGATTAAATCTTAGTCCAGAAACTTCTTGAAATCAATGTAAAGAAATAAAAGATTCAATTCAACTTTATGTTTGGATACATGAGAACAACACAAGAAAGAGATAAGATGAAACTTTTTGGGATTATAGAACACAAGCTTTAAGTTCACTTTTTATATAGGAAAAATAAAAATTGTTAAACTCTTATTAGAACAAATGGCACTGTTACAAAAATGACATTTGGCTACGAAAAAATTCATCACTAAAAGGTCCAAAATCGTGGCTAATAGTAATTAGTGATGATTTATATTCATCACAAAAAACATCGCCAAATCCTCGTAGCTAAAAACTATAGGCGATGTTTTTCACTAATCGTCACTAATAGTTTTTGCCTATTTTCGTAGCTAAAAACTGTTAATGACATTTTCGGAAATCATTGCCAATATATTTTTGCTACATTTATATTTCATAGCTAAAAAGTTTTGGTTATGTTTCCAAAAACATAGCTAATTGTTTTTAGCTACATTTCCAGAAACGTAGCAAAAGATTTTTAGCCATGTTTTGTAAAACGTAGTCAAATTTTTAGAATACACTCTAACAAAATGTTATACCACATTAATTATAATTATTTATGTCGTTTTTGATCCATATTATTGTATATAATATTTAGATTATTTTGTTAAATTATTATATAAAAATATAATACAAAATTAATTAATAATTTGAAGCATTGTATATATAAAATAATATATTAATAAATTATACCAACAAAAAGATATTTTTGGTATACAAACTTTTAATTACAACTTTTACAATTCTTATAGATAAAAAAAATGCAGAAACCATTTTACAAATTATAAATGTTGAGGTTACAAAATAATTACAGCGTGACTAGAATGACTGTAGGTTTGTCCATGTCAATGAGAGCAGCTTCATACGTCATCCATCATATACGAAAGATTAGTCATAAGAATCATAAAAGCTACTTCAAGATCGATAGAATGCCTGAAATTATGCATAATTAAACTTGTGATTGTCCTAGTTCAATTTCCACAATAAAAAGTGATATAGTTCAATATGAAGAGACTCATTGATGAAAAGAGATATAATTCAACAAGAATATGTTGCAGTATCACTATTTTCTTTTTACAAGTTTCAGTGTTAAACATGTCTTAGTAGATTTCTTATAGATATTGGTAAAAGCTATAAGTTGAATAAATTCTTATGTGCCAAAGCTGCAACAATCCCACCAGCAACTAATCCAACAGCAGTAGCAGCGATTCCTATGCCAATTACACCATCTATATAGAAGGTAAAATTAGCGGTCAAGCCTTACTAACCCTACAAAATTTAGTTCATATTAACAATATGAGGACCTATTATCTATTGCAAAAATCTTCCCTATTATCCATTAACATCTTTTTTAATCTAGTCTTCAATTACTTTCTTAAGGGACCAGCCATTCAGGTTCAATCTACAAAGACCATGGCATCATAATGATATGATTAGACATAGTAAGAAAAGAAATGACATAATGTCTAACCCCCTTACAAGTAATCATCAAGTTCTTTAAGGAAAGAGATGGAATAATATACTTCAACATTATCTTATACAAAATGCATTGAAAACAAAATGAAGAAAGAAATGGAAAGAAAATCAATACTTACTTTCCAACAAGGATTTTGTCAACACCATTTCTAGCAACAATTTCAATAATAGCCTACAATTTTAACTCAAAAAAGTGTTACGAGAGGCAAATGAACCCCAATAACCAAACATAAGCATGACAATATAAATTTAACAATCTAGGTTGATTTAGTGACTAAAAAATGGCCTCGGCCTCCTCTTAATTGAAGTAACAACCATCCCCTCATAAAAGCAACAATCCATTCTTGTAATCCTTAGGAGGCAATGAATTAAATAATAACGTAGGTTAACTAGAAGCAAATGCATAAATTAGAAATCACAATATAAAAATAATCTCTAACAGAACTTTCATCGAACACTTAATAGGCAATACTCAAACAACCTTCCTAATTCATATTCAGCTTCAATTAACCCATTATGTACACACTACCCATCTCACCATCTTCATTATTGTGATAGCACACATTCTCCATCGAGAAAAATACAACATATATGAATTGGACTCAAACCCAACAGAAAACAACACCCAAATACAACATCGCGATTAGAAGAAAAACTAGATTGCAAAGGATGGAATACATACCTCAACTGACAAAAAAAAATGGCAAGCGATGGAAGAAGACGATGACGATGGGGGGCAGAAGGAGAGAACACAAAACGCAGGGGATGATGATAGTAGAAGAAAAAATAATGAATATTGAGTTTTTGTTTAAAATGAAACATGGACGTCAAGCGTTTTTGATTAATTTTTAAAAAGTTTAAATATTTGGAGACAATTTTATATTTTTTCACCAAATTTGGAAGATTCAGCAAAGATTATGCATGCTGCAAACCAATTAGCCGCTATATGCTATCATCAACTAGGATTCTGACTTAAACAGTGGAGAAAGCTGGTAGCATTATGGGAAACGCTTATCAACATCCTCTCACTTTTAGAACACAGAGAGACCACGATACACAATTAGCGAAGGGTAAACAGTCCCATGCCAGTTATAACATATCTCACTTTATGTAGTTTTTTTGTAACGAATTCCTCAAATCGTCACCAAATCTTCCACGTTTGGCAAAGCAAACATCAAACCGTCACAAAAGATATTCCTTTAGCCACGAATCATTAAATCGTCGTCAAAAGTTGGACTTCTTGCTACTAATTCATAAATCGTCGTCAACTTTTAGCAATGATTTCAAATAGTCGCCAAAAAAATGTAACTAAAAGTTAGTAAGCTTACTTTTATTGACGATTTTAAAAACATAGCGAAAAAACATAACCAATTGTCTTCCTTATTGTAGTATTTAGTGACGATTTTTAAAATCGTAGCTAAAAGATTAACTTTTAGTGACTATTTTTCTAAAATTGTGGTTAAATGTTGATATTTTGTGATGATTTTCAAAATCATCGTGAAAAGTAAACCTTTTAGCAACTATTTTCCGAATCATCACTAAAAGTTATCCTTTTGGAAACAATTTTAAAAATAGTCACCAAATATCAATCTTTAGCTTCAATTGTAAAATCGTAGGAAGAAAAAACGTAGCCTTCTCCCTACTTTGTTGTAGTGTCGGCATTGGATCAAGGGAGGTCGAGAGAGATGAGAGAGGTTTTTGCATTAGAATGAAGAATAAGAATTTGTGAACTTAATGCTCCAGATGCAGGCCCGATGTCCTTCCATTAGCCTTTATTGTTTCAAGCTCTCCTAAAACTTTGCTTCTTGTCATTAATTGGAAGACTGAAATGTTTTTTTCCTCCAACGAAGCAATCATGATCAATATATATGATGTCGATAAAGATGGTGGTGAAAGAAAACTGTAAAAGAGTACGAGAAGAGTTAATATCATTAATTTTAGGGTAAATTATTTTAGGGATGGACTGAAAATAAAGATACTAAAATTAAGGATTTAGTTAAAGTTAGGTTAAATAATTTAATTAATTTAAATAATTAAATTAAATATAAAATAAGATTAAAAATACTTTGATTAATTATAACATTTTAGGATTTTTTAAAAGTATGATTACGTCCCATAATACCACTTAGTGCACATGTGATATCATGAGCTCATTTTAAAGGTAAAATATAATAAAATTATGCTATTTTAGTAATAACATGATAGATAATTGAAAGTGACTTGAGTGAATTCACGATGGTAATAACTCTAACATCCATGGATCTTAAGTTTTCTAAGTGTTTACAAAAAGCTAAAAGTAGTTAAATACAATCGAGAAAGCTTGTTTAGTAAATACACACATCCCATGTAGGTGGAGAGTTATATGGCCCTTTATGCATTACTCACTTTTTATAAGGAAGCCATAACCAAACAAGGTGATTCTCGTGTAAAACTACACAAATCATTACTAATCTCTAAGTACAATTCATCATTTAGTGTCAACTCTCAACTAAGGCAGGAATCTAAAATGTTGTACTTAAGGATGGGGAAAGATGCAATAAGTAATATTTAGTGCTATTTAGGCAAGAAGGAGTAATAATCAACTTGTTTTCCAACTAGATAATAAAGGCAGTAGGGTTACTAACCAAGACAAGCTCAAGGAGTTGACATATATTTACTTCAAAAGGTTATTAGGCAAAGATAATGTCATAACATATGTACTAAAGATAAGTCACTTTCTCCAGAACACCATGATCTAGGTAAAGTTATCACTTAAGACAAGCTTAAAAACATACTATTTCTATTAGAATTTTCATTCACGTAAGGTTTAATTTGAACATTTGTAAAATGTTGGGATTAATTTGAACAAAATAAATTGTTAAAGTCTAACTTGTATTCAGTTTTAAACACTAGAATTATTTTTCTTTTTTTTACCATTAGCATTACCTACTGATTCTTTTATAGAATAAATGTAGTATTACCCTTTTTGTACAAGTTCAGGATATAAAAAACTAATTTGGTGTTATAATAATGCAATATTGACACAAGCAAGTGATTTTTTTCAAAATTAGTGATGAACCCTACAACAATGTTATTATCATATTTTTGTTTCTTTTAAATGATATAGGGAAAAATGAACTATTTTTATAAAAACGAATTTCTACAAAACATATTATCTCCTAAAAAATATATATTTACGAAACATTAATGAAAATTTAAAACGTTATTTAAGTAGAAAAACTAGGGATTGATTTTAATTTTAAGAAAAAATAAAATTTATAGTTTTCCCTTAAAACCCTTTTTAAACAATTTTTTAATCTATCTAATTTGTTAAACCTAATAGCTACTTGATCTTTGGATCTTTCTTTGCTAATGAATTATCTCATATTCCTTTCTCTCTAAATAATATATATTTTTGCAAAGCTATTTTTATAGATTATGTTATCTCCCTTTATTATATTCATATCATCACTTAGCCAATCAAAGATTGTAATATGATTAAGCATAGCATCTTCAATGTAACACCCCATTACCCTAGGGTACACACCGGGACGCCCGTAGGTCATTCCGACACATATCCTAAGATAAGGGAGCGCTACGTGCAATCACTACAGAACTCCA
>JANZXR010000004.1:11498163-11511144 GCA_027575705.1 Erythroxylum echinodendron
ATTAACGATATGTTCCCCATGCTAACTCCATAATTATGACTTCTGTTAAGTTTTATGTTGCATGTGTTGATTAAATGATTTTGAGGTTTTAAGAAGTGATTGAGGTTTACATTTAGGTATTTCTGACCTGAGATTTGAATGAATGAGAGCAGTTGAGAGGGTTGATGGTTGCATTAAATAAGTTAGATGCAAAGGAAAAATACAGAGGAAGAATATCGTCTGTGCTGACGTCACAATGCAAAGGTAAGGGAAATTTGGAAAGAGAAGTATCGTCTGTGCTGACGTCAAAAAACAGAGGAAAGGATAAATAAAAAGTAGAAGTATCGTCTATGCTGACGTCAGAACACAGAGGAAAGCATGAATAAAGAGTAGAAGTATCATTTGTGCTGACGTTAGAACACAAAGGAAAGGATGAATAAAGAGTAGAAGTATCGTCTGTGTTGATGTCAGAACACAGAGGAAAGGATGAATAAAGAGTAGAAGTATCATCTGTGCTGACGTCACAACACAGAGGCAGGGGAAATTTAGAAGGAGAAGTATCGTTTGTGCTGATGTCAGAACACAGAGGAAAGGATGAATAAAGAGTAAAAGTATAGGCTGTGATGATGTCAGAACACAGAGGACACGTCATCACATAGAAGATAGAACACAGAGAATAGACCATGGACGATAAGTGGTCATCACATAAAATAAAATTCAACTACAGAAGATAGAACACAGATCTTAGGCCAACCACAGAGGATAATGAGAAGGAGTTAAAAAGTTATATTAGTTGAAGAATAGAGTCTGTGTTACTATACACATATTCGTTTGTGTTACTGTTCACATACTTCGTTTGTGTTACTATTCACAGACTTCTTCTGTTTACTATTCACAGACTTCGTCTGTGTTACTATTCATGGACTGCTTTTGCGTTACTATTCACAGACTTCATATGTGTTACTATTCACAGAGTTCTTCTGTGTTACTGTTCACGGTTTATCTTCGACCCTATTTTCAGCCCTTCAGAAGATATAAATGGTCTTTGAGGTCTTCATGGAAGTTGTAGCTCTTGAAGTCCTTCTTCAAACTATCGAAAGAAACCCTAAATTGGATTCCTATAGAAAAGGTTATGCCTATAGCCCCGAAGTAGGCACATGTGTAAAATAGTGGGCTCAACAATGTTATTCCTTGAAGTATTCTGGTTGAAATGGAGCATTGGACAAGTTGACTATTTAGCTACAAGTCGACTATTCGAAGAGCAGAGCTGAGCTTAGAAAGGGGAGTTTTGGATACAAGTATAGTTGATGAATGTATGTTATCTGAATGAGATTACCGGGCTCCGAAAACAGGGTCTGACATCTTATGGTATCAGAGAGAGCATGAAAGTTAGACTCTAGAAACGGGGTCTGACAATTTACCTCCTTACCATTAGCTTCATTGGCTCCATACTTGCTTGATTCCACATACTCTTTTGTTGTTGTATGTTCCTTGTAACTCTCTGAATTAGCTCCCTTGCTCCTTGATTCGTACTTCTTTTCATTCAAAAGTCATTTTTCTTTAAAGCTTTCAGATTTCCTAATTTTATCCTTTGATAAAGGCAATTCTTCACTCTCAATCTCCTCTTCGCCTACTTCCTCATCTTGATTTTCAAACCTCACTTGTGTCCCACTTCGGAGAGCTATTGCATTTAAACTTTTAGGGTTAATAATAGTGTTTGAAGGAATAGCTCCACTACTTCTCGCTTGACTCTCAGTCATATTATTGGACAATTGGTTGACAAAGGAATTGATATTTTCATCTTTTGTTTCCCATTGCTCCATTCTATTTTCTAGAGCACTAAATCGAGAAACATTCTTTAATGAGTCTTCTTGAATTAGAGAAGCTATGGCATTAAACTGATTATTGTTAGAATTCCTTTCCTCCTTCATCAAAGTCATCATATTACGCTGTAGTTGGTTGGTGTCCTCCTTGGGTGGGATGGTCAGGGCTTACTGTTAGTTAGGAAATTGGTTAGTGGAAGTGCCAACTCCTCCCCCTTATTGAAATTTGTTTGGTTCCCTTCCCTCTTCATTCATCCAACTAAAGCTAAGGTTTGCCTTCCATCCCTTGTTATACGTGTTAGAGTAAGGATCCCATTTCTGGTTTGTTCGCCCCGGATACACTGCAGACACCTCTTCATACCATCGGGGGAAACACTGAATATGTACATGACTGACCCACACGTATCACAACTGGGTGTAGTAAGATCCATAGAAAACGTCAGGCGATGCACATTCATAGTCTTCAGTTCTGCAGTGATGAAGGATAATTGTGAGGTCACTCTACTCTCCAAAGAGTCAACTTTTGACCAAACTCTCCATTCTTTTAGATTGGGTTATTGTGGCGCCCAACTCATGCACTCCTCTGGTCTCCCTAACACTGTACTGTTGATGATTAAAATCCATCTTCTTGATCAAATCCCATGCCTTTGTAGTTGTAAGATCAATTAAAGAACCTCCCGATGCCACATCCAACATACCTTTATCTTGACTTTTCAACCCATCATAAAAATACTGCACTAACTACTTATTAGGTATCTAGTGATGGGGGCATCTAGACCACAGATCTTGGAAGCGGTTCCAATAATTATAAAGGGATTCATCATAATCCTGTCGTGCCGAATAGATCTCCTTCCTTATAGATGAAGTTTTGGAGGCTGGAAAATATTGTTCCAAGAATGTTTTCCTCAAATTTTCCTAACTATGGTAGGCATCTGCCACATATCTCGGAAGACTTATATACCACTCCTGGGCATTTCCATCCAATGATAAGTGAAAAAGTTTTCATAATACTTGATCAAGTGAGGCTACCACCAGCTTCATACTCTGACAGATCATGGACAAAGATTGCAAATGCATGTAAGGATCCTCTCCTATCAAGCCATGAAATTTAGAAAGAGAGTTAATAAGTAATCCTTTAACTTCAAAATTAATATCAAAATTAGGACAAGCAGTAGTAAATGGATCATAATTAACATTAGAAGTAGTTGCTTCCCTAATGATTCTCCTTCGCTGATTCCCATTATTCTCACCAACCCGTTCATGTTCCCCATTACCTCCATTATCACCATTCTTAGGTTGGTTAACATGAAAGTTAAAAGTTAGGGTTTTGCAGAAAAGCTAGGTTCTCCGCCATAATCACTCTGTTTAACGACTCACTCTCACTCCTTGGCCATCTAGACTCTTTTTCTCTTCTCTCCTTTCTAATCTTTTGTAAACGTCTCTCAATTTTAGGGTAAAAAGGTAGAAGTTTGACTTTCTTAGGCATGCAAGGAAACAATTTTAAATTTAACTAAAATAAAATAAAATGTAGCAAAATTTTCTTTCAAGCACACAAAGTTAATTAAAAAGGTGAAATGTGAAGGATGCAAGTGTAGGGTGTATGAAAGTGTATGTAACAGTAAAGTGTACAAGTAAAGTTTATATGTATGAAAAAGCAACAAAGAAATGTTCAAAACTATGCAGTGTAAAATTGCTAAATTGCTAAGCATGTAATATGCAAAAAGTTTGGTATCCTATTTGTTTGAGCTTTTTATAAAAAAATATGGTAATGAAAGAAAGTGAAAGCATATACTATTGACAAGTATGACACTAAACTGTCTAAGATGCAATTTAAACTAAAGTTCCTCACCTCACTTAGTAGCAAAGAAAATGACAACAACTAACTTAAAGAACTAATTGCTTGGTTCCCTAGCAACGACACCATTTTGATTCGAGCCCTTTTGTTCTTACCCTTGGTGGCCTAATCAAAAACTTTTAATTCCAAGGATTGTAGTATAAAATGCAACCTTGGGTTGTATCATGTAATCAGAACCTGATGAATGGAACTAAGATAGCCTATATGTCATAGTATGCAAATAAAATTAACAAGGAAAAGGGGCGTTAAATCTTTGGAAATTCGGAAAAAAATAAGCAAATTGTAAGAAAATGTAATATCAACTACAAATTACAAATCCTAAACCTAGGAGTTCATAACAATGTAGCTGAACATGGAATAAACTACTCCCCTTTGAAGCCCGTCAGGCAAGCATTACTCCAGGAGAATTCACAACTAGGAACCCACTGGAAGCATCCATGGTAGTAGCTATCAGTGGAGGAGTTGTCAGTGAAGTGGAGGAGAGTGAATGATGGAGTGTTCGAAGGTTTAGAGAGTGAGAGTCTATTTCGACTCTCTCTTAACCTAAAATGGTAGGTCTTTAAAAGAAATGAGTTATAGATTGGGTTGCACAGTTGGTAAACTTATGAAAATGGTTCGAGTACTTGAAGGTTCATCGCGGAGAACTTTTCTTGAAAGTTTTAGCTACACTGTTGGTTCTTTCGCCGCGGCGACAGAATTAATCTTCACCGCGGCTAACTTTTCCCGAAAGTTCTGTTTGGAATTCTTCATGCTTCGCTGCCCGACACATCCTTTCCGCTGCGAAAAACTTCCTGTTGCACTTGTTTACTTATTGACTTGAATTCAGCCTTTCCTTGACTCTACATCTTCTTGAGTCTCTTCTCTTTGAGTCTCCTACAATTAACAAATGGTAGTTTGCAGTATCAATTCTCATCAGAAAATTAATTAGTGCAATTAATATTAATTTGTGACAAATTTTACTCTCAAACTACATAAAATACAGGTAGACACTCTAGAGTCAAATTAAGCATAAAATCTAGAAATAAGAGCCAAGAAGTGTAGTAAAAGTCATGAAAATGCCGCCAATTTATATAATAAACTTGGGCTCAATCAACGAGGTTTAACATTCAAAACCTAGAGAACCAAATGATCCTGATGGCAGTGGCTATCAACCATCTTGAAACCTAAAGAGGAGGAAAAATGACATCACAACCTGTGAGAAATATGAAGAACGTTACTACAATTCACCTTGACGAGTGTTAGGAAGCTTGAGGATCCTGAAAGGATTGTATAAAGGATGGCTAATGAAGAAGAAATTGAGAAGGAGCTTTAAAAAGAAAGGATATATCTTCTAGCTCAAAGGTAAAAGCTATATCTACCTTTCCTTAGTAGCAAAGTCAAACAAGGAGGATAAGGGTAAGGAGATATGGGAGACATTTCAAAAGGTTGAAGTAAATATACCACTGTTAAATGTGATTAAGCGAGTACCAAAGTATGCAAATTTCATTAGGAATTGTGTACAAACAAGCAAAAGTTTAAAGGTAATGAAAGATTAGGATGGGGGAAACTATTTTTGTGATCTTTAAAAAGAAAAAATCCCCTAAGTGTAAAGACCCAGGCATGTTTACCATTCCTTGCAAAATTGGTGACATTAAGATTAAACAGGCCATGTTAGATTTAGGAGCATCATTTAATGTTATGCATCATTCCATGTATGCTTCTGTAAATTTAGACCCATTAAAAAATTAGTGTTATCATGTAATTGGTTGATCGCACTAATGTTTATCCAGATTGTGTGATTAACGATATGCTTGTGTAGGTGAATGAAGTAATATTTCCTGCTCATTTTTATATAATTGACATGAATGATGGAACTTCTTATAACCCAATACATGTCTTACTAAGGAGAACACTTCTTAACACAACCCAAATTAATATAGATATTCGTGAGGGTACCCTCATGATATAATTTGATGGATAAGTTACTTATTTCAATATTTTTATGTTAATAAGAACTCCCAGAATGACCATTCTGTTTTTGCAATTAATAAGATTGACCCTTCAGGACAGGAAGATTGTGACTAGAAGTATAAAAATAAACTAGAAGCATTTCAACTAAAGAGAAGACCAAAGCATTTAATGTTTCGAGAAAAAGCTTTATCATTGGTCAAAAAGTGCTTCTTTATTGTGCTAAATATAAACTATTTATGCATAAATTATGTCCTCATTGGTTAATCCTTTTGCGGTTTCTTATGGCTTTCTATTTAGTGAAGTAGAGATACAAAGCTTAAAATCAAAAAAGACATTTAAATCAAATGGTCATCGCTTGAAGTCATACTATGAAGTCTTCCAAATGAAGAATGTGGAAGAGGTGATGCTTGAAGACCTAAATGGCATCACTTAAAGAGGAAAACATGAAGTTTAGCCAACGACAATAATCAAAGGCATTGCTTGGGAGGCAACCCAAAGGAGGTTTCTTCATTTTCCTTTATATTTTTGCAATTGTTGTTTTTGTTAAATGCTCCATTTCTTACATTTTATGTTACATTAGGGGAAATGTAAATTTTAAGTGTGGGGTTCAAATTTTGATTATCATGTACGTTTTGAAGTTTTTTGGTTTCTTATGTTCTTTTTCAAAAAAATCAATCAAACAAACAAACAGACAAACATTTTCTCTTTTTCTATTGCTTCTAAGAATATGTAGTCATAATTAGAGAGTAGAGTTAAATAGGAAAATTCATGGAAACTAGGGAATTTATTTTTCTCTTATGATTGGTCAATGTGTGTTATCTTCAGAAGAGTAATAACTAATGGGTAGGCATAAGCCAATAAGATTTTGAGCCTTTTTAGACTAGCATATCTATATTAGTCTCATCGTCTTTTGTTCATGTGTGACCTTCATAACATGTAAATCATAACTTTGTTTTAATTTTATATTCGAGATCAAATTTTTTATCACATGCCTTAACATGAAAATGATATAAGCATTCTTTTTTTACGAGCTACTTTAGCCAAATAACCTAGCTATTGATATGATTTTTCCCTTTTGTTAAGCCCCCTTGAGCCTTATTGGCCTTTTCTTTTTATGTTAACCATATTACAAGCCTTTATCCTAACCATATATCTTACCAAAGCCTTAAAACTACTAGAGCATTTATGATTGTTAATGCTTTTGGATGCACAAGAGCATAAGTGTAGGGATGTGCTTATATGTGGATTTGTTATAGTTGATAGAATGCAATTTTATCTCTTATCAATGACTTTCATTATATAGAATGCAATTTTATCTCTTATCAATGACTTACATTGTTAATGTAGTTTCTTTCAATTTTTTCCTTAAAAGAGAAAAAGGAAAATAGAAAAGAATAAAAAATAAAAGAAAAGAAGTTAACGAGGAGGCAATATATTTATTTTGCAAAGTAATTATATGCTAGTTTTCATCCTAAAGTTATATGGAATGGGTGATTTGATTAGATGCAAATAAGGAAGAAGTTGTTGTGAAGGGCCCTCTTTATAGTTACAATTTATTATTTATCATCAATTTTTGTGAGTGATTCCTTCTAATTCCTCATGCTTTATATGGTTTGTGATGTGAAAGCTTGAATCTAATTTGTGAAATAGCATTTTTGCATTCATTATAGTTGATGGTACCCATTTTGAGTGGATGTTAATTTTTGCATTTGATACTCCATTAAGTTTTTTTTCCTTCTTCACTAGCTTTGATGGCTTTTTAACTACATTATCCAAATACTTCTCACCTTAATCTTTACCTACATTACATCCTTAAAATTCCTCTAATTCATGATTATACATATGAATCGTAGTGGTGGAGAATGCAAATGAAATGCAAAGTCTTGGAATGTCTTGATCATGAATGGTGTTTGAGTGTACCTATAAGATCTATCTTATTTTTAAATAAATATTGTCAAAGTCTACCCTTAAATTGCTCAGTTTCTTAGAATGGTTATTGAATAATCATGAGTAAAAGCATTCAATGTTTAATGCTTACCATGGGTTTGAAAGTTGTTCCCCATTTCTTATGACAATTTCTTTTTAGGCAATGTGGAATAGGGGGAAGGGTTTTGGATTGTGACTTTGATTTTTTTTGTTTTACCTAAGGAAGATTAAAAGCTAAATGTAAGGAGATTTGATGAGTGCTTGATTGATTATATATTTACTTCATAATACTTACTGATTAATGTTATGAAGTGCTTAAGATTCTTATTTTGATTCATATTTTGATTTAAGTACAAGTTAGAAGCACAAAAACCAAAATGAGTTAAAAGCACATCTTTGGAGCCATTCTTTTGATGTTCAACCTTATTTGCCTGTTTAGAATAAGAAGGAGATGAATTAGGGTGAAGATGGATCAAGAGAATGAAAGAAATGAAGTTCTTACAATGTACATGACTGTGCATATGACCGCGTAACCTCTAGAAGCACATAAAACCGTTTCAACACATCCTTTAACATAAACAACCATATGTATGTACTTACACAGATATGTATAATCATGTTATAACATTCCGTTTCCATATAAAAGGTTGAACCATAGAAATTGGTACACGTGAGATCAATTGGAGAAATTAGGAAAACACATCTTATGCTCATGCATTATATAATATACATACACACGTGAACAGTGATTTTTGCACATGAAAAATGACTGCACATGCATTCATGACATTTCCCGATATATGGTCGGGATCAGTTCGCGTCTGCATTGATTTTCTTTATTTGACACTGAATTGTATTTTCCGCATAAGTTTGTATTATTTGTAATTGAATATTACGGCTTGTAATAATTTTGGGAATTAGAAATATTTGTCTTTTGTAATGGGCCCAGATGGCTCTCAAAAATTTTGTTGATTGTAGCGTTATGTTTGAAAATGGTTATAAAATAAAATGGGCCAAATTAGTTATCAACTTTCTGTACTTTATGTTTGTGATTTCAAAAAAAAAAAAGAGAGAAGGTTTTGCTAAAGAAATTGATTAAAATGTAATATGTTTCGTTTTCGGTTTAAGCTAATCGAAATTCTGATAAAAAACAAAATCTTGGCGATTCTTGTAAACAAAATGTTTCTGAATAAAAGTGGGCCCAAATTTTATGATTATTGATTTGCGCGTATTCAAAAAAAATTATACCGACTTTTGATTGTTTAGTGACGTAGCACACCACCCTCGCGGGGCACAGACTTGGATATCACTATCGATATCGGGTTTGGGTCCAGCAGGAGTGGGGTGTTACACATGTAACTTACCAAGACCGTGTAGAAACATAAAATGGGGGAAAATTTACATACACGATTAGCTACACAACTGTCTAACTAACCGTATATGTCCTCAAACTCTAATTTTTGCTATAAAAGGACATGTAACTGGCCAAATGAAGTTAAAAAAAGATTTAGAAGCACGAAAGTGGGCAAAACTCTTACTTTTTTTAGATTTATGGATAACTAACTTTCTTCCTTCCAGTTAGGAGGAGAAATCAATGTTGAAGAACCCATTTGTGAAACTCTTCATGATGTAGTGTTTTTCTTTCTCTTTAGAGATTGTTTATGTTATTCTTTACTTAATGTTTTGGATATTCATATATGAATGATTAATGTTATCATTCTCAATAGATTATTTATTTTTGGACCTATTACTAAAATCTAGATTATCATACGTATTTGTTGTAACTCTGATTCATTTGTGGTAAACTAATGGTTATGAATCATTAGGGATAATATGGTATAGTTTAAATGACTCAAGCTTATGTAGTTATTGCCTTTGTTAACCTATTTTCCTAATTCTAAATATTGTTGTCAAACTAGATATAAAGAGCATATTATAGGTTTTTGATAGCCAGGTCTAATTAAAGAACTTATTTTGATTAGATAAGACCTAAAAGAAAACTGGAGTTAATAGAGCTTGCTGTTCATTCATCTGTGGTTAATAGTTACAAAGAGAGGTACGAGAACAATGATAGATGCATATTTGATCATATTTATACCTCATATTTGATGTATTTTTGCTAAATATTTTATATTTTTATTGTATATTTAGTACTTAATTTGCTCCAAATGTGTTTATAGGTTATAACTATATTTATAAACTAAACGGAGAAGAATTTGGACAAAAACGTGGCATAAAACGAATATTTGAAGTAAAGAAGGGATGCATGGCTTTGTATCTAGCTGTGTAAGTTCCTTAGGCAATGATCACAAATTATGGACATTTTAAGTTATACATGGTAGAAGTGATCAAAGGCATAAAAGAGTAGACATTCAGAGGTTATTTTAGAGGCAGAGAGAAGGGGCTATTTTGATTTAGAGAAGTGGAAAACATAAAGAAATCACCAAAAGATCCAAGAGAATACAAGATCAAACATTTACCGTGCAAGAACATTCAATAGGAGATAAAAGGGAGTTTTAGAATTATGAACCTTTGTTTTCTATTCTTTTTTCTTTCTATTTATGTTTGTTTTGTTTTCTATCGTATGTAACCAAACATCTTTAGTGTCTAGGTAAGATGAAACTTAATTTGTGCTATAACATATTTTGATTCTTTTATCTAATGCAATTGTTCTAATTGATCTATTATGATTCACTTAAGTATTTAATAGATGTTCTAATATATCTGAAATATTAGTAAATAATTTGATTTCATTATATAGAGATTGAGAAATCCTATGTATAAATACAAACCTAGAGATAGGATGACATAAATCATCTAGATTATAGTCAAACTTAACAGCGGAATTCAAAATTCTGTAAAACAATCTTACTAACTTTAACTTGAATAATATTAGTTGATAATTTTAATATTAGTAACTTTAACTTGAATAATAGTAGTTGATAATTACTAGTAATCACTGTCTTCATGGGATTGACCTATAATTGCTGATACTAGCTTTAGCTATCCTGTGCATTTATGATTAATTCAACATTGGCCTTAAGTATAAAAGTTTCCAATCAAGTTTTTTGCCATTGTCGTCGGGGACGTTGATATTAAGAACACCTTAATGCTATTATTCTAGTCATTTTTTATATTTTATTTTATTTGTATTGTATCTTGTTGTATTCTTGGCTTATTCATTTAATTATCTTTTGAACTTCTCTACATTAACAATGTGTTTATGGTTTATTTTAAAGATTAAGGTTTGATGTCATCACCACAATTCACAATGGAAGTACAGAGCAGATAGTACTCTTATGAGAGCTAAAACATATCTTTATAATACATAACATAACCATATAGGAGAGAGAGGTATTTTCGGATGCTTAAACCAACATTTATGATATGTTGCTTCATTTTTGGGAGTAACCAATACAATTATGAATGTCGAGCACTAACTTATTTGTGGGAGCAACTAGGCATGTACAATCAACCTCGAGGTGCACCATATGAGAATAATTACAATTCAGAATGGAGCAACTCTTATGCTTATAGATGGAATCATTATGCTCCAACTGAATATTTATAATTCGAAACACCTTAAATTAAGGAGAAAACTCTGGAAGATATGATGGTCAATTTTATAAAAGAATCAATTATGAGACATAGGGAAACAAAGGCTCGTACAAAATATGGTGAATTGGATCAATTAGTTAGTGAGGATAATATCTGAAGAGATGCAGGGGAGTGTGCCTATTCTTATTGAAACTAATCCTGACAAATTTGGAATGCCAATCACCCTTAGTAGTGAAAAAGATCTCCTAAAAAAGAAAAGGAGGAAGAAAGTATTATAGATTAATTAATGGAACTCCTTGTTAAAATGAAACTTAACTTATGTAAATTTGAGAGTAAAGGAAAGGCAAGGGTTGGCTTGATGAATGGAGTGACATTCCAAGACGAGCTTCTAAAAATAGTTGAAGAATAAGAAGATGAAGAAGCCTTTGTCTAAGAAAAGGAAGTAGAGAAGTGGAAGGAGGAAATTGAAGAAGATGAGCCATAAACCTTTATCCAGGAAGAAAAAGAAGAAGAATAGACAAAGGTAGTCGAGAAAGAACTAGTGGAGGAACCAAATAAGGAAACTACTAATGAGGCATTGGTAGCTACCTTAAGTACAAAGGGTCCCTATTTCCTTAAAGTCAAATCGTTCTAGTTAACTTATGATTCAAGGAGTTTCATTATACCTTATTTTACTAACTATTTGTCATTGAAAGGGGCATTGATGTAGTATCTCGTATCCCAAATTGTTGCAAGATTTAAAGTTCTAGAGTATAGAGTCACATGAGTGGCATCATATAGAATGAATTTGGTAGATTTATGACATAATTTTATGATTGTATTCAAATGCATAATATTAGCATGAACACATGAATTATAAGTTAGACAAATTGCACTTAATTGACATATTATGGGGTATGAAACTAAAATGAATGTGACATGAATATGCATTTCCACTGTATTGTACTTTGGTTCATGAATGACAAGAGTTGATGGATTATAATTAGTAACGTAGAATTAATTGTTATAATTGAGAGATTGATGAATTAATATATACATCTAGTCTAGGAAAAATGTCAAGTGGTAAGACAAGTTGACACGTAAAAAATTAAGATAACTATACCTATGAAATAAGTGACATAGCAGTAAAATTGAGTGAAAATGGCTTAGGGATTGAATGAAAAATGGAATAGATAATGAATGATAAATGGCCTAGGATCATGGTGACATTTGGCAAGATAAGGTGAGGATAAGTGGATTACATGAAAACATGACAACTGTCATTGTGTTACATAGACACCTTGAAGTTAATAATGTAAACTAATGTAGAAACATCTACTTCATTGTTTCTGTTGTGATTCATCCCTCTCACCATCGAGAACTCACTTCTTCCTCACATCTTTCAACTTTTTCCTAAGTTTTGTCTATTATCACCTTGTATTTGAGATGCTATTGCATGTATGGAAGGCTAGGTTAGCTTGATAATTAAGGAGGCAATTAAGTTGATCAAGTAAATGAAATACTGATCTCTTATGATATATGTTAACAGTACTTCACGATGACTGAATTGGGGATGGATTGATTGTGATATTGGTGTACATGAGAGCTAGAAAATGATGCATGAATGGTAGTTTCTGTTCTGTTTTTGCATGCATGAAAAACAATAGTTTATAAGCTATTAAATGAATGATTTTGAACTACAATTTGAGATGAAATTGATGAGGAATTGAGGTATAATTGAGGTATAATTAATGGAATGTTATAAAGGTGTTTTGAATCTAGTATGAAGGTTTTTTAAATTTGGAAAACTGGGGATGTTAGTGTATATGTAAGAATTGCTGGAACCCCTCCCCGGGCGGGTCCACGGCCCGACGTCCTATGTGACATCTGGACCTGTGGCCCACGGGGGAG
>JANZXR010000004.1:11511244-11525378 GCA_027575705.1 Erythroxylum echinodendron
TTTGCACGGGGGGAGGGGGAAAGGAGGCGCGCGGGAGATCAAAAAATTTTTAAAATTTATTTTTTAAATTTAAATTTAAAAATTTTACAATTTAGTCCCTAAATTTTTTAATTTTTCCGGTATTGGCCGGCACTTAGCCAATATTTGTACTGACCAGTACCAACCGGTATTGGCCAATACCGACCGGTATTTGAACGCAGTACCAAAATTGATATTTCGATACTATTTTTCGACCGGTACGGTACGAAATTCATAATATTGATGAGAACTATTATCACTTGGGCTAAATTTGATGTAGTCAGTCTAGTGAGAGTTGACACTTAGCCCATACTTATAACCAAGTGGGGTATAACATGGTGAAATGACGAATTACATAGCAATTGTCGATGGGATGGTTCGTGAGATGGTTCATGGCGAGCACGGATTCGTTCATCAAACCACTTACTTTTCGATCAATTGGGGGTCATGATGTGTTGTTAGACGCCGCTCATGACTTGCTTGGATTAAGTGTTAATCCAAGTGGACAACATGACCAGGAACCTAATAGGTCACACACATAAGAGTGACTCTGAGGATTCGTAAAATGGTTTTGGATAGAAATCCATTATATGAAGAGCAATAGAACCAAATGGATTCCGATGAGATCGAGATATGTCCCGATGAGATCGCAACATCGACATTACTGAAACAAGTCTCCGATGTTTTTTCCACACCTTAGACCCAGTAGGACTGATCCCAATGTGATTGGACCACCTCAGTATTTATATATATATATGGTGCAACGTGGATGAGGAAGAGGCTTTTTTAAAAAGATTCATTTATTGTCTTTAAATAACAAAATAACAAACAATGAAAAGTTTGTAAGATGATAATCATGAGAAAAAAGAAGTAAGCAATCTTCTTCATGATCATTATCCATCTCTCTTTATCTTTCTCATCTTTTTCCTCTTCATTTTCTCTGCAGGATTTGCTCTCCATAGAACAAAGAAAAGAGGTAGCACTCTTGTCTTTGTTCTAGGCATTTCTGGATCAAAGTGTTTATTTGGTTAGTTTCTCCGATCTCTGTGTGGATACTGTTGGAGACGATTTATTTTGTTCATAGTGGTTTGCGACAAGCCCACGAGTAGAAGATCGAAGAACGAGTAAATGTCATAAATTCATATATATATGTGTGTTATGAACATGTATGTGAATTAGGAATTTTTACCTAGGTTTAATGGTATTTCCTTGTATAGGCATATAGATCCTGGACTTCGGGAAAGTCCCGGAACAAATATTTTTATTTTTCCCCACCGCGTGTATATGATGCACGCATTGGGATTTCCTACATTAATGACATGTACATCCTAATTTTACTCTGATTTTCTATTCAAAACCACATTTTATCACATGCTGAATTAGGAATTTTCACCAAGGTTCAATGGTCTTTCCTTGTATAGGCATATAGATCCTGGACTTCGGGAAAGTCCCAGAACAAATATTTTTATTTTTCCACACCGTGTGTATATGATGCACGCATTGGGATTTCCTACATTAATGACATGTACATCCTAATTTTACTTTGATTTTCTATTCAAAACCACATTTTATCACATGCATTAACATGAAAATGATGTAGGCATTCTTTCTTTCACAAGTTACATTAGCCAAATAGCCTAACTATTTATATGAATTTTCCCTTGTTAAGCCTCCTTAAGCTTTATTTGCCTTTTCTTTTTGGTGCTAACTATACTACATGCCTTAAACCTAACCAAATGTCTGACCTAAGCCTTAAAGTTAGTGGAGCATTTAATGGTTATTGATGATCATGGATGCACAAGAGTATAAGTGTGGGGGGCGTGCATATATATGTGTAGTTTATAATTTATGAAATGTCATTTTATCTCTTATTAATGATTTCCATTGTTATTGTAGCTTCTTTCAATTTTTATATGAAAAGAAGAAAAAAGAAAGAAAAAGGGAAAAGCAAATGAAAAAGAAAAAAGAAAAGAAAAGAAGGAAAATATGTTTAAATAAAAGTATCAAGGAGGAAATGCATTTGTTTTGCAAAGTTATTCATGATTAGTTTTTCCTCCTAAAGTTGTACGGAATGGGTGATTTAAGTATGATGCATATAAAGCAGATGTTGTTATGAAGGATCACCACTTATGGTTATAATGTATTGGCTTTCATCAATTATATGAGGGATTCCTTTTAATTCCTTATAGTTCAAGAGGGTTATGGTATGAGAGTTTAAATTTGAGCTGTGAAATATAGTTTTTGAATTCATCATAGCTGTTTTTTCATTCATCATAGCTGATGGTACCTAGTTTTGAGTGAATGTTAGCTTTTACACTTGATATTACATTGAGTATTTTTCTTGCTTTACTAGCTTTGATGTCTTTTGTGGTACATTACCCAATACATCTCACCTTAACCCTTGCCCACATTATGACCTTATAAAAGTCCTTTGATTCATGATTATTCATGTGAATCTTAGTGATAGAGAAATGAAATGATATGCAAAGTTGCGGAATGTCTTGTTCATGAATGGTGTTTGAGGGTACCCATAAATTTATCATATTTAAACACATTTTGTCAAAGTCTAACCCTAGATTGCTCAGTTTCTAAGGGAAATGATTTTTTATTGATTATGAGATAAGGCATTGGATGTTGAGTTATTACTATGATTTTGAAAGTTTTTATCTTTACTTATGGCTATCTATTCTTATAAAATATGGAAATTGTGAAAGAGTTTTGTTTGTTATTTTGATTTATTTTTTTTGCCCAAAGACAGTCAGAAGCTAAGTGTGGGAGAATTTGATGTGAGCTTAATTGTTTATACAATCACTCCTTAACACTTAGTGATTAATGTTTTTAAATACTCAAAACATTCATTTTAGTTCTGATTAATGTTTTTAAATACTCAAAACATTTATTTTAGTTCATATTTAGTTTTAGGTACAATTTGGAAGTTCAAGAGCTAAAATGAGTTAAAAGCATTTTCTTTGACCCATCCTCTTGATGATAGAACTCATTTGGCTTTGTGGAACAAGAAAGAGATTGATTAGGGTAAAGATGGGAAGAGAAATTTCAAGAAGAACAACAATTCAGCATAATCTAGGAGATAATGGCCGTGTATCTACATACACGGTCCTGTATACATTTGAAAGATGCATTTTTGACGTACACGGTTGGATACACAGTAAGTAGATACATGCTCTATATATTTAACTACGTATCTTCACGAAATCTTCAATTTTTTCGTTTGCAAGGTTGGATGCTTAGTCATGCACCTAACCGTGCATCTTCCCAAAGCCCTAGTTTTTCATATAAAGTGATATTTGAGCGACTTAGGGGTATTGATCATTTTTAGAATAATAAGGGCAGACAAAACTCCTACTTCTTGGGCATCAACAGAGGGCTAATCTTCCTTTTTCTAGTTCGGAGGCGAAATTGAAGTCGAAGAACACATTCGGGCATATCTTCATTATGTATTGTTGTTCTTTCTCTCTCTATGGATTGTTTATGTTATCCTTTGCTTATTGATTTGGGTATTCATGTATGAATAATCAGTATTCCCGTTCTTGTTTAATTGTTTATGTATAAACCTAATGCTAGAATATGAATAATACATAATTGTTGTGTTTTAAATTCATTTGTGGAAGCCAATGTTGTTGAATCATTGGGGATAACATAACATAGGTTAAATGACCTGAGCTTATAAGGTTGTTACCTAGATTGATCCATTTTCCTTATTCATAATGCAACTATCTGACTAAATATAGAGAGCTTATTATAGGTTGTTGGATAGCTAGGTTTAATTAAAGATTTTATTTTGATTAAATGTGATATAAGGAAAAACTGGGGTTAACATAGCTTCCTGTTAATCTATAATCAGTAGTTTCTAAGAGAAGTGTGTAACTAATATGACAATGATGTATGTTTAATTGTGTGTAGGCTAAGATTGAAACAATAAACAGATTCTAAATGCATTCATCACTTTCATCATTTGCTTTCTTTACTATGTTTTCGTTAGTTTAATTTTACTTTTTTTCTTAATTACATCAAACCACCCTACCCCCCCCCCCCCCCAATATCTTAAACATCAACTCTTCTCATTATAAAAGCTTTACACACACTCTCTGTGGATACGATCCCTAATCACCGCTAGTATAAAATTAGTTATGTAGAGTTAGGTTTAATTTGTGGTGCATTCAATACGCATCAACATATATTCTTCACCACCTTGATTTTAAGGGTTGTATTAACATATTTATAGGAGATTAACATGTTAATATCTAGGAATCAACTAGCATATAACTAATATATGATTGATCTCATTTCCATATTTATATAGTTGTAAATAGGATAAAAATCCCATTGTATAAAGTTCAAAATACTCTAAAATACAAATAAAATTTAATCTTAATTTCATTAATGAAACTTATTTGCTTATATAAAAATAAACCTCACTAAAAGTGTCGATAAGCGTGTGAATTTTTGCAAATTTGTGCTAAAAGTAATATAATCTAGATCAAATGATTTTCCTATTTATCGTTGACAATATATCTATAACATAATTAGTAGAAAATTTTTAGGGGCGTTTGTACGTTGATATTTAGGAATAAATTAGCATGCAATTATTATATGATTGATCTTATTTCCATATTTTTATAGCCTTAACTAGTACAAATCCCATTATGTAAAGTTCAAGACATATAAAAACATAGAGAATATTTTTCCTCAATTTACTTTCTTTTAGTCGTAGTATTAAAGCTCCATTTCTAAAAATAATATGAATTTTAGACTTTTATTTTATTTTTGTTTGAGTAAACTCTTTTATTTTTTAAGATGATTATAACAGTATAAAATGTGTCTATTAACTCCTTAATATGAACTACTAAAAGCCACCATCAACTTATGTCTATATTATACTATCTAGAGGAAAAACATAACCTAAGTATCGTGATTTCATAAGCTTTAAACCAAAATAATATCATTTCTTACTAGTCACATATCAATTCTAGTCAACATCCTCCGCCGTCTGTCATCCTTCCATTGGTCAATTCATTAACATATGTCATCTAATTAACTATCATGCATTATTTTGGGTCTCTTATCTTTGACGACAGCCACTATATCGTCATTAGTTTGGTTCAAACCTATTGACTAACACTTTGATTGATTAGTTCAATCATTTTATTATTGGTTTTCTCTTTAGTCAGACTAGTTTCTAAGGTTTTTATATGCCCTAAACTTAATTTTAAGGTCAAATTTGACATATTTTACTTTTACAAATATGTTTTCTCTTACTTCTTATGGTGTTCTCTTACTCTGCTAATAGTCATTCTTTTGTTTATAAATTATAAACTTCCTTAATGCATTTCCTTCATAATTAATGTCATATTTGATGGCTTTATTTTTGCTTTGTTCTACAACATATTATGATTGCTAAAACACCCACAAATACCAAAAATATGAATGAAGATGAATGTGTATTCATTAAACACTTAATAATGTAGGATGGAATAAATCATTAGATCTTAACATAGTTCCATAATATATGTGTTGAAGTTATCAAGTTGGAATTTCACATACTTGACATTGCTAAAGAGGTGTGAGAAATTTTTTAGAATTTGATATGCTACATTTGATAAAGTGAACCAATTTCAATTATACCAATACCATCATTAGATGCAATAATAACTTGATTATACTTCTTATAATTATGTGTCCAAATTTCAGAAACTTTAAGATCAGTTAGCACTAAGAGTTCCTATATGGCCTAATCTTGAAGCAACCACCATTTATGTTAATCGTTGTAATTATAAACTTATTTGGAATATAATGATGACTTTTAGAGATGAGTTTGTGTCAATATATAGATCTCTTCTTCATCAAGGTCCTTTAACTAACCTTGATTCTTATTTTCTTAGTTTTATGTTATACTGCAACTAAATATATTATAATATAAATAATATCGATCCTAAAAGGATTGAATATAGTTACCTAAAAATTTGAATTACATTTTTCTAAGTTAACAAAAGATTAAATTAACTGAAAATTAAAATAAGTAATAAAACTTAATGATGAATCAAGTAAAAGATAACAATCAAAGTGTAGTTACTCAATAATAGAAACTTAGGGATTATCCTATCCTTATTTTGTCTTAACTTCGCTTGTTAATTCAACTATGCTTGATCATAGATATCCAAAGGTTATGGTTACTCTCTCTCAAGATCTAATCTAGTAATCCTAATTGAAATAGATAAAAGTTGAGTTACAATCTCTCAAAACTACTTCTAACTACCCAATAAGATTTGATTCAATATTAAGGATAATTAACTCATAATTAAGATCTCTTTTTAATTGCTTATTAACCTGATATTAGTAAGTCTATTAACGTATCAACTCTCCCTATGAAACTTAACATAAACAACTTGATTCAATCTTTAATTCAATTTAAGTATGAGCACAACAAATATCACGAAGTAGTAATGTATTGAATCTACAAGATCAAAGTTAAACAAAACAATTCAAGGATAAAACCCTAATGCAGATTTAGCAATCTATAGTCATGTTCAAAATAAAAATATTTAGATTAGGAATATAAGGCAAAGAAATAGAAGAAAAGAAAAGAAAGAAATCAACTTGAACCCTTGATTTAGAAAATTTGGAAAGCTTAATTTGATTTTGATATTTACACTTTTGATCTTTTTTTTGTGCTGTATAGCCTCCTTTTTGGAAAGTTCTTTCTAGGGTTTGTCCATTTGTTTTGGTTCAAAAAATAGCCTCAAAATGTTAAGAATACAAAAATCTTACAAGCTAGAAATTGCAATGAACGATTGTATATTAGCTATCCCAACTCTCTGGTACGATTATATATAGGGATGCACGATCATGCAAGAGGGTTCGTCCTCTCTACTGCTTACAAACACGATCGTACATAGTTTTGTTTTTCAACTCCTTCATCTTTTCTTCAATTTTTCCTATTTCCAAATCATAATATTAAAATCAAATCCTTGCTCTAATATAATCTAACAAATAGAACACAAAAAAACTAAAAAAAAACACAATTTTAAGTCCTAAACATATGAATATCATCTAAGAAATACTTAAAAACACACTTAAACATCTAGAACATATACTATAATGTACACCTATGAACATCACAATTAAATCTTTATTTGTCCCTAAACAAAACTAAAACCATAAAACAAACATAATCACACAGTTATACAACAATGCAATCATGGTATAATGACATCAAATCTCATGCAATTAACTTAACCTAAAACATTAACCACTTAAAAAGTGCCAACACACTAACTTATTCCATTCATGTTCAAGTGCTTTGATTTGAATACATAAATCAATCAAAATATTGACACCCTATTAATACACCTATAGCACTTGTAAGCAAGTACTTATTATTATTGATCAATTAAAAAGGTAAACTATCACTAACCCTTCATGAAAATTCTTTCTATTTTAAAAGATCAGTAGGTTTAATTTTGTTGTAAGAACCAACTTTTTATATTTTTTTAACAATCACCTAGTCTTTTGAAGTGAAGGCAAACACCTTGTCATGAATGACCCCCGATTACTCAACTAGGTTGTGGTATTTTTAGCCTGTTTGGAGTGTCATTCTAGCTTTTTGAGATAAAAACAAACATTTTATCATGAATGCTCCTATTACTCAATTATATCACAACTTTTAATTAGCCACCAGCTCTATTCTTAACCTAATTTTCTTAAAAAGGGCTAGTAGAATATAAGTTTTATTTAACAGAGTTATTTTTTCAATTTCTTAGCCTACTTCATTTCTTCTTATTCATTCTCTTCATGAAAGGTTACTAATGATTCCTACCAATTTAGATGAATTTAATTATAAGTACATCCCACCAAATGTCATAAAGGGAAAAAAAAAGCTACAATAACCTAATTAACATACATATTCATCCAACTTAAAACACAAACTTTACAAGTTAATGTGCCTTTACAAATGAAATGACCATGTTTAAAGGTAAGCCCATTTCATTCAATTCATGTCATTGATAAATTTACAAAATGCAATATCATGCAATAAAAATATACACTATGCTAACATAATGAAAAATTAACACCATACCAATGTAAATTCATACACAAATGATATGCAAGTGCATATAAGTCCCCACACTTGAAACAAACATTGTTCTGAATGTGGAAACCACACAAAAAAATAACTAAAAACCAACACACATAACAAATATAACATACATAAATAAATGATAAAAATATTTAAATAAGGGCAAGAATACTTATGGGTACTGTGGTGGTGATGGCATTGGAGAAGGAACTTGGACATACTTTATGCTATAATGGTCCATCAATCAATTCTATAAAATAAATTTAAAACATAAAAATAACAAAGGACTAACAAATACGAAATTACGAAAGACTTATCCTAATTCTTTGGTTGCTTCCCAAATAGTGCTTATTTAATATCGTTATCTTGACGTACCCTTCCTATTTACCATTAACTTAAGTCTAAAAGTAGTGGTTTGCTTCCAACCTTTTCTCTATATGGAATTTTAGCAACCTATAAACAAGCCACATGTTTTAAGATAATGATAAGGACATAATTGTTAAATTAATAAATGTAATTGACTCCATTAATGGCCTTTTTGATAACAAACTGTTAATAAAATAAGAAATAAAAAAATCCCTAAATTTTCTGTTGACTTAAACAATTTTTCTTGTAGGATATGGAAATCATCTGTACTTAAGGTGACTACCAATAATTCATCAATAGTTTCCCTATTTTGCTCCTCTTTTTCTTCCTCAATCACATTTATGCACTGTTCTACTTTCTCTTCTTAGATAAAGGCTTCCTCTTCTTCTTCAACCTCTATTTTCTCTATCATCTATTCTTCTTTCTCTACTTAAATTGTAACTTTATTCATAAAGTCTACCTTTGACTCCTCTTCACTTTGAGGAATTAATAAATTGAAATAAAATGTCGTATTCAGCTTAATATATTCAGGCAAAGAAAATATCTCTTTGAATTTGTAGGGGGTTGCTTCATTTTTGGAAAGGTCTTTTGTTAATAAATCTATAAGATGTTCTTCTTATTACTATTACTGTAAAGATTCAGCTGAAAGTAGTTGTTCCATATATCAACGTAAGGGTTGCTTAACTCTAAATTATAAGTATTCTCAAATAGTCTATTTTGAAGCCAATTTCACATGAAATATGGATGTTCCCACTTATAGTTCAGTACCCACATTTATGATTATAATGGTTACCTAATTTGAACCTCCAAGACATTAATGGAAAATAAGTGGTTCTTTATTATTTGATCAAATTTGGCTTTCATCCTCTTTTGACTTTCATCTTAGATATTGAACTTGGAGCTTAGCATGTCCACTAACTTATTTATCTTTGACCCTAATAAACCGAGCCTATCTTATAGGAATCATAGTGGGCCTTAAGCTCTAATTTGATTCCTGCATTACTATAAAAGAAAATTTCAAGTTGTTTTTCCACTTAGGATTGTAAATATCAGAACAGGGATCATTATCTCATTGACTATACTATGCTCCCAAAAAATTTGGCTACTCTATATTGTTTTTCTCCACTAAGAAACAATCAGCTAAGATATGGTTTTTCTTATCCATATAGTTGACATCTATGCTGAATTGCCTTAAGTGAGCTGGAAGATGTGACTTTCATACTGTTCAATTGTTCCTTGGTGATCTTGTGTTTATACACTTACAATCACACAAAAAAAGATTATCAAATTAATTAAATTCAAATAATTCAAATTAGATAAGATGCTAAAATTGCAATCCCTAACAATAGTGTTAAAAACTTGTTTACTTAGTTTTATGTTATGCTGTTAATAAACGAGTCATTTATTGTAATATAAATAGTATCAATCTCAGAAGGATTGAATGTAGTCACCTAATAATTTGAATTACACTTGTTCTAGGCTAACAAAAGATTGAATTACTTGAAAATTAAAATAACTAACAATACTTAATGACTAAACAAGTAAAAGGTAACAATGAAAGTAAAGTTATTCAATAATGAAAAATTAAGGATTATTATATCCTTGTTTTGTTTTCCTTTTGCCTTATCAATTTAACTATGCTTGATCCTAGATATCCAAAGGTTATGCCTTATCAATTAATCCCAACTAAAATAGATAAAAATTGAGTTGGAATCTTTTAATCTCTCAAAACTACACCTAACTGCTCAATTAGATTTGAAGCAATCCTAAGGATAATCAACTCATAATTAATATCTCTCTTAATTGCTTATTAACCTAATATTTATAACTATATTAAAGAACCAACTCTTATTGCACAAATTAACACAAATAACATGATTTAATCTCTCAATTCAAACTAAGTTTGAGCATAAAAAAAATCACAAAGTAGTAATATATTAAATCCAACAAGGTTAAAGTTATACAAAACAATTCAAGAATAAAACCTTAATATAGATTTAGCAATCCATAATCATGTTCAAATCACAACATTTCAGATTTGACATATTAGACAATGAACTAAAAGAAAAAAAAAATCAGATTGAAGACTTGATTTGGAAAATCTAAAAGATGGAGTTGATCTTCATGTTTCCACTTTTGATCTCTTTTTTTTATTTGTGTAGCTTCCTTTTTGGTGTTTTTTTTATTTTTATACTATTGAGCCTTTTAGGGTTCTTTCTAAGGTTTTCCCACTTGTTTTGGTTCCAAATATAGCCCTTAAATGTTAAGAATACAAAAATCTTACAAGTTGGAAATTGTCAGTGCACGATCGTGCATTGACTATCCTAACAATCTAGCACAATCGTGCTAGAGGGTTCATCCCCTCTGCTACTTGCATGCATGAACATACATGATCTTGTTCTTCAACTCTTTCTTCATCTTTTCTTCATTTTTTATTGTTTCCACTCACTAAAAAACACATTAAACAACTATTAAAACATAATATTAAGATCAAATCCTTAATTTAACACAATCAAACAAATAAAACACACAAAAACACTAACAAGAACATAATTTTAGGTCCTAAACATGTGATTATCATCTAAGAAAACACTTTTAAAACACACTTAAACATCTAGAATACATACTATATTATACACCTATCAATTCTATAAATAAATAATTGATTAAAAAAGACTAAAATAAGTGCCTTTCATATAAAAAAGTTTGCACCATCCACTGATGTTGTTCTTATGTCTTTAACCTTATAATATCATACTTCTATCCCTTAGAGCTCAACTAAAAAGTCCCAAGACAGATTTTTTTAATTACTGTAAAAATAACGGTCATTATATCTCTAAATGCAAAAAAAACTTACTAAGATAAGCTTTAAAATAAGGCAAATTTTCCAAGTTCTATCATATTCAACCAAATATTGTTGTTATTGTGTCACTAAGGCTTTAATAAATAATATCTCCAAATTTTCTCCTTAAATATCTTTATTCTTTTCTATAATCATTTTAACCTACTATATCATGTCTTGCTTTATCCAATATTTTAGATACTTCCTCTTTATAATACTTTGATTCTACTTATTACAATCACATAATATTTAATTCTTATATATTTGACTCCTCAACCGCTCTTCCTATGTAATATATTGTTCATATTTTTTATAATTTACTATCTATGTTCGAAGTATATGCACTATTCAAGCACCTAAGTTATCCTTACCTACTAACTTTCTTATTCCTAAAGTTTCTTTAAATCTTATGTATATTAGTCCATTATAAGAACTTGGTACTAACTTACTTTTTGCAAATTACAGTTGTACTATATAGGGTCCACAAATATGTAAGATTCTTCAAAAAGGGCTAAGGTTAAATGACTTTTTGAACTTACCTAACTTCATATTATATCCAAATTCATTGTTGCTGTTTTTACATCCTAATTTTGACATTCTCATCTTTGTTATCTCTCCAATATTATCTTAGGATATTTAATTTCTAATGGTTTTTTTGGTCAAGTTAAGTCTTAAAATTTTGATTGAATTTTTGTATCAACTTTTAAAAATCCATGTATTAATTTTTCTTCGTATTGATTAATTTTTTAGCACCCTTTGATTTTATTCATTATGATATTTGGCGACTTGCTCCTAATGACACTTTTGGTGATCTATAATAATTTATGCGATCTTTATTAATGATTTTTCTAGATATATATGAATTTATCTCATATGTTATAGGGTTAAACTATTTTCCATTTATTATTGCTTTACATATATTATTTAGGCTCAAATTTTCACAAAATTAAGATATAAAGACATATCCTTCACTTATTTCTTTGATCAATAAGGAACTATCATTTAAAAATCTTGTCTAAGTACCTCTCAATGGAATGGATATGGGGAACAAAAGTATAGATACAATTTAGACGTTGTTTGGACTTTCCTTATCTTTCCTCTTTTCTAAAAATTTTTTAAAGAGAAGATGCTTTTATTGTTATTTGCACTATAAATTTTCCTTATCTTTACCTCTCTTCCAAGAATCTTTTAAAGAGAAAATGCTTTTATTGTTATTTATACTATAAATTTTCTCTTTACTCCTATCGTAGGCTATATCTCTTCTCATAAACACTTATAAAATCATGCTCATAACCAAACTCTTAAATTATTTGGTGGTTCTTACTTTGTTATTCTATAACTATATGAATATACCAAACTAGAAACACAAGTACAATTATATTGCTTTCCGAGATATGGAATAGGATACAAAAGATTTAGATGTTAAGATCTTTTATCTCAGGAAATTTGTATCTTTCATCAATAACCTTTTAGGAACATATGGTGTTCTCAAATATTTCAAAATTTTGAGTCAGCAAACCTTCGCATATCTTTTTCTCTTATCCAACCTTATCCTTATTTCCTAGTATTTCTCTTGTAGATTTATCTTATAGTAATTAATGCATATTGACCTAGCTTTCATTTGATCTTATTGTATCTTCTTCATCTTTATATCCATTAACTCCTCTATATGATCATTCTTCATCTGCTTATTCATTGGAACCTCCTACACTTTAATTCATTCCTCATTATATTGATCAAGTAAATCATCCTTTTAGATAACTTTGATATTTTAAAACCTATTACACTTTCATTCATTCCTCGTTGTAGTAAATATTCCTTCTGGACATCTTCAATATTTTCATATTTATTCCACTTTTTTTGTATGAAACTCATAACTATCATGAAGTAAGATTTAACCCTCTATTGTAGATAGTAATGGTAGAAGATTATGTACACTTTTACACGAGTATGTGCACTTTTATGTGGGCGTGTAAGTCACAGTGACTCCAATCTGTTCATTGGTTGTCCCATTTTTACCTTAACTCACCTCCTTTTTATTTCATAAAGACAAATAAGGTCGAACATTAGTAGAACTGCACCAAAGATGCGAACTTAGCTCATTTTGGTTCTTTTTCCTCAAACTTGTACCTAAAACAATATATAAACCAAAATAAGTATCTTAAACTTAATATAAATATTAATCACTAAGCATTAGGGAATAAATAGATAATCAATCAAGCACTTATCAAGTTCCCAACATTTAGCTTTTAGCCTTCCTTGAGCACTAACGATCAAAATCAAAATCAAAATCAAAATACTTCCTCTTTAACTATATTTCCTAATAATAGAAAGTTAGAAAAGATGAATAACTTTTAAAACATAGAAAAAATTGAGCATTCAATGTTTCACTCAAAATCAATCAACAACCATTCCCTTCATAAACTGAGCAACTTAGGGGTAAACTTTAACAAATTATGTTTAAAAATTAAATCAATCTATAGGTACACTCAAATACCTTTCTTGATCAAGAAATTCCATAACTTTGCATATCTTTTTAGTTTTTCACCACTAAAATTCACATATGAAACATGAATCAAGGTAATTTTAAATGTTCTAATAGGGAAAAAGGTTAAGGTGAGAAATATATGGTTCATGTAGTTAAAAAGTCATTAAAACTAGTGAAGTAGGAAAAACACTCAATAGAGTATCAAATACAAAATTAAATTCTAATCAAATATGTGTATCATTAGTTATTGTCGGCCCCCTGAAAATTTTTCCATTAACTTAAGCATAATAGCTTATGGAATAAATGCATGAGAAGAAATTGAGGG
>JANZXR010000004.1:11565313-11576472 GCA_027575705.1 Erythroxylum echinodendron
CTCCCTTATTTTAGGATATGTATCGGAATGACCTACGGGCGTCCCGGTGCGTACCCTAAGGTAATGGGGTGTTACATCAAATGGTAATTTTTTGCAAAAAACAATAATATTAGCCTTAATATCAGTAAGATTTTCTTTCATTCTATAAGTTTCTCCCCCTTTAAACATTGTATAACAAATTATATAGTTATATTCAACATTTCCATTAGATGTTTGAGAAGAAGAAAAATATTTCCATATCATATCAAATTTCCCATGAGTAAATGATGATAAGTTTATAAAGTCATTTTTCAATAATTCTATATCCTTTATTACAATTTTAGCCTAAAATTTTAGAAAAAATAGTATACATTCTCATTATAAAATTAGTTAAATATATAATCAATAAATTTAAAGATCAAAGGTTCTTGATGTTTTCTTTTTGGTTTCAAAACATGAAAAAGAAATGAAATGAGCTATCATAATTAAATAAGAAATAAAAATGTTAAAGAGAGAAAAATGTATTAAAATCTATTAATCATTAAACACATTACAAGTATTATTACTAAAGAAAATAATTTAATTAATAAGGTGAAGTCTAACACTATTTGACAATAGAGAAAGTAGATGCTCTATTTCTAAGTAAGAAAGAATTTACAATGAAGGGAAAGCATATAAGAGAATTCTTTTAGCCATCGGGTAACCATTTCCATCTTTTTTTGCGTTTCACTTTTTCTAGGATTAGAATTGGACATTTTCCTAAATCTTAAAATATAAAATTTTTATAGTTCGATAGAAACATAATGCAATAAGGTAAATTGAAGATGGAAGCACTGGATAGAGCAATGGATGGATACTTAAGTAGATCAAAGTAGAGAACTTGAGGAAGTGGATTTCATTTTAACTTTAGATGCAAAATATAGAGTAAAATATAGAAGGAAACTAGATTCACCAATGACAATTTTAAAAAGATCATTTCATAGAAAGCAAAGTTCTCTTAGTCAAGAAAATTACTAATAAAAAAATCTCTATTAGCTAACCAAACTATAGCTTTTCAAAGCAATTTTATTAAACCATATAGCTATAAGAAACCATCATGTTCTATTTGTTGGAATCCCTAAAGCAAATCACTAGATGAAGACACCCAACCGAAGTTATCATTTAAAGAAGCAGTGAGAGATGACCAAAAGAAATGTTATTGTAACTTTCTGATTTAGTAGGAAATGGAAGAAATAATAGAAGAAATAAGAAATAAAGTTGATATAGCTACAACATAAAAACTTTTTTTGCATAGCTTGTAATCCACAAGTATGCTATAACACAACAAAGTTAATCTAGAATGAATGGAGCAATAATGTCTTAAGCAAAAGAGAGAGTGAAGAATATAAAAACTATCCTCTACTTACTATAGAATAATTATATGTCCTTGTCTAGAGGACATAGTCAATACATGTTCCTATACTCTCCATTTATACATGTTCCTATACTCTCCATTTAGAATTATTTTTTAATGCTTGGAATGATTAGACACATAGCCTAAAAGAATTGTATATGATACCAACTTTTGAAAATCATTTAGTGTTCTACAGCTTCTTCAACTAAACTAGGCAAAGATATTTTTTGGGGATACACCAAGATCAAAATGTATTTTTGTTTTTAAGACAATGTAATACATATTAAAGAATTAAGAAACAGTAATGATGTAGAAGAGTTTTGAGTGGAGTAATTATAATGGTAAAGAGGACGCATTCCACATTTTCCTAAATGAATGGACGATTTAGATACAATGATGGATAATGAAGAAATTGACGTTTTAGGAAAGATAAATCAAAACCAGCTATTATTTTGCTAAAGTTAATAAGATTCAATATAAAACTAGGCCCAAATGAAAAGGGGGAGAGAAAAGTGTAGAATAAACAATCATTGGCCTTAGTTTCCGAAAATTTTCGGATATGTTAAAGTCGGGAGAAAGTTAAACTAAAACTAAAAAACACCAAAACTTAGAATGAAAAATTTGAAAATGATAATATAACAAAATTAGGCTAAGATATATGATTAGATTTGATGCCTTTACCTTTAGACTTCCTTAGAGGAGGTAAGACTTGTGTAACATCAAAGAAGAAAGCAAAAGATAAAAAGGGAATGAATAATATTCAAATTATAATGCCATGTTCAGTAGTTTATAAAGCATGGACACCCAACACGTTCAAAGCAAAAGGAAAGTTAAAACACACCTTATATAGCCACCCAAAATGGAGGCACTTACTTCAAAAGATTTCAAATATAAAAGTTAACAATAAGGAATTAAATCAATTATAATGAAAGACTCCAAGACTTATCACAAATATAAAAGTTATTAATAAGGAATTAAATCAAATAGATAAAACCAGTTGAAATAAGAGATAACAGTAAAGATTCAATAAATTTGAAAAAGTTAAAATATAGTTGAAAATTTTTATATTTGTTAATAAAAAATATTCAGAATGATTGGATTGAATATAAGGTATTTATAGGTGGCTTTTTAAGTTCTCCGACAAACAAGCGGAAAGTTAAAGTTGTTATGTAAACTGAAAATTTGCTAGTAAAATGATAAAGCAAAATACATCTTTCAATTTGTTAGTGGCCAGCAAAATTAGAAAGGGTGAGACTGAAGAAGCATGAAGGTTGCTCCCAACGTAATATTTCTCTTCAAAGACTCCGATGGATTGGCGACAGTCATCGCCGACGCTCTCCAGCCAAACCCTATTTCCGCTTTTAAGAGATTGTATGCTACGTCTTTCTCTTATCACCTCTATTTGTTCAATAGTGTTCTTTTGATTTTAAATCCCCTTCGTTAAAAGAAGAAAATCGTTTTACAGGAACGAGTCTTTCGATTTGCCATTGGACCGTTATGGAATAAGTGATTCTAAGGCGTGTGGCAAACTAATTCATTTCGTCGACGATGTTGGCAACTATCAAGTACTGCTGTGCTCCAATAAAAGTAGTGTTGTTTGATTTTAATTTGTAGTTTGCACTTTAGTTTGCATGTCTGAGAATTAGGAACTGTTGTGGTGTAGGATTATCGATTAAAAATCTCAATCTCAAACTCAAACCATTCCGCTTATTGGAAATGGAGTTTGATTTGAGGAAATTTTGCATCTTCTGGATACCTTAGTGGTGTGTGATTGAACAACCCAAGGGATTCATCGTCGGGCTTTTGCTAATGGGGATGGACAAAGGGATTGTTTTTAAGGGTTGGTTTGGTTTAATGATGCACAGAATACTTGTGCTGATGTAGCAGATTTTTGCTTGTTCGCATCGTGAAACATCATTGTTTTTCGTTTAGTATAGATTAGCTGGAAGCTTATCATTTTTGACCTGGGTTAGTTGTCTAAGTGTGGAATTGCTTCTTGTTGTTGCACTCAGAGAACTTTTCATGAATAAAAAACATGGAATATGCAGCTTTTATATTTGAGCTGCAATTGTTGCTGAAGTCCTGAATAGTTACAGCTCATGCTAGATTGTGTTTTCTCATGTTGTTGAATGTCTGCAGAACTCAAAGTCTTGTTATTTATCAGGTTTCATTGATGCTTTTAGAGAAGTATGAACCACCAATCTTGGTTTGTGCTGTACATGAAGTTCTGACCCAAATATTACAAACATCAATAGAGCTACCTTCACTTGTACTTCCCTTTGTGGGGACAATATCAAAGCTTAAATGGGATAGAAAATCCATGGGTGTGGTTGGTAAAAAAGCTGAACTTTGCGGTGTGCATATTGGGCCTGAAACAGATACCATGGTGTCCATCACTAGCAGATTGGTCAAGCTGCCTTCATCCTTGCAGATTCATTGTGAATATGTGGCCTGCTTTCTTCAGTTGGTCCAAGCCTTGAACCTTCCAACTTCAGTTCTTATTTGTCAGAGGGAATCTGTCGGAGAAGAGCTTCAGGTACTGATTAAGAGATGACTTTCACCGATATTCGAAGAACTGTACAAGTTTTAATAAAAAGGACACATTATTGAATGAAAGTAAGTGCATAATAGCTGACTGGTGCTTTTCCTTTTACCCTTCAGATACTCTATACTATCGGAGAACTTTTGGCAACAACTTTTGGCTTGTCATGTATGAAAGACAAAATTAAATGGAATCCAGTCAAGACGGCAAGGGATAATGAACAACCCTGGCATGCTTTGTATGGCTGATTTCTGATGATTTTGAGCCTTCAAGGGTTAGATATAATCTGTTATCGGTGCTTCTTATAGAAAGGAACATTCGAACCTAATTATTCTTGTTAAGGTTATAAAGAACAGTACAAATGCTTAATGGCCATGTTATCTATCCATATGGTCATTGCTTTCATTTGATGTCTACATGCTTTTTGAATTTGATTATGGTGTATTATTTAATTTGTCAAAATTTTGAAAAGCCTTCGGCTAGACCTATGAAAATGCAGTTAGTATTGCTTGAGTGGTAAGCACTAGAAACATGATGGATATGTTGCTTTGCAACATCCATAAGTTTGTAGGCTTTGCAGAAAATTTCAAAATTTTTGTCGGCTTTCGGAACTGCGCATGACTTCCTTTGCTTCTTGTCTTAATGGACAGGTACTCTTTCCCATGTCTCTGAGGTGGTTTATTATTTTTGAAAATGATTTTAATAATAATAGAACATGTAGATGCTGATAAGTTTATCTTTAGTGATATTAGCAATTAGACTAATTGATTAAGCAATACGTGAGAAATCAAGCATATATAACGATAAAGATGATTAGGTAAGTCAAATGGAGCAAAGAATGTATAAGAATCAACTTGAGCAAAGTCGAGTGAAATAGATTTCACCAAAGAGTTGCAAGGCGTGGACAAAAAGGTGCAAAGTTGTTATAATGGTAATCTTGCCAATGCCACAATACTTGTAAGGGTTGGACAAAGAAAATTAAGTTATAATCATGAGTTTGAAGTTAAATTCAAGACATGAACAAGCCAAATGGACAAAGGATAAGTTATGTACCAAATTAAATGTAAATTCCTTGTATATCTTATTAATGTACCAAATTAAATGTAAATTCCTTGTATATCTTATTAATGGTTTAGAAGTTTTAAGTTGCATGAATATTGCATATTGTATCTGTATGCTTAATGCATATGCTTTGTCACATTCAAGAAGATTTTAATAGAAATTCCCTTATTCTATTAAAGCATTTTAAAGGAAACTTTTGAATATTTTTTATTGTATCTGCATGCTTAATGCATATGTTTTGTCACACTCAAGAAGATTTTAATAGAAATTCCCCTATTCTCTTAAAGCATTTTAAAGGAAACTTTGGAATATTTTTAGTCAAGTTTTGTCTAGGGTTGGAGTTTAATTAAACTTCAAACTGGAGAGATCCTAAACATTCAGTTTTCTAGGGCGGCCAGAGTATTAATTATTTTCTTTTCTGTTATGAGTTAGACCTTTGGTTAGTCAAGAAATCAACCAAAGGAGACATTCATTTTTTAGTTGAATGCAATGTGCCGGTCAATTAAACAAAACATGAGTACTTTCCACGTATATTAAATTTAGCTTCAAAAGATTACAAAATAGTTATTTTTTAATTTATGTTTATTTTAGACATGTCTATTTTAATTTATGTTTATTTTAGACAAATTTTATTTTTTTAAAACTCTTTATTATATTTGATTTGTATGATATTAACTTTAATCTTTTGGGTAAATTTAACAAGATTGATAATTTATTAATCTTTTTAATTTATTTTCATTTGTTTTGATTTTATGTCATTTTTAATTCCATATTCATTATATCAGTTTGCATTGTTTTATATTTTCTTTTACTTTTGATTTGGGATTGTTTAGCTTTTCATAGCATTAACCTTATGTTTAAAATATGGGTTTGAAAATATTTTTGGACGAATCGATGAATGAAAAATAAAAATTGGAGTTGAAATAGGAAAACAAGGTCCAAAGGAATACAGCGCAAAAGAAAAGGAACAATTTATCAATTCCAAAATTTGAAGATTAACTAGTTGAATTAAAAAGAAGAAGAAGAAAACCAAACATGATTGGTATGAGTGATTCAGCACTCTCATCTCTTAACCAGAGGTCTCGAGTTTGAGTCCTGAGAATGGAGAGACTTGTTTGGCCAACACTTTATACTTTATGGGCTGACCCGGCGCAAGCGGGGATTAGTTTGGGTGTGGATAGCTTAAAGGTGCCTTCCAATACTTGGGATCCTCCTAAGACACCTCGTGGGCTAACCACAAAAAAAAGGAAGAAGAAGAATGATTTGGTTGTAACAAATAGGAAAGAGATGGTCTTTGATAAATGCTTAATAACCTATATTTTTAATCTTATGTTTAGTGCATTTTTCTTGTTTATTTGAGATTTTTTATTGTTTGTGGTACTTAATTCATTCCTAGTATGTTTTAGGTCTTAATTTCCTTCATGAGACAAAAGGAGCAAAGTCAGTGAAATTAGGGTAGAAAATTGAAGAATTAAAGCTATTTATGAAAGACATACCCGTATTGGTGTTGAACACACCTTTGTCAGTGCTAGAAACAACTGTGTGAGTAAGTCCCTATAATCTTGTATGGATTGAATAATCACATTTTGCTTATGTTGAAGTTAGACAAATCCAGTTAGTGTTGGACACAACCATGCCCATAGATCGTGATAGTTGTTGAACCTATTTTTCTACATGACTGTTGAGTATTGAAGTGAGATTTACGGACATGGTAACTAGACACACCTATGTAGGTGATCGTGTAGCACCCAAACCATAATTTCCAAAATATAAAAGGTAGATATAAAGGATAATGAAGGGAGTTTGAGTTTTTGACATAATTCTGAATCTTAGAGTGATAAAGACGAAAAGATTGACTTGGAGATTTAAATAAAGAGCACATTTCCATCAAAGTTTCAGTATATTTTAATAGAGTAAAGGGGATATATCATGACTTCCTTTTATTTGTAGTTCTTCTTCTGAATCTTGGTTATGTTTTCTATTTTTATAAACTAAATTTGTTTAATTCCTAGATGGGATAGGCCTTGGGATGGATTTTTTGATTTAATTCTCCATTTAATGCAATTTGATTTTTGATTCATTATATTCAATTATGTGTTCTAATTATTTATTGAATTGATATTTTCAGGATATTGATTCATTTATGATCCTCTACAAATGAGGTTGAGAAGTACTTTGTATAAATAGATCTATCAAAATTGAAGGGATATGTATGTAATCCTAGAGATAAGATAAAATAAATCTTCTAGATTAGGATCAAACCTAATAGTGAAATTTGTAAATCGATTAAAGCAATCTTAGGGGTTTAAATTATAAAGATATTTCAGTTAATTAACCTAAGATTAGGTGTTGATAATCTTAAGAAAGATATTAACATAAAATATGAATTTGCATAGGCCAAGGTTCTTTAATTGAATTATATATAAAGGGTTAAAGGGTTAATAGCTTAAGAAATCTTAATAGGAGTTATTACCTTGGTGTTCCTTATTTAACTTAGTTAATTTTTGTGTGATTTGAATTCTTGGTTATTAGTTGTATTGAACTTTAGTTTAGTTTCATCATTTTAATTAACCTATCACCTTATTCAACTAGTTAGATAATAGGAAAGAGGTAGTTTGTCGGACCCTGTTTCTCGAGCCCAACTATCTGGAATATCAAAAGATGTGAATGTATTATCTTATAAGATTATTTCCATGGGATCTATCTAGTGAAAATTAGTTCCAACAGTGGAATCACGAATTGAATTCTTCAGAGCAATTGTGGCTCCATATCTCTAGTTTATTTTGAAACAATAATCGCCTAATTCGGAGCTCTACATATCAAGATATGATTAAAATACTGAAGTATGTTCAGTAAGACAATCAATTCATGCTCTTTCGGTCGTTTCCCTCACTTTCTGTCCATCAATATTTTTCAAATCAAACCCAATGGATACCAAAATTTTATGGAGAGGTAGAGAAATATGTTAGGAATCTATTAGTTTAATAATAACTTCATTTAGAGATCAGGTGCTGAAGTTATGGCCAAAGGAGTCAAACCTGATTATGTCCTCAATTATATTGTACCTATCATGGGAAAATTCCTATAAATTTCACTATAGATATCTAATTTTGGTTATTTTAAGACAGTTTCGAAGAGGACTTTGAGATATACAACTTTGATGAAGACTTTGAAGAGGGATTTCACCATCTAGAGGGTCAAAATAAGACAATTTTGTCTCAGATTAAGTAATTAGGTCTGAAATGGATCAGACGAGTCAGTCTAAGATGATCCAGACTAAGACGATCCAGACTAAGACGATTCCGACTAAAATGATCCAGACTAAGACGATCCAGACTATACAACTAAACATACCAAACTCCCTTAAAGCATCTCCTACATCTACTATAACATCATTTTCAGTAATAATCTTCCCAATTTCACTTCTTCTAATGTAATGTCCCTACTTAAACATTCAATTACCAAATTGATTTCATTAAACTCCCAAATCTCAACTCCATTAATTCATCACATACAAAAAATTCTCATCTTTCACTATAGTTGTCCTATATGCATCCTGAACAACATTACAAACATATAATGGTTGTATCTCCCAATCCTAACTTCCAAAAATTTTATACTTTATATCATTGGAAAGCTAGAAAGATAATCTACAACTTTCATGAAGACAAATTTGGCTAATTCTATAGCACCCTACTCTCGTAAGACATGCAACCGACATCCAAAGTGATATTCGAGTATGTACCCCGCGAGGGTGGCATGCTAGAACAGTCAGTCAATCAAAATCAATATAAAAATTTCTTTTAAAAAATATTCCTTTCAACTTTTCGAATATACTCAATTATCATCTTATGATCACTGTCATTAATTGATCCAAGCAAAGTTGGAACACTTTATTCATTATATCATGAATACTGAAGGGGACATTTGTCAACCCAAATAGATATCACCAAGACTTAATGCACCCATAATCAGTCCTTGAAATCTTTAAGTAGCTAATTCCTCAATTGGGGAAATGATCTCTCATGTTTTTCTCAGTCTCCAAATTAACTTCCTTTCTTAAATGATTTTCTCCATTCATTTGATTTCTCCTAATTTCTCATCGAATTATTCAAATGTCAGGCCATTCTTACTATTTTCTTCACACAATTCAATTTATTCCCACGTCTCAATTTCATAAACATAGCTATCAACCCGAACTTGCATCTTCTGAACATATTTATATAAATTATAGTGTGGACTTAGTGTTACCTCAAATTCAAGAATCCAATCATGTAGTTGGATACGTTATATCAAACCAAATGCTTGCACTTTTAGTAGCATATTCAACTCCTTATGCCTAAGCCTCAATTAGAAATGAAAATCTAATATTCTCTTTTAATTCATCCAGTATTCATTCTTTTGAAAAGTAAACCATCTTGTCTAATTGACCTAATTCTGTGGACGTCTTCATTGAAAGAAGATTTCTTACTATTATCATCTATACTGTTTATGAAATCTTTATCTATCAACTAACAGTCATTCTTAATGCATCAATAAAATTGATTTCGACTATTCATAATATCTCAATCAGATCAATTTCTCTAATACTTTATAGGGTCAGGATACTCTTTATAATAAAGCTCTGTGGAGCAATATACACATCCATTTACTCTAATAGTTTGGTACTTATCATGAAGATCATTACATCTTATTTAGAGAGGTATTTTTGACAATTCACCAATTAATAACATATGCTAAGGATACCTTAATCTTAATTGTTCTAGACAACATTTCTCCTTTTGTGCCTATCAAACTCGTGGATTTGGCCATGATCGTAGGGACTCCGTCATAATCGTGACAAAACCAATTAATCTCAGCCATGATCGTGGGTACTATAGCATGATTATGCTCTTCTTTTTCCTCAATCTATCACACATATTAACTTCATTTACACTCTCAATCTGTCCCCAATTGATCATCTTAAATTCTTTCATGCATTACTTCGATTCATCTTAAAATTTTAACTATGGGGATTAGAAACTTAAAAGCATTCAATAAATCATGGATCTCTTCCTATCTCTTATCCAAGTATATGATACATATGTGCTTCATGACATTATTTGTCAAAGTAATCACATTATCCAACATAAATTCACAATAATAATTCAACTTAACCTAGGGGACTTTTACTTATCCCGTTATCATTCATCTCATCTTCCAATTTACATCTTAGACAAGTATATTCTCAATCAATTCAGAATTATAGAAACACAGTCATCATGAAGCTCTGATCTCATTTCTACTGACATATTCTTACACTAAATCATAATTTTTATAACATTAATCAATTAACTATTTCAATTCCAATTTCAACCTCTCTAGGTTATAGAAAGAATTTGGTTTTCTTTCAACCTTACTTATACTCTTTAATTCTTGTCATTTATACTCATATCTCTACTTCTCTCAGTTAATCCACAAAATATATATTTACACCAATATCAATTCAAATATACACAACCACATCACAATTCTAATATCATACTCGATGATACAGCCAAAATTATAAATGCTCTGAAACCTTTATCTATCATATCAAACCATGTATTAGTTTTCATTTCTAGATATCTGCAAAAATTCCATTTTCTCTCATTCTGACAGATCATCAATCTTCTCAATACTTCTAACAACTCAATTCTTAATGAATGCTCACGCATGTGACTCATGAATATGCAACTCATGTTAGGGATCAGTTGCCACTGCATGCTATGACGTGCTTAAAATATATGTACATTGACACATATTTTGAAAAATGCCCACGTAAGATACTAAATCTGGGCTCTAATACCAAAATCTAGCACCCCACTCTTGTAAGACATGTACCCGACATCCTGAATGATATCCGAGTACGTGCCCCACGAGGGTGGCATGTTAGAATAGTCATTCAATAAAATTCAATACATAAATTTCTTTTTTTCTTTTAAAACAATGCACGTATATTGAGAAAAATCAATAAATAAATCGAGCCTGTCTGCCCCTAGAAAATTTTCCATTAAATTAAGCATAATAGTTTATGGAATGGATGCATGAGAAGAAATTGAGGGTATTTTCGGTATAGAGCTTTAGAACCAAGGGTAAAGTGGACTTTTGGGAAAGGCATGGTAGACATGTCTTCTTAGCAGGTGGTAGCGTGAATGAAAGAAA
>JANZXR010000004.1:11580040-11601313 GCA_027575705.1 Erythroxylum echinodendron
CCACCCTCGCGGGGCACGGATCCGGGTATCACGATCGATATCGGGTTCGGGTTCGGCGGGAGTGGGGTGTTACACTTACAGGTTGAGCTGTGTGACATACATCATCTATGTTCTTTACTGCCGCTTGAATTTCTTCTTCTGTGAGATCAACTTCTTATCTTTTAGGAAACTTCTTCTTCTTCCCTTTTTCTTTGTTGTCTACCGGTACTGGAATTCTAGGTTGTACATCTGGTAGAATCTTGATTGTCATTCTACTTGTCAATGGATAGATTGTATAAGGATTTTTTGTAATCTTCAATGGATATGGTTCTGCCTTTTTGTCTGCAGAATGCTATATAATCTTCTTTCTTCATGACTTAGAAGATGTATCGACCAATCATTTACTGTTATAGGTTCAACTTGAACCTTAACTTTCCGTTTAGTAGGTTCTTTAATGATAATTAAACCTCTGTTAGGATCAAGTGTTGGTTCTTCTATGACCTTCATCTCAAAATATTCTTTCTTTATTTGTTGAGGAGCGTTGAAAGTTACTAACTACTTTTCATACGAAATCCTTGCTGATATTCTTTCAAACGATCGAGGTATTGCTTGTTTTTTAGATGGAACATTTCCTTTGCTCTGTCTTTCTGAAAGCTCCCCTTTAGACTGTGCTTTCGGTATGAAATCTTCATCCGCTTTAGCTCTACTCTTGATCCCCATTTTGTGAATATTAGAGGCATTGATAACACTCTTAACATCCAGCTTTACTCTATTTCCTCTATCAAGTAGGATTCCAGATGCTTTGAAAAATATTGTTAACAGTATACCATAAGGTAAAGAACCACTCTTTAAATGGGATTCCTCCCTAGCCTTTGTCATTTATTTGAGAATAAAAAACGGAAAATTACAGGTTGGTGTGTGAGTAGATGAAACAAATGGTGTTCATCATTCATTGTCACCATGTGCTTTGATCCTGCTTTTGATAGGATACAATGGAGAAGAAGTAAGTGAAGAACCCTAGCAATCAGAATGAGGGTTAAAGACTTCTTGACTTTCAGATTATAGAATCCATATAGTTGTCGATTGATGTTGGCTTCGTCTATATGACTTTGAGCGATCCACTTTATATTGTTGAACAATTCTACTCCTTCATTTGGACACCCAATAGCCTCTACCATGGAATCTTGTGTGATTATTACCAATAACCCATCTACCATTGATACCAAGGTCTTGTTTACTACCTTTGCATTCTTCAAGAACTCATCTATTTCATTCAGATACACCGACTCTCAGATGTGGAAGAAGTTCTTCCATCCAATTGCTTCAATCTCAGGCTCGATATTTATCCGAGCATTCTTTAAAGAAGTGAAATCGACGTGTCTTCCATGGACAAGAGATTTCGGTATTTTCTTATCTGTAAAAGAATATCAAGAATATTAAGAGAAAGATATGAAACGAGAAGAGTTTGATGTTTAGCTCTTTGTCGAGAGAACTTTGAACAAGTCGATTTCGAAGTTTTCTCGAAAATTCTAGAGTGTAAGGTGTTGCAAATTTTAAAATGATTGCTCTTTTATGCACATTCTTAAAAAGTTACTGTTTGTAACATTTACAACTGATCCACCGGTAATTACAAAATTGAAACTACTGAGTAAAAGTTACTGTTACTGTTACTGATTAGTCTGAAAACTTGCGACTTTTTAGCTTCTTTAAGACAAATTGTCTAGATCATGGAGTTTTGGACGGATGGTCATTTAACATCACCATATTCAGATTTCATCTGATTTCCTTGAATTTGTCTTCACTTAAGGGTTTGGTGAAGATATCTTCCTATTATTGATTCGTCTCAACAAATTGTAGATTGATGATCCCTCTCTATACATAGTCTCTTGTAAAATTATGTCTAACTTCAATATGTTTTGCCCTTGAGTGTTGTATTGGACTTTTTGAGAGATTTATAGCACTTGTATTGTCACAGAAAATTGGAATCTGATCTTCTTGTGTAGAATAATCCTCTAACTAATACTTTATCCATAATATCTGTGAACAACAGCTTGCAGCTGACATGTATTCAGCTTCTGCAGTAGATAGAACAATTGAACTTTGCCTCTTGCTTGACCAAGAAATTAGACTATGACCAAGAAAGTGATAACCTTCACTTGTACTCTTTCTATCAATCCTATCTCCAGTATAGTCAGTATCATAATAACCAATTAACCTAAATATTTACCTTAGGGCAAACGGTGAAGAATGGAGAAGTTGCGAAGAGTTTTGGGCCAAAAACACAGCCCACAATTATGGCACAACAGGCCACAATCATGACAGAGAGGGATAAGCTGGGACAGCCAGGCCACCATCGTGCATTTTGGGCACAGTTGTGATAGAGAGCTTGGATCCAGGCCACGATTGTGCACTATGGATCACGATCATGACAAAGAGGGTTAAGTTCTGGCCATGATTGTGAGTTGAGCAAAAACTTAAGTTTCACAAGATTTTTTGGACTATTTCGATCCTGAATTTAACTTAGGATGTCCAAAGTATAAATACATTATAAAGGGACAGAACCAGCCGCCTTGGAGATTCTAAAAGTGAGCATTCACATCAACCACGTTCGGAAAAAACCTAGATAGTTATTAAGAGATTAAGGAAGGGGACGAAGGAAGAGAGTCATAGAGATGAAGCTGGACGCGACGTACTTCTCGGAATAGGTGGTTTCCCATAGTCCCTGCCTCTGTGAATCCATTCTGACAATATTTCTATTTTTATTTCAATTTTATGGATGTATGAAATTGGGATGATTATTGAAATTAACTGTTGTCAAGTGTTGACTCATGTCTAAACTCACCTTAGGGTTTTTGATCCTTGAGATTAATAAAGCTTAGTTGATTATGTTTTTATTTATTTAATTGTGATTCAATATTTGTTCGTAATAATTCTACAATAAACTGAGAGGCTGAAATGAGTGAAAATAATCAAATTAGGCTAACGAGAGTTAGGTAATTTAGTAGGTAGAAAATTAAATCAAATCGGTAGAATCTTATAACAAGAGATCAAGCATAGGTTTCCAGTAGATTATTAGACAATTTTAGAACTAATTTAGGTTTTGGGTCAAATGTGAATCGAGAGATCACAATTATATAATTGAAATTAGGAATTATCAATTAATGTTAAGGATTATAACTCGAGAGAGAGTAATCTACGCTAGAACCATTAATTCGATAATTGCAAAATCAGTTAGATTTTTGTTAATTTCAGATTAAAAATCCCTTTTCTCTTGCTTGGTAATTTCTAGGTTGATAAATGGATTGGGTGATTTGTTACTTGTTTAGATTTCTGCAATTTAATTCTTGAACTTAATTGTTTGATTGATTTATTTTCTGCATTATTTTATTTATTTTGAATTATTACAGTTAGTACAACCTTAGATTTTAGGACTAGAATTCCCTCCTTATGGGATTGATACCTTAGGTACTACGCGAATGACCTGTACGCTTGGGAAAATTACCAAGGTTATAAATATTAAAACTTAGTGTATGTAACCTTATGATTAGATACTAACGTAATTACATATTATAGGAATCTTACTATCATGATTTCCTCTATGCTATGTTTTGTATCAAGGACTTCATTAAATCAACTTAAGATTGACATCAAAGCCATAAATGTATTAACATCGAAATAATTAAAAATACCTTTATTAATCATAAAATGATTTGTACAATAAGTGCTAAAGGTGATTTCCTTTAAAGCACTTCTCTAACAAAATCCCACTTGCACTGAAGCTACTTATCTTGATATTTAATACCATTGGCATGTACATATGACACAAAACTCTTTTGGGAAATAGTCTTAGTCAATAGATCAGCTATATTCTGATCGGTGAGAACTTTCTCTATCTGGACATCATTTCCACCAATGATCTCTCAAATCAAATGGTAGCGCTTGAGTACATATTTGGACTTCTGATGAGACCTTAGTTCCTTCGCCTGCGCTATAGGCCTGTTGTTGTCACAATATAATTGTAGTGGGTCAGCGATGTTTGGAACCACACTAAGTTCCATGATGAACTTCTTGATCCAAACTAATTCCTTGGCCTCTTCTAAAGCTACAATGCATTTTGCCTCTATCGTTGAATCAACAATCATCTTTTATTTAGAATTATTTCAACTAACTGTACCACCATTTAGTGTGAATACATATCTAGACTAGGATATGGAGTCATCCCTATCGGATTGGAAGTTGGCATCAATATGCCAGCTTACCACAAGATCACCTTCTCCATAATTCAAGAATACATCTTTAGCTCTTCTTATGTACTTAAGGATATTCTTGATAACCACCCAGCGGCCCTTACCAATGCCCAACTGATATATGCTTGTAATACTTAGTGCATACGACACATCAAGTCTAGTACATAACATAGCATACATGATTTATCTTACAGTAAAAGCATAAGGAATTAAACTCATACGAGTCGTCTCCTCTTGTGTCTTTGGACACGTAGATTTAGATAGTGTAATCCCATGTACCATAAGAAGATAACCTCTCTTAGACTACTCCATGCTAAACCTCTTTAGCATATTGTCTTTGTATGTAGATTGAGAAAGACCAAGTATCCTCTTAGATCTATCTCTATAGATCCTCATCCCCAAAATATAAGTTGCTTCTCCAAGGTCTTTCATAGAGAAGTTCTTAGCTAACCAAAATTTTCAATGATTGCAAAGCTAAGACATCATTTCATATTAGCAATATGTCATCTATATATAGTATAAGGAACACGATCACACTCCCACTAACCTACTTATACACATACGATTCATCTGGATTTTGTGAGAAACCAAACTCTTTGATTGTCTTATCAATCAGATATTCTAACACCTAGATGCTTGCTTTAATCCATAAATGGAATTTTGAAGCTTGCATACCTTTTCTCCATTCTTGGATATGAAACCATCAGGTTATGTCATATACATATCCTCTCTTAGGTTTCTATTAAGGAAAGCCATCTTCATATCCATTTACCACATCCAATAATCATATGAGCTGTAATGGCTAGGCGTATCCTAACGAATTTATGCATAGCTACTGGGCTAAACGTTTCGTCATAGTCAACACCTTGCCTTTGACGATAACCTTTAGCTACAAGCCTAGCTTTATAGGTAACTACATTACGCTTCATATCATTTTTCTTCTTGAAAACTTATTTACACCCTATAGGCTTTATCCCTTCGGGTGGGTCAACCAAATTCCACACTTGGTTTTCATACATGGAATCCATTTCAGATTTCATAGCTTGAAGTCATTTATTATATTCTGAACTCTTCAAGACCCTTTTATAGGTAGTAGGCTTATCATCTTATTTGAGCAATACATCGTTAAGTTCACTTATAAGAAATCCGTATCTCTCGGGAATATGACATATCCTACTTGACCTATGAACTTATTATATGTCAGAAGGTTGAACTATTGTTTCATCTTCATGAATAATAGTCTTAGGTCCAGGGAGTTGATCTGTGTCTATTTGAGCATCTTGAACTTCCACAAGTTCAATTTTGCTCCCACTTTCTTCTCTTAGAAGAAACTCTTTCTCTAAAAGGACAACATGTTTTGAAGCAAACACCTTTTGCTCTGAAGCATGGTAGAACTGATATCCTATAGTTTCTTTAGGATATCTTACAAACAAACACTTTTTAGATTTAGCTTCAAGCTTATCTGACTGAATCCTCTTGACAAAAACAGGACAACCCCAAACTTTCATATGAGAAAGATAGGGTTTATTGTTAGTCCATATCTCGTATAGATTAACATTAACTAATTTGTATAGGACATTGTTTAATACATAAACAGAAGTTTTTAGTGCATCCCTTCAAAAGGATTTTGGTAAATTCGCTAATCCCATCATAGACCTCACCATGTCTAGTAAGGTTAAGTTTCTCCTCTCAGCCACACCATTGTGTTATAATGTGTAAGGTGGAGTCCACTAGGATTATTCCATTATCCATGAGATAATCCAAAAACTCTTGGCTTAAGTATTCACCACCTCGATCCATTCGAAATGATTTAATACATGTCCCAATTTGTTTCTCAACTTCATTTATGAATTCTTTAAACCTTTCAAAGGCTTCATAATTGTATCTCATAAGATATATATACCCATATTGAGAATGATCATCGATAAAGATAATAAAGTATACAAAACCATGTTTGGCAACGTATGGACATCAGACCATATACATCAGTATGTATTAGGTCTAACAGTCCGCTAGTTTGTTTACCCTTTCCCTTAAAGGATAACTTAGTCATCTTGCCTAATAAGTAAGATTCGCATGTATCATATGATTCATAATAAATGACCCTAAACTACCACAGTTATGTAGTTTAAACATACGTCTCTCACTTATATGGCCAAAGCGACAATGCCATAAGTAAGATGATTTCACATTATCTCGTTTTATTTTTTTGTTATTATTGATATTTAGAACTAGATTAGATATAACTAGTATGTATATACCATTGCACAATGTACCCAAAGCATATAACATTCTAGTAAAATAAATTAAACAACCATTGTTATTGAAATTTAAACGGAATCCAGCTTTATAAAGACTAGAAACGGACATTACATTTTTAGTCAAAGCAGGTACATAAAAATAATTGTCCAATTCTAGTACAAGCCTACTAGGGAGAGTCAATACATATCTGCCTACAGCTAATACGACAACTCTTACTCTATTGTCTACTCGTAGGCCTGACTCTCCTTTGTTAAGTTGACTACCTTTCCGATGGCCCTTCATGTCAATACAAATGTGTGAGCCACAACCGTTATCTAATACCCATATAGTGTTATTAGAGATAGTATAAATATTAATAACATAAACACTTGAAGTAGATGGGGTATCAAATGCCTTCTTCTGCTTCAAGGACTTCAGATAGGCCTTGCAATTTCTCTTCTAGTGGCCATCCTTGCCATATTGGAAGTAAATTCCCTTCGAGGTAGTGTTTTTTGCTTTTTTGACACCTCGCTTAGGCCTTGCGAACTTCTTCTTCATTTGCTCTTTTTCTTAGAACCACAAGAGTCTACCAGCATCATAACCTGGTACTTACGGATAGATGACTCAATTGCCTTGAGCATGTTAACTAGCTCAGGAATTGTGTTGGATATATTGTTCATCCGATAATTAAGCACAAATTGTGAGTAACTAACGGTTAAACCCGTCAAACTTAAGTCAATACTTAATTTATAATCTAAAAGAAAACCCAAGGAGGCCAACCGCTCGATATAGACATTCATCTTTAGTGCATACTGCACTAGAGATGTCCCCTCAACCATCTTGTAGTGGAAGAGTAATAGCAAAGTCTCAAACCTTTCAGAGTTTGCTTGCTTATCAAAGAGCTCCCTAAAATGATAAACTATGATATGAGCATCCATATGCTTTTCCATCTCCGTTGAAATAATAGCTAGTATAATAAAACTAGCCATCTTGCTATCATCAGGATGCTTCCTATCTGCCCTTTGATCATCATCAGAAGCATCAGTAGTAGGGGGATCAGGAAATGGCTCTTCCAAGACATAACCAAGCTTCTTGTACTTGAGAACTATTCTCAAGCTCCTGAGCCAGTCAAAGAATTTTGTTCTAATCAACTTGTTAGCTTCCATCAATGGTCTTAGATTCACACTAGTACTCATGGTGTTGACTCGAGCAATAGCATTTTATCGTCAAATAGAGAAAAATTAGAATGTACTTAAATGCATATCTATAAGGAATTTAATAACATGCATTATGGTTCCCACTATTTTCATAAATTCATAACCCTTATATATATCTGAGAGAACTCGTAGAGAAATTTTCCTAGTGGGTCGATATCCAATATCCTTAAGAATGACTTAGGTTTGCTCAACAAGCCACCTTAGTTTAACCGGTAGGTATCGATCATACCAATTGCATCTCCAATGTAATTATCAAATCTAGTGCTATTAACTGTCAATATATGCACACTCATTAGGCTATCAACTCTTGACACGTGTACATCTAATGTACACTACCCAACTTCGCCTCTGTCTATATTGATCTTAGGTTTGTCTAACAAACCAACGCTTCTAGTTAAAATTGACCCATTAATTTGGAAATCCTATTCCCATAGTTCCAATATATCCGTGTAAAGCAGCTTTGTGTTTCACCAATAACCCTAACTTTAAAAGGAATCTGGTTCTTGCCACATTAAAGGAAAGTACTAGTTTTAATATTGTAAGTGAGGAGCTTGACTAAGGTCTCATATAACTTAGATGGGTCTTATACATATAACTCATATATGTATATACATATAGTTACTATAACTACTTGGCATGATATGGACTACCCAATCAAATTAGACCTAAGCCCATAAACATCCATCATGCAGGCCCACACATTCTTCTAGCCATGCATTCTCTAATGCATATATGTAAACACATCATTTTAGTTATGGCATCTTATGGATCTTAACATGGAAACCCATTCCACCACTTGGTTCTAAGCCCAATCCAACACTTAGATTTACTATCTTCCTTTTACTAACTTAGCTAAAATTACTAATGTATGTTATTTTGATTAGAATTCACATTAATCTAATTAATATGAATTCTTAATTTCATAAATTAATTCATAATTAATTTACTTTAAAATAACTATTTGATGTCCAAAATTAAATAACTTCAATTTTTTCAGACATTCCAATTTGTCTAGTTGTACTAGAAAATCTATTGCTTTACTAAAATTAATTCAAAATTAATTTCTATAATTTCCTAAAATTTCTAGAACATCAAATCATCATTCCAAGCATCTATAGGCCGCTTTATGATGATCAAAATAATTTAGGAATCACCAAAAAATTATCGCCGAAACACCGATAAGACATCAAAAATGACAAATATAACTTGTAAAATTTTATGGAGATCAAATTTAGAGAAAAATCATTTAGGAATGCATCAAAGATCAAATTAACACATTTTTATCACATAAATAGTTTTAAGGTTCAGGAACCAAAATATAAACGTACCAAAACATCAAACAAAACAGATCGTACAATTTCTAGAAAAATCTTTGATAAAATTATTAAAACATTTTAAATAATTATACAAAAATTACAGAGGCATAAACACATCCCAAATACATTCACATAAATTTTCTAGAATCAAAGTAAAGAAAAATCATGTGTAACCTCATTAGTTTAGCCAATAGACATCACATGCCTAACAAAAAGACAAATTTCATCCATGTTCTTGTAAAGTCGAAAATAAATATTTTAATGACATTAAAATTATTTTCAATCACCCTGAATCGTTTACATACATCTTATGAACAGATTGGTGAAATAAAATTGTAAAACCCATTTTTCTATAATTAAATTCGAACAAAACATTACAGGACCATACGCTGTCACAACTATGAAAACAACTTTCACATGTCATGTATTCTACAACTAACAAGGCACAAGATGGCTCTGATACTACTAGTAGGTTCCGATCAAGCATCTCATACATAATATATATCAAATATAAATGGTGGAAATAAAACGTAACATTAAAAATCAAATCTACTCATGCATATAGATATAGAAAAACAAAAACATGAAATGTAAGATGATTGCATACCTTTCTAACGATCTCCTTCGTTCTTTAATCTTCTCCACGTTGGGTTGTCATAAACCACAACGATTAATGCAGACCATCTCTAATGAAAGTCCACATAAAGATAGAAGGATGAAACCTCACTAGGAGATGACTGGAATTATTTCTTTTTGCTAGCAAAGAAAATAACTCTTGAGAGAGTTAGAGTGAAAAAATGTGTGTAAGAAAAAGAACCTATATTTTTCATTTTGTGTCTTACACAAAATGCACAAAAATCATCTCAATTTTCTGCATCATTTGGCCTTCCTTAACTCCCATCACTAATGGAAAGTTATGCGAAGTTAATGGTCATGAATAACATGCATTAATGGAAGTTATGGGAAGTTAATGATCATGAATAAAATGCATTAATGGAAGCCAACAACACTTTTTTCTAATCCATTCCATGCAACGTTTTCTACCACAATCACATCTCGATACAATCCCAAAATACTCTCTCATATCTTGAATCATCATTCAAGATCATTTTACTCATCCTTTAGATCTCCTATATGTGTGACCCGTTAGGTTCCCGGTTATGTTGGCCAATTGAATTAACACTTAATTCAAGTAAATCAAGAGCGGTATCTAGCAACAAATCTTGACCCCAAATTGACCAAAAAGTCAGTGGTTTGAATACAAACCCTTCCATTCACAATGTTGCTATGCAATTTGTCCTTTCACAATCTGTACCCCACTTGGTTCAGAGTACGATCAAAGTGTCAACCACTAGACTGACTACATCACATCTAGTCCAAGTTACATTAGATATTGTCCTGAGGATCTCATTACTCTATATATCATTGAAGACTCTCTTCATGACACATATCTACTCTAGCCAGAGATTCTTGAGTAATGACCCTGACAAGAGGCCATAGGTATCATCTCCTTCTATTAGGAGTGGTGAATCCTTTATTGACTACTCAATTACCTCCGAATACCTCAAGTTATAACCAATCACCACCCTATGAATAACCCCTAAAAGGAACCGATGAATGGATTCAAAACATTAGATCAATAATAGTAACATGATTACATATGATAGGAATCTCGTTATCATGATCTCATCATGATTTCCTCCATGCTGTGTTTTCTATCAAGGATTTCATTAAATCAACTTAAGATCAACATCAAATCCATAAACATATGAACATTGAAATAATAAAAAATGCCTTTATTAATCATCAAATGATTTGTAATATAAGTGCCAAAGGTGATTGCCTTTAGATAATTCTCTAACAGTCTTGTTATGATATCTCAATTGTTAAGTGGTTGTGCTCCATTTTAATTTACTTGTGTTAATTTTAAAATTTTATTTTCATTTAACCCTACTTAATTGTTTAATTTTTTTCTTTACCTTTATTTTTAATTAAATCATGTTTTCACAACCTTAAACAAAGTTAGGATTTAAGTAGTTCACTAATTCCTAGTGGGATCGACACCTCAACTACTTTGCAGACGACCCGTGCATTTGGGAAACATTGAGGGTTTTATAAGATTAAAACTTGCTCAGCATAATAATCACAATGGCAAATCAGAAATGATAATGGAGGACTGACAAATGACCCTTTAACATACCCCTTACCTATAGACTATAGCTATAGGGGCTCCCTTGTTCTACATGGGTCATTTGGTCCACATGTAGTGGACTGTCATCTAAGAGCCACACTTAACCAACCACCACAGCCTCACTATAACATAATTGTTGTACATGAGTAAGCTTGACCAAACTGCCACAATCACGTCACTATATCATGTACCATATATCGGTTGGCATCTGAGAGCAAGCTCGACTAAACTACCCTAACCATCTCGTATCTCAATCAATGGATCAAAGACTAACCTAAAGCCATACCTGGACAATTGTCTCACTGTGCACACAGTATAATGAGGCCCACCAGGTAGCTCATACCACAACAATCCTCCACTTTATCACATATCAGGATAAGCATAACATTGCATAACAAAAATATGCAGATATATGTGTATATGATAATGATGATAATTTTTATGATGAATATGAGAATGAATTCTAATGCATGTTCATAACCATGAATATTAACTCATTTGCGCTAAATCTAGTGTTTTGAGGTAGAGGGTTTTGGTCTTAATTGATCTATAGAATGAAAAGTAGAAATGAGTGTTAGGATTTAAAACCTAAATCAATTTTATATACCTCGAGAATAAGACCATGATTCAATACTAAAGAGCTCTATTTTTTATTTAAAAATGGCGTTGTCATGCTTTACAAAGAGCCTACTAAAAATTTGGCAGAGTTTCCCTTATAAAATGGACATCCCCCTTTTCAAAGCAGGGTCATTCCTGTAATAAAAATCTAGTTCTATATCCACCAGTAACTGCAGCTCAATTTGGTCCTCCAAACTATATGTCTATGCCTAATTGAGTTAACATTTACATCACAAAATCTATAATAATCCAATTCACAATTCAAATATATCAATTTCTATCCCATACGCCCTCATTATACTCAATACATCCAAATATTCTTAATTATAATCAACAACAACTCAATTTAATTAATTTCATGCATTTCTTTACGAACTCAACACCTTCTAAATTTTATCTTAGAAACTTTGAAGCATTTCAATACAAAACTTTTATGAAAATTGATTCATGTAATATTTGGAAATTTAAAATTATTTCCAGATATTTCTGGGCTGACTAAAAAATCACCACTATCATTAGAGTGTAGAGAGGTGGTGATCTTCACCACTCACCCATAAATGATGAGCTTACCTCCAAAAATCCAATGGCACTAATTTTTTCTTGGTTTGTAAAGATCGAAGGATTAAAGCTCAAAGGTGACTCATTTCCATTCACTAGTAAAATAGGTCAATTGATGTTGAGTTTCCCTCCCTTCCTATATTTTTAGGACCGCTAGACACGATGGTTGTGTTAGTTTTGCCAAAAAATGACTAAACATAGGAGATTAGTGACTTATCTAAATGAATTGAAATTTCTAGTCATGATTCCTTCAAATTTACGTTGATTTTTATGAAATAAGTTCAGGAGATTTGTTGAATGCCATGAGAGCTTTCTATAGAGTCCTAGATTGTTGAAAAGGGTGGTCAGATGGTGAAGATATGAGTGTCAAAAGTTGGGAGTTAATAGGAACCTATAGGGAAAATAGTTTAAGAGAGAAACAAACTTAAGCTTTATTAAACTCAAGTTATACTTTTATAGGCTTTTCTCCTTATTAGTTTATTATGAGTAATATAACAAAAATTTGGATCATTATATAAGTAGTATCAAAAAATAGCAATCCATATATAAGATAACCTTAGAGATCTCAAATTAAAAGATTACTTATAAAATCATCAAAACGATAATTTTCATAGACATACAAGTAATGTTTTAAATGGATTTCTTATATAAGGCTAGTTCAGTGAACTCCTTCTCTAAAAGGAGCCCATATGTTTGTTTAAGTATCTTTATACTTTAGTTTAAAAGATCGAGTTCTTCTTTCATAAGGGAGAAGCATAACATGTACTACTCATTTTTATGCTCTATTAATATCTAGTCCTAATAGAACTATAACTAGGATCAATTTAAGGATAATACATAAATATAGTATGAATCTCATAATTATAATTTTTCATAATTTATTTTAAATATACATTTGTTGTATGGAATTTTAAAGTATATAAGATAAAGAATGAATTTAAATTATTTTGTCACCAAACTACAAACAAACCAATATTTTTATCTTTATACTAGCAATAAATTGAAATATTAACAACTTCTTTAATATTTTATAAAATGTTATTATTAAATATTAATTATACCAAATAAATTCCCAAACTATTATGGTCAAAATCTAATTCGGGTAGGGTGGGTGCCCTTTTATTAATTGGCAACCATCCAAGAAAGAAAATTAGAGTGTTATATCTTATCTTATATAAATTACTAAAAGTTTTAAGAGTATAAATGAAAAAATAACCAAAAGAATATTTAATGATGTCACTTATGTTAATTGTTTTATGAGTTCTAGTGTAGATTTAATTCTTTTTTGAAGAATTAAATATTTTTTGTTAGTAAGTAAAGAAGGGGGGTACATGATGTAAAGGTTCCACAAAATGGAAGATAATACACACAAGTGTCTGAAGAGTTAAAATTTAAAAGCTCCCCTTATTCTCTCAAATAGAAAGAAATGAATCCTTTGATGTTTAGCTATGTTCAACATTATCATTTTGTAAAGGGGTAAGTTACACCATCTGTGAAGAGTCGATACTTCCAAAATTTACCAAATTAGGGATTGAGAAGACTCCTATCATTCCTCTAGAGGATTCCATAGTTTTTGTATTTCTTACCATCTACAACTAGATTACCATCAAGTAAGATTGTCCATAAAGTGTCCATATTCTCATCATTCACAACTTTATAAGAATTACATTAGTTGTTCTTTTATCTCAATCTTCATTCAACATCTAACAACACTTATAACAACTTGATTTCCACTCTAGCTTTGAAGAATACTCTGTATGGTGTGGGATTTGCTAACTGATATGTGTACATTTAATCATTTATACTTAGCGATTAATGATACCAAAATGCTTAATATACTCACTTTACTTCATTTATGATTTTAGGTACAATTTGGAAGCAAAGAAATTAAAGTGAGTCAAAAGCACTGCATTTGGGCCATTTTTTGAAGATTAATTTTCACTTGTCTTTATGGAGCAAGAAGAAGAAAATTAAAAAGCAACAAGAAAAAAATCAGAATATAAAGAAGAAGAATTAAAAGTGTTTGATTGAAAATGAAGAAAAAAATCAATAGCAGCTGAAGAAGAAAACAACAGCATATAAGGAGAAAGCCAGTAGCAAAACACGCACTCAAGGAGCACCGAAACGATGACGCCAACAGAATGGAATATCTGAATTAAACGCAACCAACGTCTGCATTCAACACAAGCATTGTGACTAGAATGTCTCACAACACATGCATACATTTTAAAGAAAAATGCATAGAAAGCCAGCGTTAAGCGCAGGTGTAAAAGCCAATGTTAAACGTATGCGTTTAAAACATCTGTGAGGGTGAAGAACAGCTACAGTAAGGTGGACCAAATATAAAATTTAATTGTCCCATCAATAAAACAGTGCTAAAGGTGTGAAGAGAGAGGGGGCTTCGGCTTGGTGGCTGAGAGAAATAGAGAAGAGCTACGGCTAGGTGTGAGAGAAGAGAAGTGAGTGAATAGTTAAGATGGATCAAAAACCACCATCCATATTTGTCACTTTAATGAATAGTGAAAGAGAGAAGAGAGTTATGCAGTGATGAAGAAGCAAAAGGGTTGTTTGATAGGGTTACGTCGTGGGGTGGAAGCATTTTCTTGGGAGACTCATGGAATACTAAACATCCTGATGCTAGTTCGGAGATGACATCCATGCCGATGACCTGGGTTATGTGTATTTTCTTGTTTTTGTTGTATTTTTCCGTCATTAGAAATTTATTATCTTATCCTATGTTAACTGATTTAAGTTTTGTGTATGGATAATCAGATTTTCATTATTGTTCGATTATTTGTGTATCAACCCATTGTGATTATGAAAAGATGATTTTAATACGTTCATTGAATCATTTAATTACATATCCATTGCTAGAATTTTGATATAATCCGTAATTGTTATATTGAAATTCATGTGTAGCGACTAATGATTCAAATCATAAGGGATAACATGACCTACGTTAAATGACACATCGTATGTAGCTGTTGCCTTGATTAATCGATTTTCCTAATATGTAATGCTACTGTCTAATTAAATCTAGAGATCATATCCTAGGTTATTTGGAGGTTAGGTTTAATTAACAATCGTATCTTGATTAAACAAAGCCTAAGGGAAAACTCAGGTTAATTATTAATCCATGATTAATAGTTGCTAGGAGAGGTTTGAGAACAACAAATCGTTGAAATATGCTTAATTAGGGTATAGGCTAAGATTGAATCAAAGAACCGAATCCTTACCGAATTCCCCAATTTTATCATTTTTACATGTTTTCTTTAATTTGTTTTTATTAGTTAGTTTCATTTTATTTTCTTACTCCAAAATCAAAAGCCCCCATTTTTCTTAAATACCAATTAATTTCATTTCCTGAGCGAACCGAACACTCCTTGTAGGATCGACCTAGACTCGCTACTACTACAGTAGTAGTCTAGCTTTTTATTTTGATTAGCATTATGACGCGCATGTCACTATCCTTAATGTATTATGCAACTCTGCATTTCTTCTTTACTACTCTTGCATTAGTTCCTAATACACAAATGATTTATTTGTTTCTTTTAGTACGAAATGAATGATTGTCTACTTAGATCATTCCTTGTTTTATAACCTTCTAAGATTCCTCTCATTTCATAACTCTTAAGTAGTAGGGGTAGAACCAACATGTGTTTTTTATTCCATAATGGATTTGACACTTAACAAGCAATTAACTAGTTAATAGCATCTCGAATAGAGTTAGAGTTCTCATTCCATAAGTAATGTTCTCTAAGCCTACATCGAATTGAGGTAAAGAAAGAACAGTGAAAAAATAAATAGTCCTTTGATTCATTATCCTCTTTGAATAGTATTAAACTCCCCTTTAGATTTGTAAAGTTCAATTTATTCATCGTGGTAAATCTGTCCTTAAAAGCTAGTCAAAGAAGGAAAGTTGCATTAGGTCTTAAGAGATTATTGCAAATTACTCTATACTAGGATATCTCTTATTTATTTAGATGATTCTTCTTTTTGTATGTCGATATGTGTTTAATTGATTATACATTTACTCTATTACGCTTAGTGTATTAGTCGAGACAATCTCATTCATAAATATTATCTGCTTTGGGCCTTGGCCCAACTAAGCCCTCACGACTTTGCTTTTCCCACCCTTGGGAAAAGACATCTATGAGGAAGAGGTTTCAATAGCCTTATAAGGCCTACTTCGTTCCCTTTTCCAATCAATATAGGAATCTAACATTCCAACCCCTTAGAGGCTCAGCGTTCTCGTTAGCCCATAGGACTGGATCCACCCCCTTAGAGGCCCAGCGTCCTTGCTGGCATATTGATTTGGGTACTGGCTTTGATATCATTTGTAACAACCCGGACTACCTCGCTCACAAATATTGTCTTCTTTGGGCCTTGGCCCAACCAAGCCTTCATGATTTTGCTCTTCCAACCCTTAGGAAAACGCGTCTTTGAGGGAGAGGTTTCCATAGTCTTATAAGGCCTACTTTGTTCCCCTCTCTAATCAATATGGGAATCTAACATTCCACCCTTTTGGAGGCCCAGCGTCCTTGCTGGTCCACAGGCCTGGATCCACCCCTTTGGAGGCCTAGTGTCGTTACTGGCGTATCAATCTGAGTACTGGCTCTGTTACCATTTGTAACAACCCGAACTACCTCACTTATAGATATTGTCTGCTTTGGGCCTTGGCCAAGCCAAACCCTCACGGTTTTGCTCTTCCCACCCTTGAGAAAACGTGTCTTTAAGGGAGAGGTTTTCTTAGCCTTATAAGGCCTACTTCGTCCCTCTCTCCAATCGATATAGTAATTTAACACTCAGTGATTAATGAGATGAAATTGCTTAAAATAATCACTTTAGTTCATATTTTACTTTAGGAACATTTCAAAAGCGATGCAGATAAAGTAAGTTGAAAGCTTTATATTTGGGACATTTTTCGAAGAATCATATCCAGTTGTCATTATGGAACAATAATGAGTAAGATTAGAGAAAATAAAGACAAAAAGAAGACAAGAAAATGCAAACATAAAGAAGAAGAACATTTGGCTCAAGGCCAAAGTTGGAAAACCGTATAGTCATAAGCAATTACTCACAACTATGCATGGATTTTGTAATTGTATGTGTTTTAGGGTTGAATTCATTATTTATTTAGAGTGAATTTGAGTGGTGTGAGTGCATTTAAGGTGTAATTATGTTAGTTTGTGTTTTAGTGTTTTTATGGGTTAGATTAAGTCTTTAAGCTTAAATATTATATTTTTTAGGTGCTATGATGTGTTTGTTAGTATTTTAGGGTAAACAGGGAAGAACAACAAAGATTCAAGGAGTTTCGACCTAAATCTATAGGCTACGATCGTGCATAATAGGCCACGATCTTGATAGAGAAGGAAGAGCCAGCAGCAGCTAGGCCACGATCATGCATTAGGAGCACAATCGTGATAGAGAGCGTCAAATCAGGCCAAGATCGTGCACATTGGGCCACATTCATAACAGAAAGGTTAAACAGTCGGCCACGATCATGGAAAGTAGGGTCACGACCGTGCCCAATGTCAGGCTGACAGAAAATCTCATTTTTTGCAAGATTTTATAGACCATTTCAATCCTGACTTTGACCTAGGGCTTCTACAAAATAAATAGAACATGATGTGATAGTTGCAAGGAGAGCTTTTGGAGAGACGAGAGAGTCATGAAAGAGAGCATCATTTTTTCAATTCGAGAGAAACACCTACAGAGAGATAAAGAGATTAAGGAAGGAGATGAAGGAAGAGAGATGCGGAGATAAGCTTGATGTGAAGTACTTCTCGAAACAAGTGGTTTCTCGCAGTCGTTGCCTCTGAGATCTGCTTCGACAATATTTCTTATTTTTATTTCGATTTTATGGATGTATGAAATTAGGATATTCATTGGAAATAGTGTTGTTGAGTGTTAATCTACTGTTTATACTCAACTTCAAGTTTTTTCGTTTTTGAGATTAATAAAGTTTATTTGATTATACTTCTGTCGAATTAATCAAATTTTGTTCTTAATAACTTTGCGATGAACTGAGAGGGCGAGCTAGGTGAAATCATCAATTTGGGCTAACTAGAGTTAGGGGAATCGATAGGTAAATAATTGAATCAAACTGGTAGAGTCGTGTAACGAGAGATCAAGCATAGATTTCCGTAGGTTTTTAGATAACTTAGAACTAATTTAAGTTTTGGGTCAATCGCAAATCGAGAGATTGCGATTCTATAATTTAAATTAGGTATCATTAATTAGGGTTAAGAATTATAACTCAAGAAAGAGTAATTCACCTTAGGATCGTTTAGGCCCATTGAGTCAAAAATTACATAATTGGTTAGATTTTCTTTAGTTTCGAATTAAATCCCCCTTTATCTCACTTGACTATTTCTAGGTTGATTTCAGATTATTGTGTGAGTTGATATTTTGTGACTTTTCTTCACTTTAAATTCTCTTATTTGATTATTGATTGATTTAATTTCTGTATTAGTTAATTGTTTAGAATTATTGTAGTTTAGGGGGACCTTATATTTAGGACTAGTTAGCCTTCTTCGTAGGATCGATACCTTAGGTACTATGTGAACGTGCACTTGCAAAATTTACCATGGTTTTAAATAGTAAAATTTAATACATGTAACCTTGTAAACAAGTTTTTGGCGCCATTATTGAGGAGGGCAACATTTAGTCTATAGTTTAAGGCATTAGCTTAGATTTGATTTTCTGTTTTTATTTTCATTTCGTTAGTTTTATTCCAGATGCTCTTGTATGAACACAAGAGTCACTAGAGGTTCTATTCATGTAGCTGAAACGATAGATTTCGATATAATGCAATTAGAACAAACCTTGAAGAAATCTTGACGAGTGGAAGAAGAAATGATCGAGAAATCACAAATAGCTGAGGAATTTCAAAGAAATATCGATTAGGAAGTTAACTCTGGAAGGCAACAACAGAGAAACCTTATGGACATCATAAGGCCAGGGTTTAACCCAGCAAACCAAGGAGTGGTTATACTGCTTGTTCAAGTGGTCTAATTCAAAATCAAGCCAGCCCTCCTGAATATGCTTAAGTAGAACTTCCAATTTTATGGACTGGAGAGTGAAGATCCAAACAAAAACATCATCAATTTCCTCAAGATCTAAGATACTTTTCAGTATCACAAGATGTCGAAGGATGCTGTTATGATTAGGTTATTCCCTTTTACACTTAGGGATAGAGCGGAGGTTTGGTACCACTCACTGAGCCCCGCCAAAATTACGATGTGGGAGCAACTTGTACGTGCCTTCCTAGATAAATACATCCTATTAATGAAGACCACAAAGATCATGAAGGAAACTGCCAATTTCCAACAAGGTGATAGGGAGTTGATTTATGAAGCGTAGGAGCATTATAAAGACCTGCAGAGCAGATGCCCACACCATAACCTACCCAAGGAATTCCTCCTGCAGAAATTCTACAATGGAGTAAACCCACCTACTAAAGACACGATCGATGTAGCATCATAAGCATCTTTGATGTGTAAGACGGTCGATAAAGCATAGGAGTTAATTGAAGAGATGGCGAGCAATACCTACTTATATGCAAGTGAGAGAAGTAGGCAACCTACTACTTTTAGAGAGCAGAAAGGGAGTTGTTGTAGCAGATCAAATGATGGAGATGCAGGCTAAGATCGACAATTTGACGTGACAACTTAGCAATATAAAGGCATCATCTTCTGCTCCGATTAAAGCCATGCAATCGAACTGCAAGTTATGTGGTCAATTAGATCATGATATTATGGACTGCTACCTGATGAGAGAGGATAACCAAGAGAAACTAAATTTCATGGGGGCACAATTTGGATGAGGAGGGGGTAATAATACCTACTCAAATACATACAACCCCAGGTGGAAGAATCACTCTAACTTTTCCTGGTTGAACAATAATAATGGAGGGCAGTTCAGGGCTCAAAGGGAATCGAGCTTTTAGTAGGATAAGACAAACTCGATGGATTCAAAGTTGGACAGGATTTTGGACAAGATAGGAGGTATAGAGGAGGCATATAGGAGGCTCGAGAGTAAATTCGAGCAAGTTACAAAGAATCATACCTCATCTATATACATAATTTAGAAGTCTAAGTGGGGCAGCTCACGAAAGCAATGTCTACTCAGAATATTGGAACTCTTCCAAGCAACACTGGGTCCAACCTAAAGGAGCATATCGTGGTCATAACTCAGACTCAGGATGGAGAAACTGTACAAGTGCAAGAAAAGGTAGAAGATAGAGAAAAAGGTCAAGCAGTTGAAAAAGACCTTTCGATTGAGCCCACGACGGAGTCAACCCTATTGTGCACCAGTAAAAGTTATATGCAAAGAGAGAAGTGGAAAAATTATAAGAAATTGAGCATAACAAGATTGAATAAATGATAGACCGAATACAGGCGAAGCCCAACCTACAGGAGTCCATCAAGAAGAAGGTTTAGGAGTAACCACTGGAAGCAAAACCTAATATAGCTATGAAAAAAGATGACCCAGGAGACTTTTTCATCCCCTATGGTATCAATAACATTATTATAGACAGATCATTCGTGGACTTAGGTATAATAATAAATATGATGCCATATGCTTTCAGTTAAAAATTGGAGTTAAGAGAGTTAGTGCCTACCAAGTTTTTGGTTAAGACAAGAGAATATGAACTAAATTTCCAACTCATGTGTGAGATGTGTAGATTCCTCGAATCCACCATCGTTGATCAACATGACAATTTTCGTGTCTCCTAATACTGCCATGAGCTGACTGGAGTTAAGTGATTTCATGGGAAGTGTAACATCCCGGTTCAGTAGAACGGGTCGGACCAAAGAAACGGGCCCAAGTGTGGTAAATCAGAGAAATTAGGAAAACACATCTCATGCTCATGCATTTGTGAACAGTGATATGTGCACACG